>CM076080.1:2965000-3222500 GCA_038088235.1 Zacco platypus
TTACCAACAGATCTTAATCAGGGCAGACACCATATTTCAAAATGAGGGATGAGAGGGATGGATGAGAGGGATAGATGTAGTGCAGATGATGTACATATATGTGCGTGCGTAGCCTACATCTGTACAATATCTACCCCTCCCATCCTCATTTTGAAATATGGTGTCTGTCATATTAACACATGTGTGTGTGTGCATGTACTTGTTTTCATGATTTATGAGGACACAAATTTTGTATAAAGACATGGGTATTACATTGGTATTATGCCATAAACATATGCTATGAGTCATATTTAAAACAGCTTTTAAAAACGCTTTATTAAAAATGTAAAAATTAATGTTTTCTGTGATGAGTAGGTTTAGGAGTAGGGTTAGTGTAAATGTACACTTTGTACAGTATAAAAATCATTACATCTATGGAATGTCTTCACTAAGATAGCAAAACAAGTGTGTGTGTGTGTGTGTGTGTGTGTGTGGGTATTCCCTACGTTACGGGGACCAAATGTCCCCACAGGTATAGTAATACTAGTAAATTTTGATCTTGTGGGGACATTTTTTGGTCCCCATGAGGAAACAAGCTTATAAATCATACAGAATTATCTTTTTTGAAAATCTAAAATAGCAGAACATTTTCTGTGAAGGGTAGGTTTAGGGGTAGGGGGACAGAATATACAGTTTGTACAGTATAAAAACCATTACGCCTATGGAATGTCCCCATAAAACATGAAAACATAACATGTGTGTGTGTGTGTGTGTGTGGTCTTGGTATAACCCTACATTATGGGGACAAAACACAAAGATGTCAATATCCGAAATCGTTGTCCTTGTGGGGAATTTTTTGGTCCCCATGAGGAAAACAGCTTAAAATGCGGAAAGTCTTCTTTGATGGATAGGTTTAGGAGTAGCTTTAGGGTTATGTTTATGGAAACAAAATGTTTGTGTGTGATTCAGTTTTCTTATTCATATTAATCTCCAGCTTTATTCTATACCGTATTGTTTGAAAGTAGTTTTAGTCAGAGATACAGTTGCTGGTCAGACTCACACTGCTCAGGGTAAAGCAGGTGAAGCACACATCGGGGCTGAAGAACACCTGTTCTGCCACAGGAAATGCAAACCTGCTTGTCCCAGCTGTAGTGATCATGTTTTCCCCTAAGCATTCTGCAGGCTTCTGTAGGTATTTTTGGAAGTGTTATGAAGTGGAATTGTGCTTACTGCTCTCTGAAATGAGAGCTATTCAGCAGCAGTCTGTGACAAGCGACAAACTTTAGACTTATTTCGCACTCAGGCGTGTGAGAGATTTTAACTATTTATCATGTGATCAGGACAAAAGAGTTTTTAAGTGCTGCTCTCAAGCAATAAGGTTGAAAATTCAGTGAAAATGTTCCCTGCTGGGACAAATGATCCAGTTTTGTGATCTTTAAACCATAATTCTTTGCTATTTATTCGGCAGGTTTTATATACAGGAACTGCACGTCTCATGGCTGGAGTGACCCATATCCTCCATATGAGGAGGCCTGTGCATTTGAAGATGATTCAGAGTCTGGGACTGTGGTGAATATATCCCCATAATGCATGCATAATTTACAGCAATGACAATAATTCTGAAAACATTAGCTGTGAGGAGTCGCTCAGTTTGATTTATGATTTCCAGTGCATGTATGTGTACTTGAACTTCCCGTGATGACCACTAGTGGTCGCTGTTTTTTTGTTCTTTGACTTCCTTTCTGTTATTATGTTTGCTGTTCTTCTTTTTGAAACTGTTTAGGATTATTTTAAAACTAAGCAGGTCATTGACCTCTTCATGCTGAACTAAAAAAACAACAATTACACAGAATATAGTCATTTTTTGGCCTTTAAGAACTGGAAGGGTTTTACAGTCAGTTTTAATCAAAATCCAAGGTATTAGTTACTGGCGCATAATGAAATATAAATCTGCTGGAATAGTTTGACTTGACATGCAGTTGTTGTAAATGACTTTTCTCTCAGACTTGGCCTTTGTTTTTCAGACTACTTACTTATCGACTTTGAAACAGCTGTACACTGCAGGATATGCAACGTCGCTAATATCACTCATTACCGCTGTTATCATATTCACATGCTTCAGGTAACACTTATATATTATCATTATGATATCCAAAAGCAATTACAGAAAACATCTGTAAGTTTTCAGTATGCAATCTTCACAATAACACTATGTTATAAGGACCTATCATGCTCTGTTCATTACAGGAAGTTCCACTGTACCAGAAACTACATACACATCAATCTGTTTGTTTCCTTCATCTTGCGGGCTAGTGCAGTCTTCGTCAAAGACGCCGTTTTGTTCTCAGATGAAACTCAGGACCACTGTTTAATGTCCACGGTGAGTGAGAGTGTCGATGAAGAATTCACAGGTTCACTTTTCCCTCAAAAAGTTGCTTTGCATAAAAGCGTCTGCTGAATGAATTAATTTAAACTAAACTACAAATTATTTCCAAGAGAAATACCATGGCAAGATTTGAGTCCCTGCACTCTTAAACTACTAATTGTACTCAATCGTTAATTTATAATTAATGACATATAGTTTTTTTTAGCACATCATTGTTTTTGTTTGATTACGTTATTGTTTCATTGCGTTATTCAAGGGATGGTTTTTATTTTATTTTTTTGCATCAAATGTCGAAGGTATGGAAGCCCGTTCCCGCCACTGTTGAGAAAAAAAAATATTCCGTAAGTCATAATAATGAGAAACTTTCTCATAATAATGACTTAGTATCTCATAATAATGACTTAGCATCTTTAACTTAATCAAAAAAATTTTTTTTTAGAAACTTTCTCATAATAATGACTTAACATCTCATAATAATGACTTAGCATCTTTAACTTAATAAAAAAAACTTTTTTTTTTATTAAGTTAAAGATGCTAAGTCATTATTATGCGATGTTAAGTCATTATTATGAGATGTTAAGTCATTATTATGAGAAAAGTTTCTAAAAAAAAAATTAAAAAAATGTTTTTTGATTAAGTTAAAGATACTAAGTCATTATTATGAGATACTAAGTCATTATTGTGAGATGTTAAATCCTTATTATGAGAAAGTTTCTCATTATTATGACTTACGGAATATTGGTTTTTCTTAACAGTGGCGGGAACGGGCTTCCATACGAAGGAGCTGGTTGGTCAATTGGAAAAGTTGTTCCTGATGCTCTGTAGGATAGATGGAAAAGGGCATTTGAAAAACTGAGGTGCATAAACCCAGATTAATATGGCCTATGATCAATCAGTAAATAGAAATATTGGGAATAACACAGCATAACAAGAGGTTTATAAGCAATTTTTTCTAGGCTGGTCATTTTTAACTGGGAACACCACAAGTGTAACAAGGTGGGAAAAAAACATTAATATAATTAAAAACATTGAGCCAATCAGAATCCATTCCACTTTAAAGAGCTCAAGTATTTAAAGCTGCAGTGCGCTTAAATAGTTACTGTTCTTGGTGTGAACAGGCCTTTTAGTCAAATTCAATAACATTAACTATCGTTTTCAAGAAAAAGAAAGTCCTCTCTGGGTAAAATGACCGGAAAACAATATGAGGGTTAAGTTTTTTTTTAAGCTTAGGTTTTTAATATTTTTATTTTAGCTTTATTTCAATTTACCCTTCGCCGACAGTTTGATTGACAGGTGATCTGACCAATCGTAACCCCGAATCTGCCATTTTGTCTGACAAAGCAGTCAGGGGAGTTAGTGGATTAACGTTAGTGAACTTCAACTTGAAAAATTGTATGTACTCACGTCTTTCCTTGAAACAACATTCCTTCTGATGTTCATTCATGTTTATTTGATGCTATAAATGAACTAGTATGAAGAGATGATCGGTTCACGAGGAGCTACAGCGATCTGTCACGACACATTAAAGAGACACTAGACGCTATTTATTGATTAAACTTCTTTAAAAAATTACAATATATTAAACATGAAACTGTTTTATATGTCTTTTGACGCATTGTCAGTGTCCTCTTTATTCCGCGATGTATTTTTCACTGCATGAGAACATGATGTGTGGCGTGAGAGCGCATGGGTCATTGGACATAGCAACAGTAACTAAAGGGGGCCGGACATTGCAAAGGGTCAATTGCCAAAAACATTTATTAGTTTTTAAATTTTTTTTAGTTATATTTATAGTGATGGTTGTGCTCTCATTCTGTATCTCTGTGTTGTTGTTGTTTCAGGTAGCGTGTAAGATTGCTGTAACCTTCTTCCAATTCTGCATCCTCACTAATTACTTCTGGCTGCTGGTGGAAGGCATGTACCTGCAGACGCTCCTCGCCCTCACGTTTGTCTCACAGAGGAAGTACTTCTGGTGGTACATTCTAATAGGATGGGGTTGGTACATCCTGAAAAATGGCTTCCAGGAGAAAGGCTGTGTGTAATCAGATTAAAAGATGAACATCTCTGGCAGTCTGCCAAGATTTGAGTACTAGAGGATACAAATGAGCAGTTTGTGTCACCAGTATTGGGGAATGTAAAGCGACTTTCGCATCAAAAGTGAAATGAATTAGCATCAAGCTAAAGGAAATGCAAATTCACGCCTGTACAGTAGAGGGCGCAGCTAAAACAAATCTTTCAACTGTGCTGCCATTTTGGACTGCAGAAGAATAGGACGGAATAGGACTCTTATTTAAGCAATAATAATAAAAAAAAAAATTAAACACAAATATGACCAAGAGAAGAAATCCAAACAAGACACTTAACATTAACCACGACCGACAAATGAACAGAGGGCTTATATAACAGAGACACAAGATGATAATGAGGTAAATTAACGAAACACAGCTGATAGGAATGAACTAATGATGACGTGGCGGGAACAGACAAAGAGCACATGTGACACAATGACAACAAAACAGAACAGAAACACATGTAAACAAAAGTAATCTGATTACATATGTCACATTACCCCCAACACTGTGTGTCACATTATTGAGATCTGTTCTGAAATCATATGTTAAAAATCTGCAGGTGTTTTTCTGTGAATTTGGAGAAAGTATGCATTGTCTATTTTTTTTGTAGGCGTCCCATTAGTTGTGCTGATTGTGTGGGTGTTGACCAGACAATTCTTTGATAACAGAGGGTATGTCACATCTTCGACTTTAAAATCAAATCATGAAACTAAACAAAACGTACGCATGCAACCATGGTTCCCTGAGAAACGGAATGAGACACTGCGTCCCCTAGGGGTCGCTATGGGGGAATGCCTTTGGCATGTCAGGTGTCTGAAGCGTGAGTGTTGATAGCAGATACTAAAAAATCAGTAGCCAAGGAGGCTTAAAAAGGAGCCTAACAACTCGAGAAAAACTGCTTTGAAAAAGTGTTTTTTATTGGCAAAAAGCGCTTTCTAAAAAAGGGCTAAAAGCTTAACAACCCAGCATCACCAGCAGGTGAAGCACTGCAGATGGAGGCCTCAAAATATAGGCCTAACAACATCAAAACAATACAGATAACTAGTTACTTAAAAAATGCCATTAAAAATGATGCTTTCTGAGTGGAGCTCAAGGAAGTGGGAAAACTGTTAAAGTAAAATAGTCATTAAGGAGGCTCACAGTGAGCCTACTACTTATTATCTGGCATTAGACACGCATTCACAACTAGCCACTAATGCCGAACCATCAGTAAGGCAAACAAACTGCCAAAAACATCATAGGTCCAGCTTCAGGGCCAGATGTAAAACACATGTCAGAGCCCTTCCTGACATAGCCAAGGGATGACTAGGGAGGAAGGAGGGAGAGAGAGGGAAGGAGACAGATGTTATTTTGTCTCTTGGACCATAAAACGCTGACAGCGTTAATGATCAATCACTTCCGCGGGGGTCGCAGTGCTGGCCTTCTGGACCTTTCTCTGGTCCTGAGATTTGGATGGGCCAGCCCCTTCGCAGACTGAGGCATGCACCTGAACCAAGTTTTTCACTTTCTCCCTGATGTCGGCTAGGTTTTCCCAGAGATGTCTCCCCGTAGCCACCATGGATCGACCAATCACGGCGGCAGAATGTTTAGTGGTATGGGGAGCCAAATCTGTGGTGCGGGGCAGCTCCTCTACCGACACGATGTAACAGACAAAGTTTTGGTAGGCAGAGACGGAGTGCAGATGCCTCACCCATCTCGAGATAGCTAGCGAGTGCCTCTTTGATCGGAGGCATTGACGTGTGCGATGGATGAAATGGAAGTCTCGTAAGAGCTGGACGGTTATGTCCCAACTGGAAATGTTCATCAAGGTGGCCGTGGGGGAGCTCCTGCTTCTCACGTTTCAATGGCAGATCTAATCTCGCTGTGGAGCTGGACATAACATCCAATAACTCATCATATGCGGGGCAAGCAGGCTGAGAGCGCTCGGGAGCATCATCGATCTTCTTCCTCATTATGGCTTGAAGCAAGGAGTGCGCTCGCTGCCGGATCAGATGATGTAAGAGATAACACATCATCATCCGGCAGCTCGCCCTTGACAGCCGCAGATGAATGAGAAAAGTTCATACCTCGAATTGATCTGCGAGCCCCACGACTTCAGTCTCCTACTCGCCTCAGCAGGTCCTGAACCGGGAGGCACAGACGGCTGGCCCAATTCCTTTGAAAAAAGGGCCAGACGAAAGTAAAGCTTCCTTATAAGAAGGCGCTAACAAACAGCCCCGTAAAGGCCTAGCGTGCATGCTCCTCACCCATGCACGTAACGCACATATCGCGTGTCATCTGGGGCCGGTTGCACCAGCTGGACGTACACCCGGTCGTAAGACTAAGCCTAACGTAAAATGCGTTTTAAGTCCTGTGTAGAACCCGCCAATGTCAAGATCATTGTCGTGTTTAGACTCATGCTTCAGACTCCTGGCATGCCAGAGGCATTCCCCCATAGCGACCCCTAGGGGACGCAGCGTGAATTCCCTTTCGAAAAGGAACTGACCCTATTTACTTTCTCAATACACTTTCCTGGACTTATTGTGAATTATTTATTGGTGTGTGTTATTCCAAAAAAGAGAGAAATGTTTGTCTTTGTAATATTTATTTTAAAAGTAGAACTTGCCCTGCCATACATTTTTTTTTTCATGAAAAATGGGTTGAAAATGCAGTTTGATGTCTTACAATAAATAATTTTCTCATGTTTGCAGATGTTGGGATGACACTGACAATATGAACATCTGGTGGATCATTAAAGGACCGATCACAGCATCACTGTTTGTGAGTTATGATGTTGTTGTGTGTCAGATTCAAATTTCAAATTTTACATTTATTCAGACAGATATAGTTATTCAGAGGTAATACGCTCTACTGTTATGTAACTCTTTCTCTGTCTGTCTGACAGGCTAATATCATCATCTTCCTAAATGTGATTCGAATCTTGGTTCAGAAGTTGAAAAGTCCTGGAGTTGGTGGCAACGACACGGGTCACTTCATGTGAGTCAAATAATAATGTGCAAGAAGTGCTGAAAATTTACATTTTTCCAGACCTGTTAATAGTGGGTGAATTGAAAAAAATGAAAAACAATCATAATTATTTCTTGCCAGCCATTTTTTCTTTAAAATATTTGCTTTTATCAAACTACATTTTTATTTCATCAGATACTTGTAGCAAAAAGCATATAACATTATGTCACTCAGAGTCACTTACCAGTTTTCTTGTTTCATTAAAAATACTGAGTGTAATCATAATTTTGTAGTTAAAGATTGTTTTCTTGAAATAATGCAGAGATATTTCACTACAGAAATGCCTGGAGATATGACAGTCAAATAAAAACTATATTTTGGCATTTTCTTGAGAAAATAAGAATGTTAAGCAGATTCTATATAGTGTTCTTGACTTTGACTTGACTTTTAAAGAACACTTTATGCCAAAAAGGTTCTATATAAGGAGAAATGTCATGTTTAATGGGTTATTTCAAATTTTTCTAGTGATAAAGTATATTTACAAGCTGTTTAATTCATAAAATTGAATTAAAATTGAAGTATAAATTAAAACTAAATCCATAAAATGATCCCATCATGGGAACCCTAAAAGGTAAACATATTCCGTATGCTGTTCCAGATGAAACCAGGATAGAATCAGACAGATGGCATGTGTTAATGTGAGTGAAACGCATATCTTCATTTCCCAGCAAAATGTTTGTTCATTAGAATACGGCTTTACACACTGCCAGGTTGTGCTTCATGCATGAATAATATTTAGCTTCACAGTTCACGCAAAGGTGAGTTTCTATTTTAGTGTCTTGTGTTGTGTCTTAATACCTGTACCTCCTGATAATGTATATGCAAAGATGAAGAGAAATTGCATTTAGCCCATTATCCAGAGGCTTACTGGTTTCTGAAAGTCCAGATCTGTCTTTCAAATTTGATAATGTGCCATTTAACTTCATACTGGCACTGGGCTTGACCTTGCAACCCCAGCATTTATGAACGCACTAACTTTTGGTTATTTCCTTTATTAAAATAAAGAGACGAGGCCTGGTTGGGTTGTGTTGGCAGTGTGTTGAAACTCGCAGTTGTGGTAAGGTGTGTGACATTTCCCAAACACACGTGACCGATCACAACACACCGGCCAATCAGAGCACATTGTGCTTTTCAGAAGGAGGGGCTTCATAGACAGGAACTAAACAGAGTGTTACTGACAGACTGGGAAGAGAGGTGCTGCAACACTGTCAAATATGTGAAAAAATAATGTGTTTTTTGAACATTCAAGCATTAAAACCAGTTCTAGATGCCAAAATCAAAATCAAGACATGCTAAAGATGTTACACGCATATGTCTAGTAGTTGCGATCTGAATTTTTTGTGTGAAGTCATTAATATTGATTGCTTTGATAATTTCACAGGAGACTGGCTAAGTCCACCTTGTTTCTGATTCCTCTGTTTGGGATGCACTACACTCTGTTTGCCTTCCTGCCAGAAAACACGGGTGAAATAGTCCGGTTCTACATCGAACTTGGCCTGGGATCCTTCCAGGTACATTCATTGTGAATTCTTTTGTTATGAAGAGATGATCTGCTTAATATTATTTTACAGATTCAATAATGTGTAAATGTCTGATTTTATTCCTGATTTTATTTTCTCCGCAGGGCTTTGTGGTGGCGCTTCTTTACTGTTTTCTCAACGGAGAAGTAAGTGTTCCCATAAATAAATTCTACATGATACTGATGTACAGTTACAAATCATAGACATTTAGAAAATGTCTTTAAGATGTTTATTGATTTAGAATGCATGTAAGACTGAGATGTTTATTAAAGCAATAAGCCCCAAGAAGCCGTGGTTTACAGTGAAATGTCAGTGAATTTACAACTTAGCTGTTATAAATTCACGTAAACCACAGCTTTACGGGGTTTGTTGCTTTTATAAAATGCTTACCACACAATACAAATATTAAAGGCAAATAATATGTATCGATTAAGTAAAATCACTAAAAGCCTTCCTTCCGCTGGAAAAAATAGCCCCTGACTGTGAACAGCAACAGAAGTTACATTACATTTATTGCACCAAAGATGGCGGCAAAGATTGTCTTTATGAGAGAGTCGCAGAGACTTTTATATTGAAACTTGTGACGAGATGCAAATAACTGCTTTAACTAGCGCTGTCAGTGTCGGCAGGGCACAGGAAACCCCATTAAAGGATTACAGAGGTCATTCACAGATTTTTTTTATCATGAACATAGGACTGACCTGAAGGAAATTGCTAAATCTGAATGCAGGTAATGCACTGGTCACTCGATATCTCTCTCACAATAGTCCTCTAATAGTAAGCTTCAATGAACAATATTATCAGTTGAAAACAAATGTATTTTTGCATTGCTAAGAGTGGTTGCTAAGGGTGTTGTGCAGTGATACAAAGAACCGTTGGGTGAAGCGGCCATAGCCGTGTGGACTGGAACTAATCGTTTATAAATATTAACTTTTCCTGAAAAACACAATACATGGAACCGCTGCAACGTACAGAGTAGCGCAGTATTACTGATGCGATGCAGTCACGAGTGTATGTTTGTAGAGAAATTTACAACTGCTTCGAACGCGTATCAACCAATCAGAATCAAGCGCGGGAAATATCCGTTTTGTACTGATGTTTGTGGATGCTTTCCAGACAAAGGGCTGTTCAAAAAAAATCTTGGAGACCCTAACGTTATGTGTGCTGTTTGGACTATAATACAATATCGGCAATCACAAACATTTGCATTTGGACATAATTCAATTTCTTTTTCATTTGGTTTGCCAAAAACAGTTGGTTGTGTGAGAACAACATAGACATGGCAGATTCGGACAGGATTCAAATCACTGGTATATATCTGTGAAACGCAAATTTCTCTAACGCCCTCCATGATAACTAGTCCCGTCCGAATGGGGCTTTTTCTTCACAACGTGATTTTCTGTGAAATCTGTCAACTCAGTGTTGAAAACTACATTCTGGAGGAGCTTTAAAGTCCCCATGAAATCAAAATATAAGGACTTTTAGCATGCTATGTTAGCCTTTAGGTTATCTAAAAGCTAGTGTGCTTCAAAAAGCGACAAAATTCGTATTTAGAAGATATAAGCATTCAAAACTTACAGTCTCTCACTTCCCGCAACATGGATCAATGATTTTGATGACATCACGCTGCACTTCAGCTTCTCATCAAATTGTCTGTCCAATCAGATTCTCTCTAGAATCTAAAGCATTCCACCCACTGCATTATAAATAGATGAAATCAGTCACTTGTTCACATATTTGGTGAATGGAACGCACTATATAGGGGATAGGGAACGATTCAGACAGTGTAAATATGCTTTCCATTGATGCGAGTTAGATAGTTTCAAGTTAGTGTCACACGAAGTGCCGCATACGGTCTGTTCCGAACGGATCATACGCTCGAGTCGGTTCAGACCAGAAAGTGTTTCGGACTCATTTGAATTCTGCACAGAATGCTATATTTCAAATATATATTTACCATTTACCCTAATGGTGAGGGAGTCGGGCTTATAACCTGAAGGTTGCTGGTTCGATTCCCACGCCGGCAAGAAGGTGGGGATTGTGAATTTGTAAGTCGCTTTGGATAAAAGTGTCTGCCGAATGAATAAATGTGTAACGAAGGATCCACTGGAGGCGAGTTGTTGTGAGAACCCAAGTGCGTAAAGTACAGAAAACAAACATAAGACTTGACAACAAAGTTACAGGGATACAATCCAACAAACATCGACAAGAAACAATGGAAACATGAGGGTTTAAATAGACAGACTAATTACAAACGATGAACACTTGTGAACAAAGATTAAACCCAGTGAACCAATAAAAACACGACATGAAACAGGGGAATCACATGACAAGGAGCACATGGCAGGATCACATGACAAACAGGGAAATCACATGACAACTGGAGCACATGGAAAAACAAACAAGACACATGACAATGAGAATGAAACATGAACATGAACTAGACATGAGACATGAACAATGAAACCTGAAATGAAACATGAACAAAACATAACATAACAAAATGCATGTAAATGGCTCTGGCTGAGCTGTGATAAACGAAACACTATTGGCTTTTTTTTTTTTTAAAAAAGGCGAGGAGCTGTTCGTTATGTCCCAACTTGTTTTCCTGTTTTAGTGGAAATGACATCAACACATTGACTAATGCTTTAAGTGTGAGCAATACTTTCTCTCCTCCTTCAGGTACAGGCAGAGTTGAAACGCAGGTTGTGGACATGGCAGACCCAGACTCACCTGAGCCCCAGTAAAAAGCGACGGGTCACTGTTACTCAGATCATGATGCATGATGCTCATCCACAGACTGACGTCTGCAACGGCTACATCACGTCTGTGTGAACGCGCCTGGATGTTGCAGGCGGAACAACACGCTAAAGACTTCAAGAGCTTCCCGCTCAGCTCTGCAGTGTGGAAGACGGTCGCATGAGAGGAGATGGGTCACCGTACGGCACTTGTCAAGGTCTTGGATTTTTATCCATAGATGTTAGAGTTTGTGACGCAGCAAGTGTGTGGAGGTTTGATTAAAGTACAGTAAGAGTACCAGTAGATGTGGCTTGTTCCTGAGGGTGGCTTTTTTTTTGGCAAATGGATGATTGACATTTCAAAAATCTGATTGTATTAGTATTTTAATTTTGGTATGCAAATGAGAATGAATATAAAATTTGATTTGCATCTTCATTCCAAGTTTTGCGCTAAATGCCGTAAACTGTTAGTAACACAATCCATGTTTCATTTTTAAAGTGATTAATATTTATTATTGCTGATGATGTGCCATGACTAAGGATACAGGTTCATTTTTTCTTACATGCCAATGCTTTTTATAGCTGTATTTTTATAACTTAAGAATTGTTTTCATTTGAACACTTTGTATATTGATAGAAACTGGTAATAATAGTGTGCATATGTATTTAAGTGGTAGTGTGGTACAGTTTGATTTTTAAGCGTACACTTCTGTTCAAAAGATTGGGGTCCGTAAGAGTTTTTTAATGTTTTTGAAAGAAGTTTCTCATGTCAAAGGCTGCATTTATTGGATCAAAAATAACTGAAATATTGCGAAATATTAATGCAATTTATTCCTATAATCAAAGCAGCATCATTACTGTCACATGATCCTTCAGAAATCATTCTAATATGCTGATTTGCTGCTCAAGAAACATTTCTTATTAGTGTTGAAAACTGGCTGAATGTTCAAAAGTACACCATTTATTTAAATAGAAATCTTTTGTAACATTTTAAATATCTTAGCTGTCAATTTTGACCAGTTTATAATGCATCCTCACTTTCATTTCTTTCAAAGAAAATCAAATTGACCCCAAACGTTTGAATGGTATTGCCCGTCTGCAGAGATTACAGCTGAATACCAATAATGTACAATGTTAATGACTTGGTAATGACAATGACTGTAAAAAAAAAAAGGGAATCTTCAGAAATGTCAACAGTTATGTTGTAATGTTACACTAAGAACAATGTTTACAGATTTAAAACTGTATTGTAATTAAATTATTTTAACTTTGTATCCTTTTTAGAGATGCTGAGAGTTCATTTTTGTTCCTCTTGACTTTTTTTTAAATCTTTTGGTTTTCTATTAAATATGTTTTAGATCAAATTACAGTTGAATATTTTAATATTTCGTATATTTATGAAAATATTTAAATGCTTTAGTGTAGCTTATTTTACTGTTATTACTTTTATTTTCTAAAAACAAACAAACAAAAACCTTCCATTCGCCTGGAGAATTAGACCTTCCCTACACATTTTTCTTCTTTTTTCTTTTAAAGATTTATTTTTGGCATTTTTGCCTTTTGTTGTGACAGGACAGAAAGTTGACAGAAAGTGAAGTTGGGAGGGACGGGATCAGGAAATGTCCACGCAACTGCACTATTTGTCGGCGTGCTGCCCACGAGGCTATTGACGCTGATCACATTTGTCAAATTTTAAATTTAAAGGTGCAGTAAGCAATTTCTGAGAAACTGTTGATATTTGAAATCAATCCAAACAAACTCCGCCCCGAAAAGCACAAACACACAATGCAAGAGTGGATGTCTCATTGGCTACGTTCACACAAATCCGATTTTTGTGCATATCTGATTGAAATCCGATCTGATTTAGCAAGTGTGAACGGCAAAAAAACGTGAAAAAGTGATTCGAGCTGGTTTGAAATCCTATTCAAGTCAAATTTCTGGAAATCCGTTTCAGTCTGCATGCTCATCAGATTTTGAGTGGTTTATTTGACAACAACAGCATATCTTGGTTCTGTGAAAACAGCAAAACCAATGATACTCACCTTAGGTCTCTCCAGCGCTGGAAAGCTAAAAGTCTTGCCTGATCAGAACCCTTTCTTTTCTAGTCTTCTTTTGTAATGTCTCTCAGCCATCTCTCTTTCTTCAAATCTCTTGCTCTCTCTCCTCCCCCATCATGAATGGACACGCCCCCTACTGCTGATTGGCTACAAGTGTGTTGTGCTGCTCAGTCTGATTTTAAAATAGCGTACTGCACCCGAGTTTGCACAGTGCAGTTAATTACAACCATATTTATACCGTATCTCTCTCACGCACACTCAAAGAAGACACGTACACACATACATACATACAAAAAACTACATAAATTCCAGAAATTCAAGAGTTGTTTGTCAAGAATGGAATTCAGACACGTACAAAAATGTTCACAGGTCAAACATAGACGTCATCTCTACATCAAAGCAGAAGAAAGAGCAGGCAGCTTTACAGAGCAGCTGAATGTACAATACAGTTGTTGTCCGGGCGTTACATTCAGACTGAAATGAGTTAGTCCACAACATGAAGACATCTCAAAGACACAATGAAACATCAGACCTACACAAGAGACAATCCTGGATCCTCAAATATACAATCAAATAAAAGAGCCATCTACTGGCAGATAGATGTATTACAAGCACAGGAAAACACGTCTGTAACAGCTTTGAGACATGGTCGTTACCTTCTGAGCGCTCACACTCAGAATGACGGCTGGTGTCAAGAACATAGAAAGCAGCAAAATTCTCTTTTTTGTCTTTTTCATGCAGTTAAATCAGGAAAGAGCCACAGAGGGAGCTCTGCTTCCCGTTACTATATCCAAACACACATGAAGAAGCTCTATGTCATAAGGTCACGTGATCTAAGCAACATCTGACGCTCTGTTAATGACACTCCGTTAGGATTTCACAATTTATTTCAACAGACAAGTTCACTATCACTGAGAGCTTGTTCATTAATATTTACAGGCTGAAAAATGACGGTAAGAAAAAAAAAAAATAAGAAAGGTCAATCAAATAGGCCTATACAAAGAGCACTCATGGAATATTTTATTTAATAACCCTCCCTCATCTGCCATTGGTCGGCAAACATACAGCCCCGCCCCAAACTCATGCCATTGGTTGAGCTAATGTTGCTGTTTGTGGTGCTGAAAACATGTTTAGCACAAAAGTATTTACACTTTTTTTGTAAGCAAAAGCCAGCTACAAATGACTTCTAGTTATCTCTATTAAGAATAAAATGTATTTTACATCAAAAAATATTACTTTTAAAAGAATTGCAAGTTTAGGGGCGGGGTTATTTTTTTATCCGGCCAATGGTCCTTAAATTTCCACTTTCGTTTGATGATTCTAGTGGCACAAAATACACACTTCAAATATAAAATAACGGAAAAAACATACATTTCCCACATTATTTAAAAGATTTGTGCGATCTACACTTTCACTGTACATTTCAATCATCTCAACTCTGCCTCAAATATAATACACCGACAACTATGAGCTGCAACAAAAGCATATTGCACTTCAAAATTGGCACGTTCATAATCACATCAGTTTTACACACATCGTTGTTACTTCATCGTGTTGGCTAACGTAAAGAGAGAGTGCTGGTACATCCATCGTTTACTGGCGTCTTTATACGTATACAGAGAATCTAGTACTTCACAGCAGAGGATAATACTGCACTGGAAATAAGCAACACCATTAGCACAGACCTTTGCCACTTTGTACATTGATGCACATAAAATGTGAGTGATAATAAAATGTGAGTGATAACTAATTATGATTGTCAGTCAGTGGTGATGGAGTAAATTTGGTTGGATTCATAGTTTGACATCAGAGATTGTATTCGTAAAGGGTCGGGGTTAACTGGCTCTCAAGCTTTAAAAGGGTTCAATCCAAAAATGAATTCAAATCTGTCATCATTTACTCATCGTCATGCCATTTCAAACCATACAGCTACCAAAAAGCAGCTTTGTACACAGTTTATGGCACTCAAACAGTGACGATGTTAGGATAAACATTCAAAAAGTCATGTTTGGAACGACATGAAGGTCAATACGCGATGACAGAATGTACAATTTTGGGTGAAACGCCCCTTTAATTCCATCACACTGCACTCAGATGTCTCCTTTCTCCCACAGTTGAACATGTCAGCCCTAAAAAGCATTTATAATGCACCTGATAGTAACGTAATGGCATCGATTTGCGCATCTCAAAGCTTATATAAGCACTCTAAAACCACATCTAAATTAACATATTCCTACTCTATAAATTAAAGACTGTAAAAGCAACCTAAACACTGAGTCTGTTAATCTACACTACTAAATAATTCACAATTAAATCGATACTGTATGGCACTGGTTGTTAAGAATAGATCCATCAAAGCTATTTGTGTGACCAACAGGCACTTCAGAATAAATCAGAGGGAATAGCTTCCGGTAATTGTTCACTAACTATTTTCTGACAATCCTTGATTTGTTTATATTGGCTCCGTGTCGTTATAAACCATTCGCATGGCGAGAAGAATACGCTGTCTAAAAGCTAAAATCGAAACACAAATCCATAACGACATTTACATATAATCTAAATTCATGAGTCATTCATAAGTCTTTATATTGTTGACATACTCTGTACTTACGGCTGATTGTAAAAAAATACGTTTTACAATCTCTCTGTGAACATTTAATCAAATACACAGCATTTGAACGAGCAACACGAAGTCTGTACATTTTCTTTTATAGTGTATTTCTGATAAACACAGTAGCTTGCAGATAAAACAATACTTAAATTGTCATGTTTTGGCACTTTATGTTATTATTTTTTCTTGATCTTATCATAACACTGAATTGTAACCCGTCTCTCTCTCTCTCTCTGATTAGACACTCGCTCACGTTCAGAACTGGAAAGCAATGTGCTATTGGTTCGACTGAAATGAAAGGATGGATGTTTCTCCGACTACATTCTAACCACAAACGATTCACATTCTCTATGGCTCATAATGCGATATGAAAATTCACTGGAATTTCTGCTGCGATCTCGTTTTGGCGTTTACGGCAGCGGTGTGAAGCGTACAGCCCCTGCTCTGCATTATTATTGACTGAGAACGAACTTTCAACCCTTGTGATAAAATAACATTCTTTTATGCTCACATTGTTGTTTTCTTATTAGATTAATTAGAAAGCCTTCAAAAAGTCGCGTTATGGTCAAAAAGCCTCCTAACCTGAATTGCAACTTTTGTTAGCGTAAGTTCAAAACGGTTTTGGCACTATACATATATATCCCTGGACGATTTTTTTTCTAACCGATAAATGGTGATGCTTTCGTTTGGAATCTTTATGAATGAATAGTTCTTCTCTAATTGTGATTGGCCGGCCCTACTGCAGGTGAAGAGGGTGAGTTGAAGGGCGGGGCTTTAGGGACGGACAGGCAGAGGAGTGGGCCAATCAGGCGCTCAGGTGGGCAGGTTGAGGTTGACCGTCTCTGCCAGTGGGCTGGACATGCGTATCTGTGAGCTGCTCTTGCTGAGGATGGACAGCTGCGTCCCCCCGTTCACCCCACTGCTCGCTAGCGAAGGGTGACGTTGCTGCTTCAGGTCCACAGCAAAGTACCTGTTCACCGTCCAACTCCTCCATTTCCTCTTTATCTCCGACTGCACCTTTAGGGAGAAACTTGAAAAGGTCATTTTTTAATGTACTCAGCTGTAAAGGTGCACGCGTTCTCCACCAGTCCACACTCTCTCTCTCATGCTTTGCACCATGTCCTAGCCAGATGTGACGTGACACGTTTCCAGCATCAATTTTACTATCCTCACAGATAACAAAATCCTAGCCTATCAGAAGTTATTTGTTTGGACCCATGAGATTTCACTGTGGGCGGTAGGGTTGTCAAAAGTACAAACTTCGGTACTGAATCGGTACTAAAAATTTATACCTGGGTTTCCCCCTAACATTTTGAGCGGTTTCTTAAACACCTCTGATTGGCTGCGGAGTTCAACGCTTCAAAAACATGCTGTATAGACATCTTTGGCGCTCTTTATCGAGCGCTTACACACGGGAGAGTTTGAAAGCAGGCGACTATTAGCAGATCCGTCTATCTGCAGATATCTTAGGGATCCAAACTCTCTCATGTGTATCTGTGTAAGCGCTCGGTGAAGCTTAAAAACACTTGTTTTTAAAGCGTTGATTTATTATAAATCCCTATAGGAAAATCTCAAAGGAACCAGTGGCGAATTGGGTTCTGATGTTATACCTACACCAATCTATAGACAAAAATGTGTGCAATTTCCTCATTTGTGTGTGATTTATTGCTTTAACGTGGAAAAAATTGATCGCTTGTCACTTTATCACATCATGGCTGGTTAGGATATGGCATTAAAGTGTTTTCATTCCTTGCCAATAACTAAAAATAATGCTATAAATAATTTATGTTGTAAAACTGGAAAAAGTATTGTTGAAATGTATTGTTTTCTAAGCAAAAATTGATTGCATGCATTTGAGAATTTCAAAATAAAAGCTCTTACCTCTCCATTCAGGAAGCAGTACAGCACGGCCACCACAAAGCCCTGAGGAGAGAGGTAAAGTGAGGATGTGCTAAATATTCAGATAATTGATCAAAAGTGACAGTAAAGACATTTATGAAGTTACAAAAGAACTATCTATTCTTCATCAAAAGAATCCTGGGGAAAAAATGTTTCCTCAAAAATATGAAGCAGCACAAGTGTTTTCAACATTGATAATAATCAGAAATGTTTCTTGAGCATCAAATCAGAATATCAGAATGACTTCTGAAGGATCATGTGACACTGAAGACTGGAGTAATGATGCTGAAAATTCAGCTTTGATCACAGGAATAAAATATATTCAAATAGAAAATAGAATAGAACAAAATTTTAAATTGTAGTAATATTTCCCAACATTACTCTTTTTACTGTATTTTTAACCAACAGCCTTTGTGAGCATAAGATGCTTCTTTAAAAAAAATTAAATCTTAATTTTAAATTTTAAATCTGACCTCAAATTGTTAAACGGTAGTGTACACTAAAAAAAAATGTTTATTCATTCAATCAAGCTCCAAAACCTAGTGAGCTGCCTCATTACACCTCCTAAGGCAGCATACTAATAAAAAATGAAACACTATAAATGAAAATAAATAAATAAAAACTCCCTACATAGGCAAGGAAAAATATCTCTCACGTAAGTTACACTCTGCAAAGTTTGCAACAAAGCCTAACATAAACATGTTGTTAAAGGGTTAGTTCACCCAAATTAAAATTCTGTCATTAATTCCTCACCAGGGTTGGGAGTAACGAAATACAAGTAACTTAGTTACATATTTAAAATACAAAATTTGAGTAACTGTATTTCATTACAGGTACATTTTAAATGGGTGGTAATCAGATTACAGTTACATCTGAAAAGTATTTTAGATTACCAAAGTGATTACTTTGAATTTTAATGTCATTTAAACAGCAATTGGTGATTCTCTGACTCTGACAGTCTGAAAAAGCGGAGTTAAGTTTCATGTTTTCGACTGTTTTCATGTTTTGTTATAGTTGTTTGTGAGTCATTTTATAATTCACTCGTCACTGCAACATTTTCTCACAATTAGTTTTCTTTCCCTTCATAATTGTGAGTTTGTATTTCACAATTCTGACTTCTTTTTCTCAGAATTGCGAGATTTAGGGTTAGGTAAACTTGCAATACTAACTTTTTTCTTGAAATTGTGAATTTAGTATGCAAGTTTTTATCTCATATGTTTGACTTTTCTCAATATTACGAATTTATATCTCATAATTCTGACTTTTCTAAATATTTTCAGTTTATATCTCATATTTTTGACTTTTCTCAATATTGAGAGTTTATTTCTCATAATTTTGACTTTATAACTCACAATTGCAACTTTATATCATGCAGTTCTGAGGGAAAAAGTCAGAATTGTGAGATAAAAACTTGCAATGACCTTTTTTGTGTTTGTTCCACACTTATTAGTATTCTAAAGTATTTAGATTAAGTTACTAAACTTGAGTAATGTAACGAAATACGTTACAAATGACTTTTTAAAGCATGTATTTTGTAATCTGTAGTGAAATACATTTTAAAAGTAACCTACCCAGCCCAGTTCCTCACCCTCATATCATTCCAAACCCATAAGACGTTTGTTCATCTTCAGAACACAAATGAAGATTTTAATGAAATCCGAGAGCATTCTGTCCCTCCATTGAACAGCTATACAACCACCACTTTCAAGCCCCAGAAAGCTAGTAAAGACATCATTAAAGTAATCCATGCGATTCCAGCGGTTAAACCTCGATTTTATGAAGCGAGGCGAGTGCTTTGTTTGCGCAAAAAAACAATTGACCATGTTATTTACAAAAAATATAAATCTCCAGTGTGCGTTAAAAGATCTGCATTAGTGTTCCAAAGATGAACAAAGGTTTGCAACGACATGCGGTTTAGTAATTAACGACAGAATTTTGATTTTTGGGTGAACTAACTCTTTAAGCTAATGGTTTCAAACAAATACATCATACTCATAAATATTGGCTATATAGTTAAGACGGAACTGGATACTTATTCCGAGCAAAGAAATAGCAGCACGGATGCCTAATATCACTCGGATCGCACCTATGATGCCAGCTCACTAGGGACTGGAACAGAGAAATAGTCTCCAAAGGAGGTGTTTCTAAAACAGCTATAAAAGCAGACGCTCTACCTGGAAGGAGCCCAGGCCCAGCTCAAACACCAGTCGCTCCCGCTTGCTGAAATCCTCCGGGGAGAAGGCAAACACAGTGTAGTGGATTCCAAACAGAGGGATGAGGAGCAGAGTGGACCGCGCCAGCCGCCTGTCAACACACACACACACACACACACACACACGGCACTTCAGACGGATGATTGAATCTCTCACCATGTCAACACACCGTTACTGTAATACACTGGAGATCAGAGCAATCCACAACAATCCTGCTCCATATCTCTATCGTTTCTCCAGGACAGCAAAGAGAATAATTGGGGAGCAAATAGAGCCCTGTTTCTCAGACCCCAATAATCTCACATGTGTCTCCTCTAGACTTTCAGAAGTGATCTCAACAATGTCTAGATGTAATTTTAATCTAGATGTCTTAACCATGTAAAGCCTTACATATGCAAAAATGTTCAAATCTAAATCTCTTTAAAAAAAAAATGTATATATTTGAGGCTTTTATTGATCTGGTGAGAAGATGGAGCTCATACTCAAGGAGGAAAAACACCTCAATTTTATTCAGAGGCACAAGATATCCAATTAGGAGACTACTTTTATAAATGCATATAAATGTCAGTTGCCACTCTATATCATAAGATGATATTAAATGCTTAGTTTTATGATGAAAGCTCTGTGGTTTTTATTGTGGGTGCAAAACATATAATGCAATGCAATACAATGAAGATTGAGAGATGAACAAATACACATCCTCGAAAGCCTGATGATCATATTTAATACTCACAGCTTAACATGATTTTTCTAAACGATGATGAATAGATAATCAAATAAGCATTTGATTATAGAAAAAAGCTGTTTCATTCCATTATGTGTTCATCTTGAAATATTACTAACAGTAAAAATTTTACTACTCGTAATGAATTTTGTTCTCATCTAGTAACTCGCTTGGAGCAGAGAAAGATGCTCGGCAAACATGTTAATAGGCTAAACATGCTCCTCAATTTTCAGTAGCTGTGTTTTGGGATCATGGTTTAAGCACTGGCTGAGCTGGTAGATCATCTTGGATCAATAATAGGTAAGCAACCATGTTCCAAAATCCAGCTGGATCACCTTAATAAGTTAAAGACGGATTTTTATGATGGGTCGGTAACTACTTGGCTGAACAGTTGTACAGTTCGCCTTGTTTTGTGGATGAATAACATTTTCAATGCTTTTTAAAAATATTTTGTCAAATACTCTAGTAAATATTATGTGAAATAAATGTTTAATTTAACTTAAATTTTAAATATATATATATTTTAGTTTTTTATTTTAAGCATCATCCAAAACCCATATCAATCAACTTCTACTGGCATGATCTGTTTTGTTCTCAGCAGGGCTCTTGACCAAGACCAACCGCTCATTAACCTAAACCAGATTGGACCAGCCTGAACCACCAGTTCCAAAACACAGATGCAACTATAAGCTGGATTTTCCAGCAGGTAAAAGTCCTGTAACTCAAACAGTAAAGCAACACCAGGAGCATGGATTCAATTCCCAGGGAATGCAACTGATAGAAATATATATATATATAAAACAATAGGAATGCAATGAACTATAAGTCGCTTTGGATAAAAGCATATGCCAAACATGAAATTATAATGAAACCACAGAAAAGCCCACAAAAACTATCAGCAGGGGAATATTCACAGCCTTTTTTCTTCAATGAACATTTAAAGGCACAATATGTAAGATTTTTGGGGTAGAATATCCAAAAACCACTAGAACAGTGTTATATATTTTGTTAACTTGTCTACTTACATTATCCCAAGTGTTTCCAAGAATGTTTAAATCCAGAGAAATAAGCAATTTTAACTAGGACACGGACCACGCCTATCAGTGACATCATACCCGCGCTACTTCCAGTTATTTTGTAGAAACCGTGGAAACACAAAAGACGCTTTAATATATTATGTGTTTTATTAGACAGGTGAGCAACTGTTTGGAAATATTCAACAACAGAAAACTAATCAATGTTTATAAGTCTTATTGTTTAAATCTTGTTTTCTTGATTTACAGTGATTTACTAGCCGCCGAACGAACGCAGAGTAGCACTATAACAACTTTCAACACATAAATGTATCTCAAACAGCGCTGTGTTACTCCACATACACTTGACTGGAAGAAGCGGCGACTGTGTCATAATAAAAGTCCCGCTGCTCTCGAGACGTGTCGCGCTCGTCTCTCATTATCAATCGTCTCGTTCAGCTCCACAACACTCGCTCCTGCTCTGCTTCATACTACAGTAACGTTAATAATCTCATCCATGAACATGATTTCTCGTCCCAATTCTTTTTCACCGGCTGTGGACGTGAAGACAACACCTCCCATGATTCCACGAAATCAATGTGTCATCAAGCTACGCCTTTATTTAGCTGCTAACTCTGATTGTAAATTAATTAACTAAATTATATTATTTGCTAACTGCATTCTTTAAATTGTAATGTTGACATCCATTCTCTGTAAAGCTGCTTTGAAACGATATGTATCGTGAAAAGCGCTATACAAATAAATTTGAATTGAATTGAATTGAAAAAACAGTTTTGAGTAAGCGACCTCTAGTGGCGAAAATTTACATAGTGTGCCTTTAAAAACAAAAACGCACATTTGTTGGCCAACACAGACTCAGACACACACACATTCACACAAACACGCACTTACAGCGTGATGGTAGAAAGCTCTGACATCCTGCACGAATGCTGGGCGGCCTGTGTGGGCTCACTGAAGCATTTCTGTGCACAGCTGCTAAACACGACAAAGACAACAAACACTCTTTAGGACAGAACGCACGCGCACGCACGAACACAAACATACACATGCACACAAACACATGCACGCACACACACACTCGTAAAACTGACCACACACAACGGACCTCAACACTGAGAAACCTCAAGGACATTTCATAGCTCAAGCACATACTTTGCACAATACTGTTTTCCATGCAATTACAATAGGGCTTCAGAAGGGATGCAAAAGCACCATAAATGTGGCCCTTCTTCTGCACTAGATTATTTTGACTATTTAGACCCCAAACATGAATTAAAGGGTTAGTTCACCCAAAAATTAAAATTCTGTCATTTATTGCTCATTCTACACCCGTAAGACCTTCGTTCAAATTCAGAACATTGATGAAATCCGATGGTTCAGTGAGTCCTTTAAGATAATGAACACTTTCAGATGTCCAGAAAGACACTAAAACATATTTAAAACAGTTCATGTGAGTACAGTGGTTCAACCTGATTATAAAGCAACGAGAATACTTTTTGTGTGCCAAAAAACAAAATAATGACTTTTCAACAATATCTAGTGATGGACGATTTCAAAACACTGATTCATGAAGCTTTACGAATTTTTTGTTTCGAATCAGTGGTTTGGAGCGGCAAAGTCATGTGATTTCAGTAAACGAAGTTTCGTTACGTCATAGTGATTCGCAATTTCAATAGTTCACGTGATTTTGGCAGTTTGATCTGTGAACCGAATCACTGATTCAGAACAAAAGATTCGTAAAGCTTCATGAATCAGTGTTTTGAAATTGTCCATCACTGGATATTGTTGAAAAGTCGTTATTTGGTGCACAAAAAGTATTCTCGTCGCTTTATAATATTAATGTTGAACCACTGTACTCACATGAACTGTTTTAAACATGTTTTAGTATCTTTCTGGGCATCTGAAAGTGAACCATGAGATTTCATCAAAAATATCTTAATTTGTGTTTTGAAGAAGAACAAAAGTCTTACAGGTGTGGAATGACATGAGGGTGAGTAATTAATGACATAATTTTCATTTTTGGTTGAACTAACCCTTTAAAGTCACACTCAATAGGGTTTTCTTCCTGCAGCTCAAACAATAGAGCATGGCACTAGCAACACTAAGGTAATGGGTTCGATTCCTCTAGAAAGTAAGAAATGATCAAATTAATACTTTCACTTCAATGTAAATCGCTTTGGATAGAAAGACATAAGTCCCAATCGACAGCTTATTCAGAAAAAAAAAGAACAAAAGAGTCATCGTATCTTATTTTTCACTACCACAAGTCGCCTCGATCAACGCAACAATGAATCCTCCTGGATTCTCTCCTGGAATCAGCAGCGCACGACAAAATTACAGAACATAAACTACAACCGTTCTCACAACAATCAAAAGTAAACGGGCTATGAAGATTTGTGACACTTTGTAACATTAATCACTTTTTCTATTATTACACCCACACCAATTTTGACAGAAATTCCAAAAGGAATCCTGCATGCATGCAAAATGAACGCTACCGATTACACTATCAACACTGAACCGATCTCAGCTGAATAACAACTGTTGTTTTTATAGAGCTGCTTTATACAGCAGAACTTAATTCTGTTTGCATCATTGAATCATTATTTTCCTGTCACTGTAAAGCTGCTTTGAAAAAAAAGCGCTATTTAAATGAAAGAAAAACACAACAAAAACTATCAAGCCTTTCAATCTCATTTCAGCCACCGTGTTCATCACGAGACAGTCCATATCGACCAATCAGACACAACACACCAACAGTACGCTGTTTCCATGGAGATTGAGGCAAGCGTACTCACAGGTAGATGCTGGACTCGTTCCCGCCAATGTCTGGAGACTGCAGCTTCTGCACCAGGATTATGATGATTCCAATGAAGAGGACGAAATTAATCTGGAAGGAAATGTATGCGTTTATTATGAGTCCATTCACATACATTCATGAATTCATTTATATGTTTTATTTATCCATGTTTTAGCTTAAAAAAACACAGAACTTTAATTTCTCACCATGATTGATGCCACAACGGGTCCCTTTATCACCCACCAGAGGGCAGTATAATCATTCATGTCCCAGCAACTGCAAAAATACAATTGATTTAAGAAACTTTGTGGCTATCGGTCATTTCGGTCACATGATTTAGCAGCTAAGAGTTGTCTGGAAAATTTAACACAATGTGCTCGAATCAAAATTGAACATATTTATTTTCTTATCCCTATGTCTAATGAAATTATAGTCCGTAAATTTCCAGTCTATACAAAATATTTTGCACGTGTTCTTTGTTGAGTATCATATTTGTTACACCAGACTTTTACGACTCATAGTGAGAATATAGAAAAACACTTATTCAGAGGCCCAAACGGAGCAAAAATATGCAACTTGGTGCCTTTACTGATATTTATATGGCCAAAAATAAAGATTAAATTCTGATAGCTTGGAATGTAAATGAATGAGACTATTGCAGATAATGCACATAAATATCATATACCTCCCAATAATGTCTAAGTATGATGATTTTTAAGTGCTTAGTTTTATGATAATTGAAAAAATATAACGCAACGCGATACAATGATTGACCGATTGTTCCTGAAAAGCCTGATGTATCATATTTGATACATTTTAAGATGATTTCAAATAAAATGCATTGATAATCAAGTTGCTTCAATCCATTTAGTGTTCAACTTGCAATATTAATAAAATTCTCACATTTACATTATAAAAACCAGTATTTCACAGCAAAAAAACACAAGAAGGTGGGCAGAAGGCATGCACTAGATTTGTTTGATAGCAAAGTATAATTTAAAGGCCTTAAACATTTGCACATCAGATACAGTATGTTGGGTTAAAACACGTCTTATTGTGCATAATCATATCACATTACAGAAGTAAAATGAGTTACAACTCTTTTAGATTAAATCATGCGCTTTTCTGAGATGAACCCTCATCGAATTAAACATGCAACATAGTCAGGTTATGTAACAAACTAGTATCATCTCATTTAAAACATTTATTGTTGCATACTGCAAATATTATTCAGCACGTACTGTGCGATTATCAGTACACTAGCATCCCTTTCCAAAAATAAACTCATTCTTGTGACTAGTGACACTGAATGCTAATAGAGTAGTTCTGCGTAGGTATCAAAGCAACAATTACAGTATATCACTTTTTGTTTATGCGGCATTACACGTACCCAGAGTCATCGAAATGAAGACGCAGAACAGCCCATATGGTCACACAAATGGTGGGCGTTCCTGAAAGCGTGAGAAAAAGGAAATTTGTCAGACCTCAAAGCTGTGCTCTAATGCATTGAGACCATCAATATTACATATGCCAGCACAACAAATCACATCATAAAGAGCCAGTGGCCAGTTAATACAGACGCTACACTCCATTTCCCTCCATATCTATCTGTGACACATAATCAATCACGTAACAATCAATTTTCGTGTGATGCATCACTGTGACATACCCCAGCCGATGATGGTGTACCAGTAGAAGTAGCGTCTCTCAGGGAAGAAGGTTTCCACCAGCAGTGTGAAGAGATAGAGACCTTCGATGAAGAGCCAGAAGTAGTTTGACATCACACAGTAATGGAAGAAGACCATCACTGCCTTACACCCCACCTGAACACAGAGAAACACATTTTTTAGAAACACATATCTGTTCAACCATTTACAGAGGCTGACCAGACGAGCCTGTTATGGCACATTCAAAACACCCGGTAAATTCACAGCAAAAAAGGCTACACTGATAACTTGATCGCATGCCGCTACCAGGGCTGGGTAGGTTACTTTTAAAATGTATTTCACTACAGATTACAAAATACATGCTTTAAAAAGTCATTTGTAACGTATTTCGTTACATTACTCAAGTTTAGTAACTTAATCTAAATACTTTAGAATACTTTGGAATACTAATAAGTGTGAAACAAACACAAAAAAGGTACTTTTTCCCTCAGAATTGTGTGATATAAAGTTGCAATTGCGAGTTATAAAGTCAGAATTATGAGATATAAAATCACAATATTGAGAAAAGTCAAAATTATGAGATCACAAAACATGAAAACAGTCGAAAACATGAAACTTAACTCCGCTTTTTCAGACTGTCAGAGTCAGAGAATCACCAATTGTTGTTTAAATGACATTAAAATTCAAAGTAATCACTTTGGTAATCTAAAATACTTTTCAGATGTAACTGTAATCTGATTACCACCCATTTAAAATGTAACTAATGAAATACAGTTACTAAAATTTAGTATTTTAAATAAGTAACTAAGTTACTTGTATTTCGTTACTCCTCAACCCTGGCCGCTACTTTAGCCATGAAGCGCTACTATCATCAATTATCAAAACAGATGGTTTCAACGTAGTCGCATACTAACTATTCATGTTAAATTAAAGTAATACTGTTTGTATATTCTATATAAAAAGGTGTGGGATTGTTTTGAAATTGTTTTTAAATGTTCCCGCCATCACAACTCCCACAAACAACCAAACTCCCAAGACAAGTCATTTCACTCGGCGGCCATCTTTGAAACGCCTCTTTGAATGGGGAAACATCAAATTCTTCAAAACTGTTCGCAAGTTTAAGATTAAATTTCCTATTTGAAATCACCAATGAAATCTGAAAACAGTCTCATAAAATTTGTTTCTAAATGCTCGAATCATGACATCTACATTTTTCAGTCTGGACAAAGCTAACACGCTTGCGCAATGCTAAAAGCGCGTCTCAGGTTTACACTAGTGCGTTTCGCTTTGTCCACACTGACGTTTCCACAGCGTTTCAGAAATGATCTTCGTCTTCACTACACGAGCGAAAACGCATGTCACATGACCGTTCAAGTGTAAACAGTTGCCTCATGTGGGTAGCTGCACTACTAAAAAATGCAGAGTTTAACTACACAATGGCTGTTAAACAAAGCCAGCAAAAATTGCAGTTCAGTCTCCATGTTATTGTGTACACAGTCGTCAATGATACGCAGTTCGAAAACGGCGGTGTGGTGTAAACGACAGCCGTAACCGTAGCAAAACGTATGCGTTTAAACGGGGCCTCGGAACACGTTTACACGTTCGAACTGTTTCTATAGCAACCGACAGCTGCAGTAACGCGATAACTTTACGAATCAACGGATGGCTTTTTCATTTAGAAGGCGGGGCTTATTATGCCATATTAGGCGTTGCACTTTCTCCCATTCTTAAGTAATCGGAGTGCAACATCTTCCTATACATAAAGTCTTTGAGAACATCTTAACAATACGATACCAGATAAGGTCTCATATTTGGGTGAAAAGACACCATGATATGAATAAAAAATTAAATAAACTAAAAAAGTATACTTGATAATAATAATTACATTTGCAGAAAACTTGTTTAGTGCTAAAATTACCCTATAATCCAAATATTAAGCATAGGTACAGTAAAGATTCATTTCCAAAAGCACAAACTTTAAAATAACATCGGAAAATAATTGTATATTCGCAGTTTGTGAAAATGAAAATATTAAACCCAATAAGAAAATGAACATTTGTTAAATACTGTTGTATTTATCATCTGCTCTCATATTTATTTTGTTTTGTTTTTGTAATGCTTTTGTGAAGTCATAATTTGTAATACTGTATAATTTTCATCTGTTTGCTATTTGCAATTTCATTGTGTGATTTTTGGTGAATTGTATTAAAACCCGTTAGGGTCAGTTTGACCTTAAAACATCATAAAAATGATTAATTATAATAATATAATACGTAACCCACAATAATTAAAAAACAAAAACATACAAAACCGTATAGTCCCCTTTTTTAATTTGTAAAGAATAAGAGAAATTTCCAATTATATTTTGACTCTGTAGAAAATGTCCAAGGTTCACCTTCATCTTCATTCCAAGTGAACCGACAACAAAAAAGTAGGACATCATGAAATTATTTGATTGCAAAAGCTATTTGACTAGTATGAATTAGCGATTAGATGATTGGTATCAAAGGTCTCCGTTAGTCAAATGAGCTCAAGTCGGTCAAGCTTTAGAACATAGTAGCGGATTTTTTGCTGGTTTAAAGCGCGCAAGTAGGTAATGCATCTGATCAAATAAGCCTATCTTAAACCAGCTATAAGCAACTGGATCAGTGATACATCCTTTCGTCTGACAGATGGCATGAACCCTGTACATTTTCATTCATTTCCATTCACAATATCTAGCCCGCTGTGTGTCAGAACACCCTGAAGTATTTAACCATGTTCATCAATTACCCTCTGATCCAATTCAAAGCTAAGTGATGTCATTACCATGGCCTCTGATTGGCTGGGGGAAAGAGCTCAGAGCCCTCATTCAGGTGCATAATGAGAGCGTGCACATTTTTATAAGCTATTCATATGCTAATATAGAAATAATGGAATATTTCCAGAGCTCGCTGAACTCGGCTTCATGATAATTACAGCTGTTTGTCAGGCACAGACAGGGGAAACAGAACATGTTGCTGCAGAACGTGGGCTTGAACATAAACGGATCGAGGTATTATTAGTCTGTGGATTTCATATGCAAATGGAGAACTCCGGCCCCGGTAACAGTTCAGTCTCATCCAATCGTCTCTGTTTGTGTGTGATTCACTGTGAAAGCAAAGCTTATAGAGACCAAATCGAAATTAAAGTTTTCATTTAGCCGAAATATTAAACCGAAAACACCATTTAATCATCAATTATTTCATCAAATTCAATAATCAGCACTTGTATATATGCATTAAATTGCACATAAGGGAGGTTTTATATCAACTTCTTAGTTATATAATTATATTTCTACTCCAATTTGATTTTGAAATATAAATGGTGGCTATAATAGAACTTGTTTCCAACTTGTGTCAATTCTTTGAAACACATTTATTAAGTCAAGAGGTTAAGCAAAAATATAATGAATATGCAATATAGTGCATTTATGTAGCAAAATACTCTTCTCTAGAGCAAATTTTCTAGCTAACTATCGAGCTATGGACATTAAATGGCTTTCTTGAGGTATTGTAAATGTAACATTACGTGATATTGTAATAATAAATAATAATAATACCAAGTTCTGTCATGAAACTCTAGATGGCACAGGCTGATGGGTCATTGACGCAACTTACTGATTGGTTTATTTATTTTTTTATTTATTGGTTCATTTAAATAGTTGGTAACACTCTGGAAACAGTTTGCATTGCGCCTTCAAAGTTCCTCTGAAACCCTCCTCCCTCCCTAGTTCCACCTGTATAGATCTGCTACGGGTAATTCCTATGTTCTATTTGTACAGCAGCAGTATGTCTTACATGTTCACATCAATGTGTCTGTGAATCTGTTGTCAGTAGTAAGTTTCTGTACTTGCTCTGAAGCATCAGCAATATCCGCAGAAGCAGCAGCAGCGCAGCAGATCTATTCCGCCGAGACCAAACGCATTAAAATTGCCATATCCATTACCAAGCTAAACTCTTCCGAGAGTTGTCTTGATAGAAATACATTAAAAACGAATAAAGTATTCTGTGTTAATAGTACCATAACATTTAAAAGGTTTTGTTTATGTTTCAATGGTTCTATCAGTAACAAACAGCTTTGTATTAATTAAAATGAAAAACAACGGCAAATGTGCATTACTCACAGTATGATCAAAGCAGTGGTCACTGTCCTCCTCTGCATACAAAACCCCATCTTTAATGAACACAGAGATGGCTCTCAGGATGAAGGACACAAACAGGTTCATGTGGATGAAGTTCCGGGTGCAGTGAAGCTTCCTGTTGACAGACGTTCAAAGGAAGGGTTACGCCATTATAGGAGATTGAAATTCTAATGTGTTTGGGTGGGCAGCTGAGGATCAGTATCAATGACTGTGTAAACACTCATCAATAGTTCTTTGAAGCCCTCGCCATTTTATCATCATTTACATTATACGTAGGTTCTTCAGATCACTCTATTTGGTTTCAGGGTACTTTAAAGCACCGCTGCATTAATGGGTTTTTATAATCCTAAAGAAAACAAAGTACTTTTTCACATACAGAAGACAACATTGTTAAACTGATCTATGTTTTCACATCCATGAAAACGACTAAAAACGCTGTATTATGCCAGGCCGGTAGTTGGCGATGTCACTTTGTAAAGAAACACTACGTGCCTATAGACTGAACGAGTAATACACATATGCATGACATCACTGTTTTCACTAACTCCTGTTTTTGTTGTTTACACAATCTGTACTGTTTTCAAAAACTTACACTTTAAAACCCGTTTTCAGGCCCCTCAAAAACGGCGTTGTCAAATGAACAGCCAAAATGCATAAAAAGTCCCTTACTGAGTAAGGGTGCGTTCACACTTGTCATGTTTGGTTCGATTAAAACAAACCCTGGTGCGATTGCTCAGTCAGTGCGGTTCGTTTGAACATATGTGAACGCTGCCATCCGAAACCTTGGTGCGGACCAAGCAAGCGGACCGAGACCGCTAAAAAGATGGGTCTCGGTCCGCTTCCAAACGAACTCTGGTGCGGTTCGATTGATATATGAACGCAACACGGACTAAAGACATGTAAAAGAACCAAAAACAGGACGTGATGTCACAAGATGCGACGCTACAAGTCAGCTGATTTGACGACGCGGAAAGATCGGCGTATCCAAAATGAGTCGAGGGCAAACGTGGAGCAACGAGGAGGTGAAGTTTCTGTTTCTGCACACAACGGAGGAAATCCTGCTGCTGTTTTGAATGTTTTGAACATTTTAGGAGCTCTTCGTGAGTTCTCAGCTGGTAAAAATAAAGCATATGTACACGCATAAAATGATCGCAAAATATACGTCATAAAAGCCGACCAATCAGGTTGTGACCGTATCCCTATGCCTTTGGTTCGGTAACTTTAGGTTCGCTGTTAACAATGCAAGTGTGAACGCTAAGCGGACCAGGACTATATGTTTTGTTTTTGTTTTTTGGTCTGGACCAAACGAACCAAACCAAACGAACCACAAGTGTGAACGCACCCTAAGAGTTAACGAACTAATTATTATTTCTAATCTATATATATATTTAGCTATATAGGCATTAAACATTTTGCTTTAGAAAATAAAATAAATAATACATTTTAAATTTTATCTCAATAAATAATAAATCACATGCAAAGCTCACTCTGCAAAGTTGTTTTGATATCTAAATCAATGCAACTTTAAGGATGAATTGACAATTAATTATTATTATTTCTTATTCATTTATTTCCTTTTATTTATTCATCTAGTATATATGACCAGAGGTTAAAATGTCCATAATTGTTGAACACAATGTTCTTGACAAATTTGACATGTTCCTGACCGTTTTCTTGAGATTCACCCTTTGTAAGCAGGTTGAACAATTTTCCATTGAATCTTCCTCAAGTGACCAGCACAAAATTACATTCTCAAGAGAAACAGCATATTATGAAAAGGTCAATGTTGTTTGATCACACTGCTTTAAAACTCACCTGAACCGGCACAGAATGACCATAGCTGTGGTCAGAGACACCAGAGACGTGCTGTAGCCCACCGTATAGAGAGCCTTCACAGACGCGTAGTACATGTCCTTAGAAAGGGAAGAGGAAAAGAAAATTAATTTTGGTTTGCAGCCATTTTGCAGCTGTTTTTGTTTTCATCCATTCCTTTAAGTAGAATACAGAGCAAACACAGTCTTGGAGTATATATTTCCACAAATTAGATAAACAATAAAGATTAAAGTTACAAAATTACTACAACTTTAAGAATTGGTTTAATGTAAAGGTGCAGCAAGCAATTTCTGAGAAATGCTGTCGATATTTGAAATCAACCCAAACAAACACGCACTTTCCGTCATCGCTCCGCCCTCAAAATGCACGAACACGCAATGCAAGAGTGAATGTCTTTTTATAGCTGAAGTGAAGTCATATAATGCTTCCCGAAAAAAAAAAACTGAAGATAATGAACAAAGGACAAGGAAGAACAATACATACAAGCAAGAGCTGCAAAATCATGTTTTTTTATTTTTATTGTGCATTCCAAGGGATATCAATCAAACTGCAGTTGGGTTGTTTTGATTGCGTGATAATAACTCCAAAAAATACAGGTAACTTACAAAATTATTATATTAAAAGTTTGGTTTTTTGGAGTAATTGCATTTAAAACACAGTCAAACACTCGTTTGCACACAAGTGCACACACACACTAACAGATCGGCACGCACACAAACGGAAAACAACAAACACGGTTTCAGCATGTAAGACTTGCAGGAGTCGAAATGATAAATCCTCAGATTTAGTCAGCTTTGACGCAACTCCCCTCAGCTGGCGTCTTTTTGAAGTGACTAGCAGCTTTGTCACCTGACCTGAATACTGCACGCTGATTCGCTAAAACGGATCTGTACACAAACAACAAGGGCGATTGTCGGTTTCTGCTATAAAATGTGAACTCGTGATGCCTTGAGAGTGGAGAAAACCGTCTTTTCTGACAAAACGGTTTTGTGCTATATGTGGAGAATAACACACAGCTCATTTTTTTAAAAAGAGGCGTTTTTCAGTTTTTGGAAATGAACACTTCAGTTGGTTGCCAGCAGCTCCAGACATACAATGACACTCAAAACTGTCCTGTTACTATAGCTAACATTACAACAACAGCATATCTTGGTTCTGTGAAACAGCAAACCAATTTTACTCATGTATGGAGCAGAAACAATGAAACGTCAAAGTCCGTATTCAGGCCTTTCTCAGAAATCACTTACTGCACCTTTAAATAACATGGTGGTTACGACCATGATATTCCCTCAGTATGTAAATGATTTAAGCTTGTCTCCAAATGATTTCTATCATTAAGATTTCAGTCAGATGAGATACTCACAGGCTTGGTTGCGTTGTCATCTGTCATACAGGCATCAACATAATGCGGATATGGATCAGACCAACCGAACTCCGTACAGTTTCTGCTGATCTTGCCAGGCCCTGAAAAGCAGTGAGGTAATAACCATAAATCAAACGTGTCCCCCACTTTAAACATACTATAAGCAACCGCTCCAGTTTGCTGCTGTCAGCAGAACTGCAAGAACAAAAGCGTACATACATTCACTCATGATCTCACGTATCGCATAATGATCACTGTTTCAGTCTGATGTTATGCCTGGTTACTGTTAAAACTGAACTGCACCATAAACTGCAGAAAAGTTATAGCTTAACTCTTGTTTATGTTTATATTTTTGACTCTATATGAATGATTTCTTAAGTATGGAAGCCCATTCCCGCCAGTGTTGAGAAAAAAATATATTCCGTAAGTCATAATAATGAGAAACTTTCTCATAATAATGACTTAGTATCTCATAATAATGACTTAACATCTGATAATAATGACTTAGTATCTGATAATAATGACTTAGCATCTTTAACTTAATCAAAAAAATTTTTTTAGAAACTTTCTCATAATAATGACTTAGTATCTCATAATAATGACTTAACATCTGATAATAATGACTTTAACTTAATTAAAAAAATAAAAAAGGTTTTGTATTAAGTTAAAGATACTAAGTCATTGTTATGAGATGTTAAGTCATTATAATGAGATACTAAGTCATTGTTATGAGATGTTAAGTCATTATTATGAGAAAGTTTCTAAAAAAAATAAAAAATTTGATTAAGTTAAAGATGCTAAGTCATTATTATGAGATACTAAGTCATTATTATGAGATATTAAGTCATTATTATGAGATACTAAGTCATTATTATGAGATGTTAAGTCATTATTATGAGATACTAAGTCATTGTTATGAGATACTAAGTCATTATTATGAGATACTAAGTCATTATTATGAAATGTTAAGTCATTATTATGAAATACTAAGTCATTATTATGAGATACTAAGTCATTATTATGAGAAAGTTTCTAAAAAAAATAAAAAAATTGATTCAGTTAAAGATGCTAAGTCATTATTATGAGATACTAAGTCATTATTATGAGATATTAAGTCATTATTATGAGATACCAAGTCATTATTATGAGATGTTAAGTCATTATTATGAGATACTAAGTCATTATTATGAGAAAGTTTCTCATTATTATGAGAAAAGTTTCTCATTATTATGAGATACTAAGTCATTATTATGAGAAAGTTTCTCATTATTATGACTTACGGAATTTTTTTTTTCTCAACAGTGGCGGGAACGGGCTTCCATACTTTAGGATCACGTGACACCGAAGACTGGACTAATGATGCTGAAAATTCAACTTTGCATCACAAGAATAAATTACATTTTTAAAATATAGTCAAATAGAAAACAGTTATTTTAAACTGTAATAATATTTCACAATATTAACGTGTATTTTTCATCAAATAAATACTTCTAAGTGGGGTTTTCAAATACATTACTGTGAAGCAACATGTCAGCATGTATAAATGTCTCTCACCCTCTTCTGGACTCATGAACTCAAAGAGCTCGGGACAGTTGACCTCCACAACCTCACCGACAGCGGCCGCCTGCCAGCAGGTCAGATTGTCCCACTCCCAAGGACACTCTGAAAAGAACACAACAATTATCACATTAGTACACCTCCCATTTAACAGGCGCTAGGTCATAGGCGGAGTTTGGGGGGAGCGCAAATGTGAAACTCCACTTATGACCTGAGTATTTCTGATGTGATGGGACTGCTTTTACCAGAGATTTGAGGCCTCTTTGAGATCTCATTACAGTGGTTGCAAAAAGTATGTATTGTATTAGACATGAACCGTAGTATTAAGTCAAATCAAGTCACCTTTACTTATATAGCACTTTTTACAATGCAAATTGTGGCAAAGCAGCTTTACATTAATAATTGGCAAATCATTTTTGGCTGCACAGCAGCTCCCAAAGAAAATGGTGTCATTGTTCAGCTTATTCTATATATTATTGATTCATTCCATTGCAAAGATCAATTATATTATATGAACTACCTGAGAGAACCAAGTAAATAGCATGGTATATGATTATAATATTAATTCAAAGGCAAACTGCTATATAGGTAACATTTTAAAATAAGGTGTCATTTGTTTTGCATAATTTATTAACTAACATGAACAAACAATGAGCAATATATATTTTTTTTACAACATTTAATAATCTTTGTCAATGTCATTTAATAAAAATACAATTGTTCATTGTTCAGTTCATAGTGCATTAATTTTTAGTAATCTTATTTATTAGTAAATGTTGAAATTAACATCAACTAAGAGTAATAAATGCTGTAGAAATAATTGTTCTTAAATGTTGTGCACAGTGCATTAACTAATGTTTACAAATAAGTAAAACTTACTATAAACTACCAAAGTATCGTTAACACTAGCGATTTGTAAACATTAGTTAAGGGATTAGCTAACATGAAATAACGATGAGCGCTATATTTTTAAAAGCATTTGAAAATGTAATTGTTCATTGTTTGTTCATGTTAGTTCACAATGTTTACAAATTCAGTTGTAAATGTCTTTTCTCAAAATGTAATATCCAGAATGTGTCTGAAGTTTCAGCTCAAAATACCCCACAGATCATTTATTACAGCTTGTCAAATTTGCCCCTATTTTGGTGTGAACATGTTGTTTTTGTGTGTGTCCCTTTAAATGCAAATGAGCTGCTGCTCCCGGCTCGCTTTCCAGAAGAGGGCGGAGTTTAACAGCTCACTCTTCAGTTGCTCAACAACAACAAAGCTGGAGAATCTCACGCAGACAAAATGAGGATCAGTAACGTATTCATCCTTACATTGTTCAAACCGGAGTCGACACTGATGGAGAGACTCAGGAAGAAGTTACAACTTTTAGACGTTTCTGAACGGTTAGTGGATAAATTTATGTAGTTGCTATGGAGTTGATTCAACTCATCGACAAGCATGTGTCGTCATGTTAATCTTTTGAGCAAATCCAGTATTGAATTGACCCTCGTTTGTTAACTAATGTTAACAAATGAAACCTTAAGTGTTACCGATACTTCAATAGATACCAGTAACGGTTTACAGAAAGGTTCATTCATCATGGTATTGCCAACTGAAACAATATCTGTACCACAAACAGAGCTTTCATAAAAGAACAGCACTGAAAACAACCTCTTTCGCATATAAAACAAAGTCTTCCTGAAAACACCAATGCCAAATTACATCTGGACTCCTGACATTATAACAGATGTCTCCGTTTAATTCTCAATTATACTGAAGCCTTTCCAAGATTAGCCCTTGAGGGGAAGCCAAGGTGAACGTAAATGTAACCAGCAGGGGGCATCAGCACTGGTTCCTGTGACAGCGCCTGCCTGAGGACATGAACATGATCAATATGTGATATGGATGAGAATCCATCACATTCAGAATTTCATTTGACTCGTTTCCCTCTGCTCATTACAGAAATGATTCTAGAATTAATTACTGAGATGCCTCTCACTCAATACGGTGGCAACGAGCAGATGCAAAAGATGAATGAAAGAACATGGAGATATTTGATGCTGACAGAACATCAACAACAAAGATACACCACAAAGACTTCCTGTCCTTTTCACAGATCAGCCAGCAAGACGAACACCAACTCTTTGTCCTCTTTTGAATATGTCTCCCATTATGTTGTGTGGATTGCCGTATTTTATGCACAGCTGTGCTATTGTTCGCTAATTCGACCTTCACACTCTGCTCTTACGGATGGAATGTACATTCAGTGAGGATTGGCCACCAGGCTGCGATTGAAACCTCCAACACTATATTGGCCAGTGTTTCATTGTCCAACCCCTGTATATACATACATAAAAATATTTCCCACATAACCACATAACTCACTGCTTAAACTAACAAGCTAGTCACGACTGTTTCCCGAAACTGTAGCAACTTTGTTCGCACATCCGTCGTTCCTGCCAAGTTGGTCCAAAAAAACAGTTAATATCGTCACTAGGGGTGTCGCAATATACCGGTATTGGCGATAATCGTGATATTCAAAGCATGAAATATCGACATCATGTTAATTTAGGGTGTGACAATATACATCATAGGGTGTGACAATATACATCAATATACATCATGTTAATTTAGGGTGTGACAATATATATCAATATACATCATGTTAATTTAGGGTGTGACAATATACATCAATATACATCATGTTAATTTAGGGTGTGACAATATACATCATAGGGTGTGACAATATACATTAATATACATCATAGGGTGTGACAATATACATCAATGTACATCATGTTAATTTAGGGTGTGACAATATACATCATAGGGTGTGACAATATACATCAATATACATCATGTTAATTTAGGGTGTGACGATATACATCAATATACATCATGTTAATTTAAGGTGTGACAATATATATCAATATACATCATGTTAATTTAGGGTGTGACGATATACATCAATATACATCATGTTAATTTAGGGTGTGACGATATACATCAATATACATCATGTTAATTTAGGGTGTGACGATATACATCAATATACATCATGTTAATTTAGGGTGTGACGATATACATCAATATACATCATGTTAATTTAGGGTGTGACGATATACATCAATATACATCATGTTAATTTAGGGTGTGACGATATACATCAATATACATCATGTTAATTTAGGGTGTGACGATATACATCAATATACATCATGTTAATTTAGGGTGTGACAATATACCGGCATTGGCGTTAACCATAATATTTCAAATGAATAGGACTCTTATGATATCATGACACGTAAATACTCCAGCGGCAGTACCTGGTTGACCTCTCAGGTGGCAGTATTGCGCCTTAATGCTGACACCTGTCAAACAAGAAGAAGAATACGCACCGCGCACAGCTAGTCTGTGAAGTACCAGCGGGAGAGACATAGACATAATAAAATACACAGACGCCCCATTGGCCGCTTTGGAACGTTGCTGCGATACGTCAACGCGTCCGCCATATTGCTGAGGGCAAGACTGCACTGTAAACAAATGCAAGTAAACTGGCGAGCTGCGTTTTTTTTTTTTTTTGGATAAAAACGGAAATAACGTTATTTTCGTTTTTCAGCTCGCCAGTTTACTTGCATTTATCAACCGATTTCAGTGGTTTATGATGTACGTGTACGTGATCAACGCGCAGACTTGTCCTGTATGTGGCTGCTTTATTCTTGGATAAGAATTGTGAAGACGTCCATAATGAGATCACTTAAATTTTCACATTAAATGAAAAAAAGATTTCTTATTGTGGAAAAGGCATTTTCTGTCTTTTAACCCATTTTAGCTTTTCTTGTGTTTAGAATTGACCACCATTGTGAAAATGAAGCAAATCGTCAAATACAAATCAAACACGCTGGAAAAACCTTCCCTTCTTACAGCTACTTCCCACCGTCTCCTCAACTCTTTGTCTCTGGGAAACCTTCAATGTGTGGGAAAAGTAAGCTAACCAACTAAATAACGTTACTGTAATTCACAACGTCAGTCACCTAACCGAAACGAGCATTTGTCTTAATAGTTGGTTTCAAGAAAATAAAGATGCATATTTAAATTTCAGGAAATTTAGTTTATAAAATAAGATAATATACGCTAAAACTATAATATAAATCATGCAAACTCAACTTTCACAGCTAATTAGCGACATCGCTAGCTCTTTTCTGACTGACTCTGGTGGCCAACTACTATTAATATAATTATATAATGACCAAATACAACCAGAACCAGACCTGTGAAAGGTATTCCCCGAGACCTGTGTTCAATTGTGCGGAGATTTGTACAGCCCCAAGCAGAACACGAAACAGGCATTTTTCTCAATTCCAGTTATGAGCGTTATGGGAATGTTGCCCTGCCCAATATGGCGACACCGTTGACGTACAATCCAGAGGCCAATGGGGAATCTATCTATTTATTATGTCCATGGGGAGAGTGAGAGGCTCTGCCTACACCTGAAAAAAGTAAGCTCGCCAGTATGGGAGTTTTTCGGCTTCCAAGAAAACATTCTAATCTTCAGAACATGCCTGTCTACGTTCAGAGAGGCTTTTACCCACCTCCATATCCATCACCCTGCCGATTACGCCATTTTACAAAGAGTAAGTTGCGATTATTTTCCCAGTCATGGAATGGGAAATGTTATATTAACCTGTTAACAGCGGTTTTCTGTGTTCATATATTTAAACAAAGGGTGATTCTCCAAGTACCATGTTTTCTTGTCTTATTTGTGTGTTTATGTATTTGCAATCAAGTCGTCATGGCCAATACGGCCTGTTCGTGGCACTTGATATTTTTTGTTCAAATTACTAAATGATTAAAACTCAACTAGAAAAACTGAGCTGTAAAATGTTAAGTTGGTCACAGTACCATCATGCACTTAGTGCCTCATCTGCGGCCGTTCTAGGCACACATTAAACTGAATTAGCAGCACGTTTACTGCATGACTTCATTGGCGACTATAGGTTAAAGAGCTTAAAATACGGGTACGCAAGTTAACAGGTTAAAGTATCATTTTTGATATTAATATTTATTCATCATACGGTTGAACTTGACAGTATTTTCTCTCTTGTTATTTCACAGGGATCTTCAAAGAAGACAGAGAAAGCCTGAGATTGAGAATGTGTTTATCAGTATCCTTATGTTCGTTGGGTAAAAAAGAAAAACTAAATAAAGGAAAAATTAATTTGACTGATATATTCCCCCCCTCCCCCATAGATATCGCGATATATCGATATCGTGAATTCGTTTGACCACAATAACCGAGGTGTGAAAAATCTGATATTGTGACAACCCTAATCTGTTTATTAGTCTGTTCTAGATTGAATTAATGTCAGATTATTTCTGTAAATAATAAACATGGCATCTGTGGACTAATTCACTATTTTCGTTCTCCGTTGTTTTGCTTTATTTCCAAATGTTTCATTCAATCTCAAGTTTTCCTCGCGTCACTTCTCCGGCAGAGCACGTACGCACATGCTCACTCTTCAAATCTCTCAACAAACTAAAAGATGTAGAATGGAGTTTGTATATGTTTGGAATGAAAGATATCGAATGCATTGCATGTTAGCTTGCTTATTTGCTCAAGAGCATGATCGATTAAAATCCACATGTGATGCTAACAAGAAACTATGTCGTTCCAAGCACAACGCTGTTTGCGAATGTTCACTGGAATTAAGCTTTCAGGAAACACCAAATCATTGAACTCAGCTGGTAACAAGGAACTTCCGACCGTAGATGACTAACAATGCTTTTTATTAATTTCACATTTACTCTGACCCTAATATTGATCTCATTTGAATCATATTTGAAGCAATAAATTACCTCTGGGAACTCTTCGTGGAAAAATAAAATTTCTCTACAGCTCATTGATCAGTGAAAACTTATATTAACATAATTTATGAGCATGTGGTTAGATGTTTTGCCAAATCACATGAGAAAAGAACAATGAATCTCGCTGTTGTTCACAAGATGGAATGAAGTCACAGTTACTTTGGCCAAGAGCTTGATTAAGAAAACATTTAGTTTGATTAGGGCCTCTGGAGCGAAGTTCACTTTCTCCTGTTCTTTCTATATGCGAGTGAATATGCAAAGTGAAAGTGAAAAGCACTAGGTTTTGTCTGTCTAGTGGCACATGTTCTTTCTCACAGATCTCAAATCAGTCTGGACACAAAGCCAATTACACGAAAGGCCAAACGAGAGCTTTCTTAACCAGTGGGAGAGAGCAAGAGAGAAACAGAAGAATTAACCAGACAGATAAAAGTGTTCATATTGACACGGAATATTGACTCCCGGAATCATTTCTACTGAAAACTCTCTAAAGCGAACAGCTTTAGATGAACACATCTGCTCCGATCAGAGACTGACTCACTGCTTTAAAGGTCAATGCTAGATCGTAATCAGATTTATTGGTGAGATTTTTGCCGATTGTACTCAAAGACTAATTAAAGTGTGACGTCATTGATGAGTCATGAGCCCAAAGGGCACACGACTGCTTTAGCATAAATATCATTAGAGATTCAATGATGCTAAAGAACATTTCGTAAAGGATTAAAAAAAACAACGCAAATATAAGCTGGCAGAAAACTAATACATGTACTATGCTTACTATTGTTGAAAAATAGCATGCATAGAAGCATTCAGTATGAAACGGTGACTAAAAGCTATCAAAAATAGTGTAATTGAAATACAACTGTGCATAAGACAAAAAACTTTAAAATGTAAAAATACAATTTTTTTTGCACCTAAAATAAATAGGTTGAAGTACTAAAATTATGGTGGTGCATTGCTGCCACACACATATTATTTTTTCTACTTAATTATGTCGTAATAATGAGATATTGAGTTGTTAAAATGGCATCTTTTCTCGTAATAACAATGTTATGTTGTAAAAATGACATATTTTCCCGTAATATCCAGATGTTATGTCATTAAAATGGCATATTTTGTATGTGACGTGTACGAAATATGCCTTCATCTGATCTATAATAGAGCCTTTAATATTTATATAGCCTAGATCAGTGCCTTTATCACACATACCATTAAATTTAAAAGGGGTCTTGATTATGATTTCACTTTTTTAACTTTAGTGTGTAACGTTTATGTTTCAGCATAAACAACGTCTGCAAAGTTATGACGCTCAAAGTTCAATGCAAAGAGAGATATTTTCTTTTGAAGAATTCACTTTTTAAGGACTACAACAAACGGCTGGTAGGGACTACAACGAGCTTCTTCCCAGGTTAGTGACATCACAAACCCTAAAATTTAGTTTTTAGTCGCCCTCTGCTTGGGAGCAGCAGCTCATTTGCATTTAAAGGGACACACACAAAAACGCATTTTGCTCACCCGCAAAAAGTGACAAACTTAACATGCTATAATAAATGATCTGAGAGGTATTTTGAGCTAACACTTCACATATACAGTCTGGGGACATCAGAGACTTATTTTACATCTTGCAAGAAATAGCCTAAAATACATGTTTGTAAATATTTCATTTTACATTATTTTTTAATGTAATATATTAAAATGCGACTGATACACCATTGCTATTCATCTGGGGGTTTTATTTCTCAGAAACTTAATTCTGACCCGGTGCATGCAACATAATCTGGTGAGATTTATTCCATAATATGTCATTTTGCAGACATAACACCTCATTATTACCACATAACTGAGTGGAAAAAATAGGTGACACCAATGCGCCACCATATAAAATAATTGATACTAAAACTAACATAAAAACCATTGTAAGCTATAATATTATTTTAAAGAAAGAAAAAGAGATATTATTTTTTGATAAACTTTTTTTTGCCATTTTCAACCCAGTTTTGTCTGATCTTTTGGTAGCAGTGTAATAACTAACATGAACTAAGAATGAGTAATATATTTTTACAGCATTTGTTAATATTAGTTAATACAGACACAACTTTTGATTTCAAATATGCATTAGTAAGAAATTTTGAGATTAACTAAAATGAATAAATGCTGTAGAAGAATAGTTACTTGTCAGTTCATGTTAACTAATGAAAAGTACAGTAACCGATGTTAACAACTTGTAAAGTGTTTCCGATGAAATAAAATAAGTATGTTTTTGTATAAGTAGCAATTTTTTTTATAGTTTTAGTTTCAGTTATAATAATAACACTGCTCGTCAGCCCAATCAAATAATGAATCAAGAAGAAAATCTTTAAAAAAACAAAAACAAAAAAAAATGTAGATACTGCTTCCTTGTACATACAGATATTGAGCTTCAAAAAAAAAAATTCCCAAAATGTACACAACTTAAAAAAAAAAAGTTATCACAGAATAACACGCTAATAACTCAATTTTGACAAAAATGTCAGATTTCAAAATTTCACCCTTAAAATTACAAGGAGACAATTTGTCAATAGACAGTAATATTGGTGATTATTTGTAGCTGTGTTGTCTTTCTTATGCTCACAGTCCAAATGACACTAGTATCTCTTTTGTTTTCTCTGTCTGTCGCATTTTCTCTCTCTCACACACGCTTGATTTTTCTGTCTGCATCTGTCAATCTCCTTCTCTCCCCCCTCTTGCAAACGTGGCTGTTTTATTTCCGGCTGAATGATTTTCTGTCTGCGCAGCGATGAGCCTGCTGTGCTTTAAGGAACAGGAGAGGACGAGGATCAATGAAGCAGTTGTAAACAGGCTGCACACAGAGGTCATTCCGCCAAAATACTCCGGACCATTTCAGAACTGCAGAGACGTGGCCCCTAAAAGTATTCGGTCACTAAAGTCTGACGTGAAAAAGTCACTGCATTATATGCACTAAATATCAAGCCAAGGAGCATTTACTCTAAAGAAAGATTACTTAAGCACACATTTCATATTAAATATTTCACAAAAGATGCATTTAAAGGTGTAACTTGCCGGTCTCTGTACTTCAATTGACCTAAAACCATGTCACAGTCAGCGATAGGTGATCACGAGTATTTTGCAGCCACAACATCACCCTTCACCAGTAAGAGCTTTCAATTTAACAAGGTCTTCAATTACTGCAGTTTTAATGGTTTTCACATATCTTGAAACTGACGCCTAATTCTCTGCTGGTAAGCATGTTGCTCTTCGTTGCGGTTGAGGGTACTATTGTCGCCTAATTAGCTTAACCGCCCCCAGAGGATGCTGATTGGATGGCTGAAATTTGCCAAGAATTTAATGGGTTTGAAGTGAGCCTGAAAAAAGAGATGTGTCTGAACACACAAGTGTCCTGCCTTCTAGTACATCAAATATGTTTAAATTGCTAGTTTCTTTTGCCCTTCACAGTGCTTTTTCAATTTAAAAACGATGGGAAAAACTTTACAAGCTTTTATAAGCCTTTATGTATAACGCATGTATGTTATATATCTTACCACAGATAATTGTCACCAAAGTTAAAATGCATTATAATATTTGCAGATTTCTTGTTGCATCTGAAATCGGTTGTTTGTCATGGGGTTTAAAGGGGTGGTTGATTATTATTTCACTTTTTTAACTTTAGTTAGTGTGTAATGTTGCTGTTTGAGCATAAACAACATCTGCAAAGTTACGACGCTCAAACTTCAATGCAAAGGGAGATATTTTCTTTTAAAGAATTCTGTTAAGGACTACAACAAACGGCTGGTAGGGACTACAACGAGCTTTTTCCTAGGCTAGTGACATCACTAACCCCAAAATTTACATAAACCCCGCCCCTGAGAAAACACAACAAAGGGAGCAAGTCCATGTTGTGCTGGTTTAGAGAAGAGGAAGAGTTTTTGTAGTCGAGTGTTGTTGATGCCGTCATTTTATGTGCCTTCACAAACGAGGGCCAATTCAACGCTGGATTTGCACAAACGATTAACTTGATGGTACATACTGGTCAATAAGTTGAATCAACTCCAGAGTAACCACATAAATTTATCCACTAACCGTTCAGAAACGTCTAAATGTTGTAACTTCTTCCTGTGTGTCGACTCCGGTTTGAACATTGTAAGGATGAACACCGTTACTGACAATCCTCATTTTGTCAAGTGAGATTCTCCAACTTTGTTGTTGGTGAGCAATCGAAGCGTGAGCTGTTAAAGCTCCGCCCTCTTTTGGGAAGTGGGCCGGGAGCAGCAGCTCATTTGCATTTAAAGGGACACACACAAAAACAGTGTGTTTTTGCTCACACCAAAATAGGGGCAAATTTGACAAGCTGTAATAAATGTGGGGGATTTTGAGCTGAAACTTCACAGACGCATTCTGGAGACACCAGAGACTTATATTACATCTTGTAAAAGGCGCATTATTACTTAACATTTAGGTTCATATACGCTGCTGTTGAAAAAGATTTTTTAATCTATTATTTTTTTTTTTAAAAGAACTCCTTATGCTCACCAAGGCTGCATTTATTTGATCAAAAATATGGTAAACAGTAATATTGTGAAATATTATTACAATTTAAAATGACTGTTTTCTAACTGAATATACTTTCAAATGTAATTTATTCCTGTGATCAAAACTGAATTTTCAGCATCATTACTCCAGTATTGTCACATGATCCGTCAGAAATCATTCTGATATGCTATTCTGATTTGCTGCTCAAGAAACATTTATTATTATTATTATTATCAATGTTAAAAAGAGTTGTGCTGGAAACTGCCCCCCCCCCCCCCACAATCTCTTGATAAATATAAATGTCTTTATTGTAATCTTTTATCAATTTAATGCACCCTTGCTGAACAAAAATGTTAATTTCTTATACACAACCCATATTGTAGTTCAGCTTTTACCTCACATCTCTTGCAATTTTTGTACATATGAAAAAGTCTAAAGAGAAGCAGAACAAACATACTCTAGTTTGAAATAAACTATTTACTGCTGATGTCTGACAAGAATAGCTGTAATGCAACTTAACCACATGGTTATCGAATAACATGCAGGTTTTTGCACTGAAATTCCACATGCAAAACTTTTACTGTTCAGTCTTTCTAGCATCTCAAGCTGTTTTACACCTTATAATCTGCTATTTTCTGTTCCAAACAGTCCAAACTATCTGGAGTGTCCTTGAGGCTGTAAACATATGAGTCAGAGTCAGAGTCAAAGTGCTTTCTCTCCATCTTCCTCTTCCTCTCTCAGCCCATTTATCCCCATCTCGCTGTATGAGTCCTCCAGCTCTCACAAAAATAACTTCTCTTCTCTGTAATTGCTGACAGGTGTCACAGCCCTGCTTCCTGTTTACCACAATACCTGAATACCTCTATAGGGACGGATGACACATTTAGTGCATGGTGAGCAAAATGAACGCAAGTTCTAGTTACAGTAACTTGGTGAGGAAGAGATGGCGAAATTCATTTTAAAGAAGGGCTGATGGCAAAAATAGAGCTGTGGAGTACAGAATGGAATACATGCAACAAGCACTGTGACTGTTCCGAATCATTTTCATGGATCAAAATGTCAAAATGTCTTTTTTTTTTAATGATTCAGCAGTTCTTTGACTCTATGGTCACTGACGTCCCCGCCTGACATATTACAGGCTCTTCAACAGTCCATTAAAGCCATATGTATGCAAATATTTCATTTTTTCTAATGAGTTTTATTAATAAATGTGTTTTCTGTCATGTGCATGTTAAAATACAAAGTGGCTTAATATGATTTACAGTTACACTACTGTTCAAAAGTTTGAGGTCAGTCATTTTTAAGACTATTTTTAATTAAATAATATTGACAGTAAATAGTGTTACAAAATATTTCAAATAAATTCTACTCTTTTGAACTTTTTCTTCATCAAAGAATCGTGAAAAAATGTATTTTACAGTTTAAAAAAATATAACATGGAAATTCAGCCTTGCATGCATCACAGGAATAAATTACATTTTAAAATATATTAAAATAGAAAACATTTACTTTAAATTGTAATATTGTTTCACAATATTGCTTTTTTTCTGTACGTTGGTGAGAACTTTAAAAAAATCTTAATTTAAACCTGAAACTTTTGTTTACTGTGTCCTGAAAAGGTTTGCATGTTCTAATAAAATGCTATTTTTAAATTTAACCAGCTATTAAAGTAACGGCTCGTGAATTGGACAAGCGCGAAAGAGAAGGTTCTCACTGTTTTGACTAGATAGGATGGCTTTAGATCCTGTCACTGTTCTCCACCGGAGCTGCTCCAGTGAGTTTTGTGCTCTACATGCGAATCAAATGCTCTGCTTTACACCCATATATAAACGCTGCTGTTGGTTAAAGGAGTCCTATTATGCCTCTTTTTATAAGATGTAATATAAGTCTCTGGTGTTCCCAGAATGTGTCTGTGAAGTTTCAGCTCAAAATACCTCACTGATAATTCATTACAGCTTGTCAAATTTGCCCCTATTTGGGCGTGAACAAAAACACGCCGTTTTTGTGTTAAATGCAAAATGCGCTGCTGCTCCCGGCCCCCTTTCCAGAAGAGGAAACAACAAAGCTGGAGAATCTCACGCAGCTAAAATGAGGATTGTCAGTAACGGTGTTAGGCCTTACATTGTTCAAACCGGAGTCATTTCTGAACGGTTAGTGGATAAATGTATGTAGTTGCTGTGGAGCTGATTCAACACATCAACTAGCATGTGTCGTCATGTTAATCTTTTGTGCAAATCCAGCGTTGAATTGACCCTCGTTTGTGAAGCAGTTCGGCGTAAAATGACGACATCAACAACACTCTACTACAACAACTCTTCCTCTTCTCTAAACTAGCCCAACATGGCCCCGCCCCCTTTTTAATGTTCTCGGGGGTGGGGTTTATGTAAATTTGGGGGTTTGTGATGTCACCAACCCAGGAAGAAGCTCAGTGTAGTTCCTATCAGCCGTTTGTTGTAGTCCTTAAAAAGCGATTTCTTTAAAAGAAACTATCTCCCTCTGCATTGATCTTTGAGCGTCGTAACTTTGCAGATGTTTTTTTATGCTCAAACAACAACATTACACACTAACTAAAGTTTAAAAATTGAAATCATAATCAAGACCCCTTTAATAAAGATTTGACGGATGAACTTACAGCTTGACTGGACTCTTGTCGTGTTAAGACGTTATAGATATTGCCATCTTGGATACTACTTTTTTCACTAACAGGAGCAGCTCCAGTGGAGAACAGTGACTGGGTCTTAAACCCTCATATCTTTGTCTCTGTAAGTACCACACATGAAAACCCGCAACACATGGTAGTCGCGTTTGTGCAGTGCAGAGCGGGTCTCTCACATTGACGTGACATTATGGATGTTTTTGGAGAATGCGGTTGTGAGTCCTAAAAATGTACGGTTATAGAAAGTGGCTGTCACTCCCGTAAATAACTGAACTGTGTGTGAACATAACCATATTAAGGACACAAATACAGGACTGACAATTGTATTCTGCTGCTGTGTGAATGTGATCATAGTTTTTGCTCTCTCTTACCAAACTTTTCGTCGTCTTTGGGGTCATGTAGAGCGATTCGATCCAAGCATCTCTCCTCCTCACGCTTGATGACACAGTTGGAGATCTTTGAATGTATGGGCCACATCTGGAACAACAAACAGCAAAAAAAAACCAAACATAAATAAACCAGAACAACATAGCAACAAACAGCAGGATGAATTCACGCTACAAAAAAGAAAAAAGAAAAACACAAAAATGTTTCCACTAACAGTGTGTCTGCATGTACAGTAAACAAGATGAAAAATAGACCTGCAAAATCGGGTACCTCTGGGCGTAAATAAAAAACTTTCACAGACTTTATCTTTTATAGAAGCTGTGTTATTTTTGTCTCTGCCATATGTAGGCTTTGATACTGAGACTGAATGTCCATCTCTGTCATTTTACGTGGTTTCTAGCTGGTCTAAATGGTTGTAAGTGGATTATCTTAGACGACCTAAAACCTACGACATTTCAAAAGCTGGTATGATCTGGTTTGATATCACTGTCCAATCCACATCTAACCAAATATCTATTTATAACCAACAAGAAAACATGGAGTAACAATGATGTTTGTGATATGATACCTGTTGATCAGAAAGCATAAATATAATTGGTTTAAAATGTGTGCAGTTGGACACATTTCTGCTGCCAACCTCTTGTAGCATGAATGGACATTATGCGACTTATTGAGCAAAATTGAAGGGTGTCAATTTAAATCTATAATAAAGTTCCAAATAAATTGATGTACAGTCCATTGATCCCAATGGAAAGCACTTGAGCAGCCAACTGTTGCTATGGTTACCTCCTCCTGCAACTGAGTGAAAATACACGCTCTGAGTAACTTGTAATCTTGTGAGTCGTCGTTCAGTGAAAATCCAAAAAATTTGACTGTAATATGAGGCTAGGAGAGACCAAAATCTTCAAAATATCACAATCTTTGACACATTGAAATTTTACATATCTCATCACCAATTTCAATATCACAAAAAAATAATAATACTAGTCAAAGTAAATGGGAGAAAAAAAAACATCAAGCTTACTGAAGACAAGTAAACAGCCAGTGATAAAATAAGAACAAAGAAACTAATTACAAGAAATAGGACAAAAGTGCAAAGACACAAATGAAATAGACCTACCTGAAAAACTACATCCTAAATTCAATAATGTAATTAAAAGTACAAAAACACACTGCATATCTTTACTGTGTAAATTAAATATACATTTATTCCTATTAAAGGAATATTACAAAAAGTGTTTAAGTGAGCGATTTTGTTCTTTTGTGTTGTTTGATTAACATTAATGACACTAATGACAGCCGGTATATTAGGCTGCCGTCACTTTAACACTTTATGCACTGATCTAATATACTGATACACATGTGCTTTCTTTCTCAACTGTTTCCATTCATTTAAGGCATAAATGGCTGTCTACGAGGATACTCGCAAACACAAAGACGGGAATTTTGATACATAAGTACGTGTATTTGACCATTCAAGCCCAATAAGTCACTAAAAAGAACTCATTTCAGTGCTCACACGCTGTATAAGCAGTGGATTTATGTGTGCGCTCTCCCAGACAGCACGTGCATATACTGAAATGAGTTCCTTTTCAGTACTTATTGCGCTTCACTGGGTTAAAATAACCTTTTTTTAAACGCAAAGCTTAAAAACACATGCAAATGATAAGCGTTCATGACAACGGATGACAAAATCTATGCCAGTTGACAAATTTCTATAGGTTTATTTTGTCTACTGGTATATCAAACACAACTATGAAGCACTAAATATTTTAGATATACACTTTTTGTATAGGCCTACATTTTTGTCCCCCTCTCCAACCAATATTTTTGCCTTCGTTGGGACATTCAAGCCTTCATCGGAGGGGTCAGGGGTCAGACCTCAAAATCTCCAATCTAAAAAGATCCTATCTGCTGTCTGTATTCCAACAAAAATTTAATCTTCCCAGAAACACAAATAATTCAATGAGTGATGATTCCATTTTTGTTTTTGCTGACCACACTGAGCCATCTGGATTCTGTGAATCTACTGCATTTATAGAAACATTAGATTAATTTTACTCAGCTTATCAATAAATACATGCATGTCACACACAACATACTCTTACATACTCTTCGTCTTAGTACAAATTAAAATCACAAATGTGATCTCAAATCTTCTTCTACAAAATTTTGCTACAGTCTCCATCTTGATTCTCTTGAGAAAAAGAGTAATCTCACATTTCTCATTTAGAGCTTCAGATGAGATATCAGTATCTCACACTTAGATTTGCCAATTGATGATATGCTCTTGTTACCTCGCTGTAGGGAAATTACCAAGAACTAACAAACATTTCACTCTTAGTTCACAGAACTGTAGCTGCAGGTATCTTCAAAACCACAAGATGTTTTTTTCTACTTTTTTTTTTTTAAATGTCAACCTCTCTGATATGGTGGTGGCACTTAAAAAGAATTAGATTTTTACATTTTCTGCATGCCCACAATTCTAGTGTGTTTTCCCAGTGTGTTTTACTCTGCTGTGGGTGTCCTGAGAGGCTTTTAATGTGTTGCTTTGCGGTTGCCAGGGTTATTATCGTTATCTAAAACTAAAACTATTAAAAACATTTTTTGTTAATCGGAATCAATCTGAAATGAAATATAATTACTACATAAAAACAAACAAAAATTGTAAAAGTTGTTTTGGCAAGTAACTGAAATAATAACTTGAAACACTAAAAGTACTGAAAATAAACTAGAAAATGGAAACAAATAAGACTAAATCTGAACTAAAACTAAAACTGAAATAAGAATAAAAATTCAACTTAAATAGTAATATAAAAAACAAAAGCACACAGCAAAATTACTAAAAATTAAAACTGAAAATATAAAAATAAAGGCTAATTCAAAATATTAATAAAAACTATAATAGAATATAAACTGTAACAGTGATGCTTATGGAAGCTTGTTTTTGCCATGACATAAAAAATAAAGTGTGATATAAAGTGAGAATTGCGAGTTATAAAATCAGAATTCTGAAATATTAATAAAAACTTTAATAAAATATGAACTGTAATAGTGATTCTAATGGAAGCTTGTTTTTGCCTTGACATACAAAATAAAAAAGGTAATTGCGACTTTTTATCTCCCAAATCTGACTTTTTTTCTCAGAATTGCGAGATTTAAACTCACAATTGCGAGTTATAAAGTGAGAATTGCGAGATATAAAGTCAGAATTGTGAGATATAAAGTCAGAATTGCCTGATATAAAGTCAGAATTGTGAGATATAAAGTCAGAATTGCCTGATATAGTCAGAACTGCCTGATATTAAGTCAGAATTGCTAGTTCATATCTCACAATTCTGACTGTATAACTCGCGATTGGATGTTAATAAAGTCATAATTGCGAGTTTATAATTCTGATTTTATAACTTCCAATTCTGACTTTTTCATTCTGAGTTTAAATCTCGCAATTCTGAGAAATAAAATCAGAATTGTGAGACAAAAAGTCGCAATTATCTTTTTTATTTTTTTTTTATTTAGTGGCGGAAACAAGCTTCCATAGATTCTTGCTACATCAAACTTCACTAATTGTCACATTTGTAAAATATAATCATGTGAATCCATGAGAAGACAGGCCCAAAGCACACACAAATACATGACAGTCTCTGCTCTTACCAGGCTGATAATGAGGAAGAGGACGAGGAAGGACCCTCTTGCCATGTGTCTATGCATTCTGCTCACGATTGTTCCCAGAGATCTCACGCACAGCATTATAAAGCCTAAAAGAGAAGGTACATTGTTTTAAAATACACACAGAGAGAGAGAGAGACCTGCTTTAGTACTACTGGCTACATCATAACATACTGCACCAGAGTCAGTCTGGACAAACAAAACCAACCCATCACTGAATCACCCCTACATTCTTTATTATATACAACCCCATCTCAAATAATCAAATCTCTGAAGTGCGCAGGAACGACGTGGAGGGAGGGGTTTACGGGAAATGTGTGTCGACCAGATTTACTGATCCACAGCGAATCTAAGGAGGTATAAAATCCCTTAAGATGAGACCTGTGTGAGGATGGTGAGCGTCTCCGAGCCCCCGCTGTCTTACTCATTTTTATTAGTTCCCCCAAAAAAGGATGAATCACAGCGAATAAAACACACAGAGACACACTAAAACAGACATATTCTGCTGCGAGAACGACTAGAGATTCAATTACACGCAATCTTGTCATGAATTCTATGACCCCAGCGATTTAAGAGGAAAAGCATCTGATTTTACCGAATGTTTTGCATTGACTGTGCTCTCGAAATGTTGCAAATCCATTCCTCTCTATGCTATTTTTGTAACCCTATGGGATGCAAACAGGCACTTCAAGGAGAGGAAGACAGTTGAGTGTCAATCAAACAGAAGGTTTTTTATGGATGCAAAACACAGGCTCTGATAACCATCATAATGAGAAGCACAGGGCTGAACACAGTTCTGTTTCTGAATGGGCTCAGTGTCTTGAAGCAAAGGCAAAACAGCATCTGGCAATAATAACAGCGGTCATTTAACATTGTATGTTCTTGTATATTTTTATAACTAACACTATTATGATCCACTGTAACCTATTAATGGTGAGGCATCACATTTTCAGCGCCAGTGTGCATGTAAAAAACTGAAAGCACTTCATACAGTTCATAACGCCAAAGCAACACAAGGTCAAAAGTGTGTAAGGATGCTGAATAAAACAGAGGTCATTACTATACGTGCACTTTTTATTTATTTTTTTTGAAAATCTGAGGCAATCGTTTGAAAGGGAATATGCAGTGGTTGGATTTGTTTTGCATGGATGTGAATGTGTGCTGTGACTCACTGCATGCCTTCATATTCACTGCAGAAATCTGGATTGATTTACTGATGATGGTGTGAGGTGTTAGAGAGAGACAACAGACCTAATGCACGAGAATCCATCAGAATTTGGTTGATTATTGGCTTTACACAGGTGCTTTGCTGTAAATGACATTTTTCTGGCTACAAGAGGTGCATATCAGCTGTTTGGATCATATCCCACCCCAAAAGGGGAATAAAAAATGCATAATGCTACTGAATATGTTTATGACACTTTATTTGCATTATTTTCATTACATATTTTTCCTCTCTAGTTGTCATTGTTAAGATGTTTTTACTTCTGAGTCTGGCTGTAATTCTCATTATTCTTAATGATGTTCTCATTATATTCTCATTACTGAAATAGAGTGAATGAAAGAGTGAATTATTATTATTATTATTATTATTATTATTATTGAGATCAGTAAAAGGTAGCACAACAAATACATTTACTGTTTAAATAAATATTCACAGTCAATTGAAAGGTAATGTTCTGTCATGAAAATAACATCAGTGAAAATGCAAATTTTATATTTTATTTTTAAATGTTCTGTGCATCGAGATATGGATGAATCGGTGAATTATAACCTATAAATCATCTTTAAATTACACAACAGCTATAAAACAAAGCGAAGCATATATTCACTCATCGTATGGCAATGATTAATGAATCCGTCTACAGAAAACACGCGTGAATCGAATGACAATCGTGTATTATTGTGAACGGAGGTCGCCCACATTCAATGTATCGCGGTAGCGCTAGACTGCGATCAATGACTGAAGAAACGTGAAGAAGCGCAAACTCACCATCACAGAATGGCACGCGATATAATCCTCCGTCTTCTTTATAACCTCTGCAAATGGACGGTTCGCTTCGTGCACCTGCGATTTCAACTTTATCATCCGCGTCTTACATCGACAGGCTGGAGTGATGAAGGTCTGTAGTGCACCGGAGGATCGTGAGAGTGGAGAGAGCTCGAAGGTCTGTAGTGCAGCGGAGGAGCGTGAGAGTGGAGAGAGCTCGTGTGTGCTCGGTGATTCCCCACAGCCTCTGCTGCTGACAGGCACCTGCACTGAGAAACACCAGCATCACAGGACATTATTAAACCATCACACGATATTATACATCATCATTATACAACATTTTTTCGGCATTTTTATGGCTTTCTTTGTTTTGTGAATTTTAGAATCTATTAACTAATGAACAATCCTACCACTGACTATTCAAAGCTCTCCAAGATTCATTATAATACACTAACTAGTGAACAGTCCATTGTTTATCATCCCTCTCCAACGCTGAACATCATTTATATAAATAAACCATCACTCACCATTATTTACCATCATTCACCAACAGTGAAGCGTGGTTTCTAATCCATATGATGGGGATCATTCATCATTCATCGTCACTAATATTGCTTTCCAATACTAAACATCATATATATAGTAAATAAACCTTCACTCACTATTATTTACCATCATTCGCCAACAGTGAACACAATTATTCACCAACCTGCATTGTGCATTCAATACATTTTCTTGTCTTTCTTTGTTTTGTGAGTTTCTAATCGTGGTTTATAATTATTCAGTCATTATTTATCATCACTAATATTGTTCTCAGGCACTGAACATCATTTATATTAATGAACCATCACTCACCATTACTTACCATCATTCACCAACATGATCGTTTTTCGCTAATTGACATTTTCTTTTCTTCCTATGTTTTGTGAATTTCTAATCATAGTGTATCGGCCATCAACTATTGATCCAGCTATTATTAATCATCACTAATATTGCTCTCCAACACTGAACATCACTTATATTAAAGGGGACCTATAATGCCCCTTTTACAAGATGTAATATAAGTTTTAAGAGTGTGTCTGTGAAGTTTCAGCTTAAAATACCCCACAGATCATTTATTATAGCTTGTCAAATTTGCCCCCATTTTAATGTGAGCAAAAACACGCTGTTTTTGTGTGTGTCCCTTTAAATGCAAATGAGCTGCTGCTCCTGGCCCCCTTTCTAGAAGAGGGTGGAGCTTTAACAGCTCCTGCTTCGGTTACTCAACAACAACAAAGCTGGAGAATCTCACGTAGCCAAAATGAGGATCAGTAACGGTGTTCATCCTTACATTGCTCAAACCGGAGTTGACACTGATGGAGAGACTCAGGAAGAAGTTACAACTTTTAGACATTTCTGAACGGTTAGTGGATAAATTTATGTAGTTGCTGTGGAGTTGATTCAACTCATCCACTAGCATGTGCCTTTATTTCTTTTTTTGTGCAAAGCGTTGGATTGACCCTCGTTTGTGAAGCAGTAAAATGACGGCATCAACAACACTCTACTACAACAACTCTTTGTTGTACTCTCCCCCTTTGTTGCATGTTCTCAGGGGGGGATTTATGTAAATTTTAAGGTTAGTGATGTCACCAACCAGGGAAGAATCTCGTTGTAGTCCCTACCATCCGTTTGTTGTAGTCCTTGAACAGCGATTTCTGTAAAAGAAAATATCTCCCTTTGCATTGAACTTTGAGTGTCGTAACTTTGCAGATGTTGTTTCTGCTCAAACAACAACATTACAAGATAACTAAAGCTAAAAAAGTGAAATTGTAATCAACCACCCCTTTAATAATGCTTCACAATTTTTCACCAATCAGCATAATCCTACAACTTCTTATCATCACTGATATTGCTCTCCAACACTGAACTTCACTTACATTACATTACATTACATAATCCTTCACCAACAGTGAAAAATGTTCCCAATCTTTGACTTTTTATCGAAGACTGTTTCCCAAGTTTCTGCTGCAATGAGGAGATCCAGGTCAGATGATTAAATCAATTTCATTGCTTAATAAAATATTTTCAGAAAAATAAATGATAGACGTGAATTTTAAATGATAAAAATGTCAATTTAATAAAGGAAAATTAACATAACAGAATAACACAAACAGTTGGAAAACCAACTTCCAACATCTCTGAAATACTGAAATCCAAAATCTAAGTATCATCTAAGTAAAATGTTAATCAAAGTTTAGTAAATGCTAACCAAAAATCCAATTAAAATATTACCCAAAAATCTAAGTACAAGTATATAAATCTGTAAGTCTGAGTAAAATGCTCTTGCCTAAGGAAAGTAAAGTTAGATGAGATCTCGTTGGTGCAAAATGCAAAGAGCAAAAATTGAGTTACGACTGCAAGAATGTCAGATCGAGACTGAACATGCAGATTAACCTTCTTACATCCTATAAAATCTGGACACATCAGCAAGTTCCTCTTTATGCATGTAGCCAAAACCAGTAAACCACTGTAAAAAACCAAAAACTGTAGACGTCTCAGCATTTTGATGGTCCAAAGTACAGATTAATCATGTGCAAAACATCACATTTGAGGGGTTACTTCCCTTTTTCGTGGAAGTCAAATGTAGCTGTGAAAACAAAGTCCTATCAAACTCTGTGACCTTTGTTCAAACCATGCACATATCTACTCCTGCAGACGTAGCCTTTAAAAATATGTGTACTTCATCACCCTATTATTTTGCATATGCCAGTGGAAACTTTCAGAAAGCCAATGCATACATGTGCAACAGAATTAGAAAACAACAAGTTAGCAGTATAGCTGTGAGAAACAGTTCAAGAGGAGAAACTCTAAATGGATATTTCCTTTATACAAAAATATATATTTCTATAAACATATAATTAAGATGTTAAAACATAAGCAGGGGGAATATTAATCTTCTCTTAGCCCTCATCAGTTTCTAATTGTGGTTTGCACTCCAACTAGTGATCAGTCCTACCATTATTTATCATTATTTGCCCTCACTAATATCACTCTCCAAAACTGAAAATCACTCATATTAATAAACCATCACGCACTATATTTATTATCATTCCAAATAACTAGACCATTTATAACCAGCACTAACATTGTTCACCATTACTTACATCAGTAAACCATCAAAAACTAACCATCACGGAAGATAATTCACACTCATCGTCTTCACACCATCATACACCATTATTCATCACCATCATTCATCATCATTAAAGATCACATACAGTAACATCACTCGCCATTACACACAATCAGTCACATCTGTGAACTGTCATTCAACACAGATGATTGATGCCTCAATGGAAGTAAAAAAAAAAACATTTTATCATACCAATACATGGGTTACAGTACATAACGCAACGAGTACAGTTTATTTGCAGTGCATGTTTTGTGTGTTTATGTTTATGTGAGGTCTAGTTATAGAAGGGAATTGAGGGTTCTTTTAGAAATGGTTGATGTATGAGCTGGAATTTGTTCCACCACCAAAGCCAAGAATTAAGAAGCTGTTCAATCTGGACATGCAAGAATCCATCAAGCGGAGCAGATCACAGCAGTCTGGCTGAGCCTCACCGCCTCTGATCAGTCATAAGAGAGTGTTGTCGTCTTTAGGTTCTGTCAAGCTGTGCTGTTGTCTCTCACTCTGGAAAAACATTGAGCATTCAAAAGTTTGAGATCAGAAATATATATACATAACACAATACCAGCATAAACTAGCCTGGACCAGCACCATACCATCACTAAGCAGCAAAAACCAGCCTGGACCAGCACCATACCATCACTAAGCAGCAAAAACCAGTCTGGACCAGCACCATACCATCACTAAGCAGCATAAACCAGCCTGGACCAGCACTATACCATCACTAACCAGCATAAACCAGCCTGGACCAGCACAATACCATCATTAAGCAGCAAAAACCAGCCTAGACCAGCACTATACCAGCATTATACCAGCACTATACCAGCACTAACCAGCATAAACCAGCCTGGACCAGCACCATACCATCACTAAGCAGCAAAAAACAGCCTGGACCAGCCCAATACCATCACTAACCAACATAAACCAGCCTGGACCAGCCCTATACCAGCATTAAACAGCATAAACCAGTCTGGACCAGCACTATACCATCACTAACCAGCATAAACCAGTCTGGACCAGCACTATACCAGCATTAACCAGTATAAACCAGTCTGGACCAGCACTATACCATCACTAACCAGCCTGGACCAGCACTATACCAGCATTAACCAGTATAAACCAGTCTTGACCAGCACTATACCATCACTAACCAGCATAAACCAGTCTGGACCAGCACTATACCATCACTAACCAGCATAAACCAGCCTGGACCAGCACTATACCAGCATTAACCAGTATAAACCAGTCTTGACCAGCACTATACCATCACTAACCAGCATAAACCAGTCTGGACCAGCACTACACCATCACTAACCAGCATAAACCAGTCTGGACCAGCCCTATACCAGCATTAACCAGTATAAACCAGTCTTGACCAGCACTATACCATCACTAACCAGCATAAACCAGTCTGGACCAGCACTATACCATCACTAACCAGCATAAACCAGCCTGGACCAGCCCTATACCAGCATTAACCAGTATAAACCAGTCTTGACCAGCACTATACCATCACTAACCAGCATAAACCAGTCTGGACCAGCACTACACCATCACTAACCAGCATAAACCAGTCTGGACCAGCATTATACCATCACTAACCAGCATAAACCAGCCTGGATCAGCCCTATACCAGCATAAACCAGCACGTTATGGATTCCATCACATGGATTACTTTTATGATGTCTTTACTACCTTTCTGGGGCTTTAAAGTGGTAGTTGCACATGAGTTGCATAGCTGTCAATGGAGAGACAGAAAACTCTCAGATTTCATTAAAAAGATCTTCATTTGTGTTCTGAAGATGAACGAAAGTCTTACAGGTTTGGAATGACACAAGGGTGAGTAATTAATGACAGAATTTTCCCTTTTTGGGAAAACCCTTTAACATATTCAGGAAATCTCCTGAACTTAAAAGAGAAACATTTTAGCAATTCCTCTAGGAAAATCTGCCTGAAGTTTCTCAGTTTGTTAACAGATTAAAGGACTCTTCATGAAAATGAAAGTGTATAGAAAAAAAGAGCACATAGGTTTAGAACGACATGGGAAACAATGTAAATAAATAGCTATTCCATTATATTTCAAAAAGATTTTAGTTTCTTTTTTCAGTTTTGCCTGTCAGATCTCCCTGTAAGAATTTAAACCAGTCACCAGGTTTTTCTCTAGTAATCAGCAAAATAACAAAAGCCAAATGCTTTCACCCCGGCAACATGACCTGTGCAATGATACACAATGCTGGAGATGACAGTGCATTCGGAGCTCACGGCAGGGGCTTTCACCCCTCCAACCCAGTGTCCTGCTGCCGTCTGTTCTCCATCATTTATACTGTCTGAAATGAGGTGAGGGGGAGCGCACTAACTCACAAAAACTGAAGAATATCTGCAGAGAATCTAAAGGTCAACATATGCACACACTAACGCAGAGAAGAAGAGTGCTGTGTTATTTATACATACATATATATATATATATAATACGAAATGAAAGAATTTATATCACTGTGCTCAAAAGATGGGAAAGCCTATGGAAGCCCGTTTCTGCTACTGAAAAAGACAACTTTTATCTCACAATTCTGACTTTTTTCACAGAATTTTGCATTTTCGCAATTGATTTGCAATCAAAAACAGCATTCTCATTCTTTAGAATGAATTTTAAATTGAAGGGTTTTTTATGTCTAATTTCCCTGTATTGTTCCACTACGCAAATGATCCCCGTCCTCCTGGCTCAGCAGACGACTCAAACAGAGCTGGTTCCTCATTCAGGGCCCTCAGCCACCGTTATCGCCATGGTGATTTGCTGGTGACGCAGAGCTGATAGATACTCGAAGGGTTGAGCGCTGAACTCCTGGGCCCCCTGTGAGGAGCGCACCGTGGGGAGGCGAACGGAAGGACTCAATAACGGCCATCAACATCCACTCTCATTAAGAGGAGGAGAGCATTGGCGCTCACACATGTGAGGCGATGCCAGTCGTTAAATGTTCACTGCAATAAAGTCAGACAATGCTCCCCAAAAACACTATATAGCACTATACAAATGCCAACATCAGACTCAACTTATGAGGAGTAATCAAGTACCTTGCTGCACTGTGAATTGTATTTTAGCGCAGTTCACTTGGAACGTTGCTTTAGAAGACAGCGAGGTCGCTCTCTATAGGATATTTGGATTGTGGCCTCACACACGTTGGGGCAATGCCCTCATGTCCGGGCTGTGAAATATTTTTGCAATTCAGGCCATTTGTCTTTGACAGGCCCGTTCTGCAGCCGTCTGGCTGATGTGTGGAAGAATAACTTTTTGAAAAGGTTTTCTCATATAATTACAGCATGCATGGAATGAGTGACATACACAGGCATATGATTGACGAGTGTCATTGTGTTTTCGCTCTTTTGTGTGGATAAAAGAACAAATCGTTTCACATCACAATAGTGCCAGCAGGGTGTGCGTTTCATTTTTTTATGTGAGAGAAATCATGGAGAATGACGAAATGCATGGCAAACTGAAAAAGAATAAATATGCATTAAATATGCATGGCATATTAATATTACACACACACATATATATATATATATATATATATATATATATATATATATATATATATATATATATATATATACACTCACTGGGCACTTTATTAGGTACACCTTGCTAGAACCGGGTTTGACCCTCTTTTGCCTTAATTGGCAGTTTGATTGACAGTTGATCTGACCAATCATAACCCCGTATCTTGAACGTTCCTGTTTTCTTCACCCATTAACGCCTTTGTCCACCCTGTCATTGTCTACCCTGTCATGCTAATGTCCACCCTGTCATTGTCCACCCTGTCATGCTAATGTCCATCCTGTCATTGTCCACCCTGTCATGCTAATGTCCACCCTGTCATTGTCCACCCTGTCATGCTAATGTCCACCCTGTCTTTGTCCACCCTGTCTTTGTCCACCCTGTCATGCTAATGTCCACCCTGTCTTTGTCCACCCTGTCATGCTAATGTCCACCCTGTCATTGTCCACCCTGTCATGCTAATGTCCACCCTGTCATTGTCCACCCTGTCTTTGTCCACCCTGTCATGCTAATGTCCCCCCTGTCATTGTCCACCCTGTAATGCTAATGTCCACCCTGTCTTTTCCACCCTGTCATGCTAATGTCCACCCTGTAATGCTAATGTCCACCCTGTCTTTGTCCACCCTGTCTTTGTCCACCCTGTCATGCTAATGTCCACCCTGTCTTTGTCCACCCTGTCATGCTAATGTCCACCCTGTCTTTGTCCACCCTGTCATGCTAATGTCCACCCTGTCATTGTCCACCCTGTCATGCTAATGTCCACCCTGTCTTTGTCCACCCTGTCATGCTAATGTCCCCCCTGTCATTGTCCACCCTGTAATGCTAATGTCCACCCTGTCTTTTCCACCCTGTCATGCTAATGTCCACCCTGTCATGCTAATGTCCACCCTGTCTTTGTCCACCCTATCATTGTCCGCCCTGTCAACTTCATTTTTTATGAAAATAAACAAATTATTTTAACAAGTTAAAAGCAAAACATTTTGTGCGATTTCTTTATAAAAGAATGAGGGCCAGTTAGTATTGTTTGAAAGTTTGACCAGATATCTTTGTTGTTAGATGTTATTTAGAAAAGAAAGTGCAACTATTGCATATTTTATAGGGAAAAAATATTTTGCAGTAATTTCATTATTATCAAAAAACTTTTCCGATTAATGAAAATGTATTGGTGAGAAAGGGACTGAATGTGTTTCTGAAAATCTACATTTTATAATTACTATGCAATGAAAATGTGTTTAAATTACTTTGATTTTATCCATGACAGTGTGGACATATTTTGTGGTTTTCACATTCATTGTCTGCTTGCAGTTCATTTATAAAAAGTGCTGGAGCTTGACCAACACGCATTTCTAACAGTCTCCTTAATACAACAAATATGAAGATAAATGGAACATCTTTTCGTTTTGGAAAGTCTCAAAGGCACTTTATGGTGATAAAGTGTGGCTAGAAAATATCCTCCACACTACTGAACCACCAGCAGCCTGAACCGTTGATACAAGGCAGGATGGACCCATGCTTTCATGTTATTTACGCCAAATTCTGACCCTTCCATCTGAATGTCGCAGCAGAAATTGAGACTCATCAGACCAGGCGACCTTTTTCACAGTCTTCTATTTTCTAATTTTGGTGAGCCGTGTGATTGGTAGCCTCAGTTTGCTGTTCTCATCTGACAGGAGTGTCACCGGTGTGTCTTCTGCTTCTGTGTTCAGAGATGCTCTTCTGCAGACCTCGGTTGTACGGAGCCCTGCACATGATATGAGTCAGGCATACGATTGCATGTGCACAATTTACCAAATGGCTTTAGCCTACTATTTTTTTCCTGCATATCATGTGCGGTACTCCATCCGGTTGTAACGAGCGCTTATTTGAGTTACTATTGCCTTTCTATCAGCTGGAACCAGTCTGGTCATTCTCCTCTGACCTCTGGCATCAACAAGGCATTTTCATCGACAGAACACTCACTGGATATTTTCTCTTTTCCGTACAATTCTCTATAAACCCTGGAGATTGTTGTGTGTGAAAATCCCAGTAGATCAGAAGTTTCAGAAATACTCAGAAACACTCAGCAGATCATCTTGATCATGTTTACATGCGTAAATGCATTGAGTTATTGTCATATGATTGGCTGATTAGAAGTTTAAGTTAACAAGTACTTGAGCATGTGTATCTAATAAAATGGCTGGTGAGTGTGTGTGTTGTTTATATAAAAATGAATCTATATAAATTAATTAATTAATTTAATATATATATATTTATTTATATATTCATTTAAATATATTTTTTATTTATATATTTATATATATATATATATATATATATATATATATATATATATATATATATAAGTAAATAAATAAATAAAATATATATATATAAATATATATATATATATATATATATATATAATTTACTCACTCTCGTGTCATTCCAAACAAAGGTGTTCTGTGGAACACAAAAGAAGATATTTTGAAAAAAAAAAAGTTTTTTTATTATTATTATTATTATTATTTTACAATACACAATGAAATGCTCATCCAATCATGTCCTGATGAATAAAATCAAGTCTAGCCCTACATTTGTGTCTAATTGATTATCTTGTTTGATTCGGAAATGCCCCATTACTTCAGTAAAATAGATTGCAAATGCAGTTTTATATTTTCTTTAGAACATTATGCACTCCTGCTGCACATGTCCAGACTTTCAAGAAGAAAATACTTCTGTCAAAAAAGGGGAAAAAAGCTGTTTTGTGTGGGAAGTGCATTTCAAAGGCATCCAGCTGAGATGATGACAAGACTCCAAAACTGCAAATGGACTTATAATTCCATACAGCAAGATTCACACATTGTCGAGATGTTTTCTATCAAACATTTTTAAAAATGCAATGGTCCCTAGGTAATACTGTACCTCAAAAAACACGAGACATGAAAGTAGTTGTTCTCATGTGAACAACTATTTACAAAATTGCACAAAAAAATAAAGCTGCTTCTGGTGATCTCCCATGACGCTGTGGTCTGGCAAAGTTCCTCAGAAATATCTCTCTGAAGCTAATCAAGGTCAGATTTCCAGCTTACCGTCTGGATCCAAGTTTTAGTCTCAAGTGGCTTAGGGGTTCATGTTTATCAACGGCCTGAATTCATATGGGAGTGATTGAGTCCATTCTCACAACAAATACGAGATTCCACGTAATTAACCTCTTGGAGGATTTCACTAGAGGAGGTTAATAGCCAATGAAAAGTTAATAGTTCTAAATGAATGCTGTGTTTATCGCTTACAGTGTGTGACGTGATGGTGTGCAAACGCTGACTAACAGCATGAAGAGGAGGACTGGTGCAGCCTGATTCATTCCATTCGAAAGGTACAGTAGGATTTTCTAATGTTTTTGAGAGAAGTCTCTTCTGCTCACCAAGGTTGCATTTATTTGATCAAACATACAGTATTATTGTGAAATAATATTGCAATTTAAAATAACCATTTTCTATATGAATATATTTAAAAATACAATTTATAACTGCGATGCAAAGCTGAATTTTCATTTTTTTATGGAAACCTGTTACGGTGTTTCTCCGAAAGCTTAATTACTCACGTTGGGCGCCAGAGAGTTTACATAACTGACAAACAATGTTTATTTTCGGACCATTTAAGGCCATTCACATTTCCATGGAAAACAATATCATAAAATAAAACACAATAATAATAAATTCACTCATAAACTCTCTCAAGGACCAAAACTTAGAGTTAGAAAATAAATAGATTTACAAGGGACTTTTTCCCTCGTGCGTCTTCGCATCAATTTCAAAATTCAGTTGAAACCAACAAAATACACCATATACGCAAATAAATAAGAAAACGAAATTAAATCAATCAAGATATTAGGTGTCCAAATAAAAGAATAGTAGTGGGTAATTAGGCCAGTTTGAGTAAAAGATGTAGGTAGCGGCAGATGGTTAAAGTCTAGAAGAGCGCGGGGAAGATTAATTCAGTCTTTTACCTTTCTTTGACCGGACAGTTTGAAAGGCTCGCAGAAGGAAGGCCTGGAATTAACACTTGCAGGTTCGCTTTGCCTTCTTCAATTTCATTCTACTTTTCAAAACCTTTGTAGCAATATTTCACCAAGAGGCGTCTTGGTTACAGCTCGTTCCGCTGCTAGGAGCTCATACGGCATGCCAATCCACGTCGCTTGTCCCCAACGCTGACTATCGGACATTTACTCGTACGAAAAAATCCATGGAGCACCTTCACGACACGCTGAACAACACCTCACTTTTTCCTTTGACTTTTCCGCACACTGTGACCAAACTTCCCCGCCAGGCTCCCCTTCCGTTTTCCTGCTTCCTTTTTTCTACGAATTTAATCAAACCACACCTCTTTTCGTTTCCACCTTTTGTTTTTACTTTCCAACTTTATGAACTTGGAATGATTTTATTTGGTCGAACAATATAATTATTTACCTTTGTTATACTTGAGCAGCGCATCGCTACATCCTCCCCCCATTGGAAAGTCAACTTCTGGTTGGTCTACTCCTGAAATCCTAAGAATTCCTCTTCCTCTGATGAGTCCTGAAATATTTCCAGAATCTTTTGTTTTTCTTGTCTTTCCACCTCTTTAGCGGTAGGATAGCATGGTTTCAGGTTACAAACATGCATAGTTCTAACATCTTCACCAGTCTTCTTCAGGACAACTTGATAATTTACCGGCCCCAGCTGACGAATGATCCGGTAAGGTCCCTTCCATTTCCTACCAAGCTTGGCTGTAAACTGATGGGGGGCACTTGATCTGGGAAAATTTCTTATCCACACTCTGTCTTGAAACTGGTACCTCACTTCTCTTCTGTTTTTATTGTAGTTTCTTAATTGCCTGAAACGTGCTTTTTTCGAACTGGCGTCTGCCTTAGCATGAAGTTGATTGAGTCTATCAATAGTTTCATAAAGTGGTGTATCTGGCAGAACAGGGATTGCTGACTGAAGAATTCGGTCCATAGGACTCTGGAGCTTCCAGCCTATTTGAAGTTCGGCCGGCGTCAATCCTGTAGTTTCCTGTACTGCAGTGTTCAATGCGAATCTGAACTCAGGAAGGTACGTATCCCACTTTTTATGATTATCTTCAATGTATGAGGCAATCATACACTTTAAAGTACGATTAACACGCTCAGTCATGTTAGTTTGGGGATGATACGCTGTAGTAAGTACCGCATTTTTTTAGGATTCTTTGATGAATAGACAGTTCAAAAGAACAGCATTTATAAAATAGAAATCTTTTACAACATTCTAAATGCCATTACTGTCACTTTTGACCATTTTAATGCATCCTTGCTGAATGAAAGTAAAAAAAAATATTGCTGACACAAAACTGTTGCTGCCATTATATAAATCCAAAACAAAAAAACACTCGAGGCTGTGCGTTACACTGATTTTACCATGGTTAAAAGGATTTGAAACATTTTGAAGGCCTCGAGTGGCTTATTGCTTCAACAGACTCCAGATGTTTCCTCAGATATTTATCCGTTTGTGTGTTTACACGTTCACCGCCTAACTGAATTGATAAAAGCACTCACTAAACCGTGCAGCATGTCTTGCGGTTGTCATGGTTACGCTGCACTCAAACGCACGCGTCACATGATCAGCGCGCCACAGCACACGTCCGTTTCGTGGTTATGTTTGTGAGAAGCACTGTCCAAAAAAACAGTGTGATGTTCAGTGTTGCCGGGAAGAGTTTGGAGTCAAGTGGGCGTTTTGCGTGTACCATGTCATTTCCTGATGATGCTTATGAGAGAGAGATTGAGGGGGAGGTGAGAGAGAGAGAAAATTGCTCAATTGGAAAATACATTGACGATGCAGTGCACAATAAATTTGGAAAGCCTGTTTTGTTGGGTAAGCTGGCTTGTCACTATTCAGGCAAAGTTAGAAATAGTCTGTCTATGGTCTGTCAGGAGCAAAATGCATGTAACCTTGCACAGATTGTCTTCTGTGACATTATGCATTATTTATGAACAGTACCTTGACAAGCTCCTTCCAGGATATGACCCGACTGACACCTCAGGTCTCCTTCAGTTTAATCCCACATGTCCCTGGAGTCCTGCAAACTGGATCCATTCAGCTGAAATAATACACCAATATTGCATGTAAAAACGGATTTGTATGTAGAAATTGAAGTTTATATTTTTCAGCTGTTTAAGGTGCTGCAACTGCTCACCTTTTTCAGTTTATTTTTAGCTTTTTAACACCATTTTGCAGTTTAGTTTAGCATTCCAGTGGTGTGACAAATTCATTTTTTAAAGAACAGATATTTGATGAACTCTTTCAATACAAGCTCATACTATATTGTAATTTTCGGTAACACTTTAGTATGGGGAACACATATTCACTATTAACTATGACTTTTCCCTCAATAAACTCCTAATTTGCTGCTGATTATCAGGGCTGGGTAGGTTACTTTTAAATTGTATTTCACTACAGATTACAAAATACATCCTTTAAAAAGTAATTTGTAACGTATTTCGTTACATTACTCAAGTTTAGTAACTTAATCTAAATACTTTAGAATACTTTGGAATACTAATAAGTGTGGAACAAACACAAAAAAGGTCATTGCAAGTTTTTATCTCACAATTCTGACTTTTTCCCTCAGAATTGCTTGATATAAAGTTTCAATTGTGAGTTATAAAGTCAGAATTATGAGATATAAACTCACAATATTGAGAAAAGTCAGAATTATGAGATATAAACTCGCAATATTGAGAAAAGTCAAAATTATGAGATATAAACTCAAACTAAATTCACAATTGCAAGAAAAAGTCAGTATTGCAAGTTTAGATCTCCCAATTCTGACTTTATAACTTGCAATTTTGAGTTTAAATCTCGCAATTCTGAAAAAAAGAAGTCAGAATTGTGAAATGCAAACTCACAATTGTCAGGGGAAAAAACAAATTGTGAGAAAAAGTTGCAGTGACGAGTGAATTATAAAATGACTCACAAAACATGAAAACAGTCGTGGATCATCAGGTCATGACAGGACAGTTCAGTTGACAGTTGGGCAATTTGTTTTATAAATTCAGTCATTATTGTTCAGGACAGTACTAAATAAAAATAAGAAAATTTTTATGATCCCTGTTAAAAGTATTAAAATGTTGATGAAACTTAACTCCGCTTTTTCAGACGGTCAGAGTCAGAGAATCACCAATTGCTGTTTAAATGACATTAAAACTCAAAGTAATCACTTTTGTAATCTAAAATACTTTTCAGATGTAACTGTAATCTGATTACCACCCATTTAAAATGTAACTCTAATGAAATACAGTTACTCACATTTTGTATTTTAAATACGTAACTAAGTTACTTGTATTTCGTTACTCCCCAACCCTGCTTATTAGTTAGTTTAAGAATTAAAATAAGGTCATGTAGAAAAATATGTGCTTTACAAGTACAAATATAAAGACGATATTCTAGTAATATGCAAGCTAATAAGCAACTAGTTAAAAGTCCCACTACCCACTTTTCATATCCACAAATTAGTAAACCTATAACCTTTAAAGCTAAAAATCCTTAATTCTAGAGGCATCAGACTGCATAACTGAATAAATGCATTAAATTTAATTAATGGAAGATGCTAAAACTTTCTTTTAAACATGTCTTATTTATTACTTGTGCTTTGTATTGCATTTTAAGGATTGTATTTTTCCATATTACAAATATAGATTGTGAGTAACTGCAATGGAATCAATAATTAGTGAAAAATTATACAAAAAAATAATATGCAAGTTAAGTTTGAGGTCAGTGTGATTTTGTTAATGAAGTCTCTTGTGCTCAGCAAGGCTGCATTTATTTGATCAACAAACAGTAAAATAATTGAAATATTATTACAATTTAAATAGCGAAAATAATAAATTTGAATATATTGTAATTCATTCCTGTGATGCAAAGCTGAAATCATTCTGATATGCTGATTTGCTGCTCGAGAAATATTTCTGATTATTATCAATGTTGAAAACAGTTGTGCTGTTGTTTTGTGGAAACCATGATAAAAATTAAAAATGATTTTCAAATGTGTATATTGTCATTTTTAATGTGTCCTTGCTAATAAAAGCATTAATTATATATACATATTTTCACAAATATCTGGTCATTATGATAATGGAAATACCTTTAAAAGGAATATTTCATGCAATTCTCTCATCATGTTCTCACACATTTCATTCCAAACTTGTGTGGCTTTGTTTCTGAAACACAAAAGAAGAAATATTGCAGAATCATAAAGTTAGTTCATTCCAGATGTGCACTGCATGTCAAGTCTTTCAAAGCAGAAAATCGTCGCCTTCACCACAGCTTTCAAATCTTGTGCACTTTCACACCTTGCGCCACAAGACGCATTACACTTGTTTTTACATCGGTGGTGTCAAACCCCATTGGTTCTCACATGCTTCATGCCCAGTTTTAAATAAGAGCTTAATTAACTTTAAAATCTCCTTGTCCACAAAACACCATGACTTCAGAAGACTTGGAATACTGTAAAGAACAGAAGTATGGACACTACTTTTACAGTGCTTTTCTTTTTGGATAAAGTAAATGTTATTACTGTACACCTATTTCAATCAGCAAGATCTTTTCCTGCATCTGGGATCCTGTGTGTTTCTAGTTACAAACATCACAGTAATTGTAAACACGCATGCATTCCAGCCTCATTCTGTCAGCCAATATTGTCATCAAACTCAGATATTTGTCATTTCAGAGAAACCATCTGTTTCGGGTGTGCAGGCGAGGAAGGAACAAGAAGCCGTAATCTACAGACAAAATGGATTCATGTGGGTTTTCCCATCCAGTTGTCAACACTTCGCTGTTCTTTGGGCATCGTTTGACCGAAATAAGTTTTACCTGCCCTCTGTGTCTCAGCAACAGATCACAAAGGTCTCGTGGTTACAATTTCCATGGTAACTATGACCAGGTCATCTATTCATCAGATGAAAAACCAAAGAGCTTCATGCAGAACAGAACGAACTCGAGACCCTCCAGCACAGACAGTTCATGAGTTCCATTACAACTATGCTATTATGTACATAAATAAATAAATATTATATTTTTATATATATATAACACAATATTAGGAAGGTGGTCATAATGTTATGCCTGATCTGTATATATATATATATATATACAGATCAGGCATAACATTATGACCACCTACCTAATATTGTGTTTGTCCCCCTTTTGCAGCCAAAACGGCCCTGAGCCGTCGATATGGACAATGCTTAGGTAGGTGGTACTTGTCAAAGTAACATCCACATGGATGGTAGGACCCAAGGTTTCCCAGCAGAACATTGCCCAAAGCATCACACTGCCTCCGCCGGCTTGCCTTCTTTCCCACAGTGCATCCTGGTGCCATGTGTTCCCCAGGTAAGCAACGCACACGCACCCGACCAGCCACGTGATGTAAAAGAAATGTGATTCATCAGACTAGCCCACATTCTTCCATTGCTCCGGGTTCTAGCTCACATCCCACTGTTGGCTCTTTCGGCGGTGGACAGGGGTCAGCATGGACACCCTCACTGGTCTCGTCTATGCAGCTCCATACGCAACATCTGTGACGCACCGTGTATTCTGACACCTTTCTATCAGAACCAGCATTAACTTCTTGAGTAATTTGAGCTACAGTAGATCGTCTGTTGGATTGGACCACATGGGCCAGCCTTCGCTCCCCACGTGCATCAGTGAGCCTTGGCCGCCCGTGACCCTGTCGCCGGTTCACCACTGTTCCTTTCTTGGACCGCTTTTGATAGATACTGACGACTGCAGACAGATGTTCTGACCCAGTCGTCCAGCCATTCCAATTTGGCCCTTGTCAAACTCGCTCAAATTCTTACGCTTGCTCATTTTTCCTGCTTCTAACACATCAACTTTGAGGGCAAAATGTTCGCTTGCTGCAATAATTATTATATAATAATTATAGAATTCAAATTTACATATATATATATATATATATATATATATATATATATACACACACACACACACATTTAAACGATGCCCTATTGGCACTAAGGGGCCTAAAGTGTGCCAAGAAAACATCCCCACACCATTACACCACCACCACCAGCCTGCACAGTGGTAACAAGACATGATGGATCCATGTTCTCATTCTGTTTACGCCAAATTCTGACTCTACCATCTGAATGTCTCAACAGAAATCGAGACTCATCAGACCAGGCAACATTTTTCCAGTCTTCAACTGTCCAATTTTGATGAGCTATTTATATATTTGAATTATGAAATTATTTCTTATATTATAATTAACAATTATTTACTTAATTTTATTTATTTTTAATATTTTGACAATTTTAGATATATTTTAATATTTACTTAATTATAATATGTGGACAGAAATATTTAATCTATTTTGTCATTTTCTGCTTCATAATTTGATTGTGGGTTTTCTTGTTTGTTCAACACACTTTAAAAGTAATCATATGTGCTTTACAGAAATTTAAAGGCTGTAACTTAACATTACATGCCATCTTCTCATGAAATTTTAGAAACAAACTAGAATCGTACATTTACTAAATAAAATCTTGTTCTTGCCAGTGCAAAACTTGCCACTATGATCACAGGTTCACTTGGGTTCTATATGCCAAAAAAGTTCTATATAGAGTGAAATGTCTTAAATGATTGCATAATAGTTTGATGTTTAAAGGGTTCAATTTTTTATTGTGAAAAACTGTTTATAAGCTGTTTGATTAAAATAAAGAAATAAAAAATATATTTATAAAAATATTAAAATAAAACCAAATGATGAGCCAAAGGTTCTATATATGAAGCGCCTGACAGAAACCTTTAAGTTTCTTTATTGAACCTTTTCTTCTAAGAGTGTAAGGTGTTGCACACGTCACGTAAACAGATATGACCCAAAATAACCATGAGAAAAAAGCGACAGCGAACTTTCCAGAGCACCCAAAAGGGAAAGTTCAAAAAGAGCTCTGCAGCTGTAAAACTTGAAACGTACTGTTCACAGAGCTGTGAGTGACATGTCAAACAAAACTGAAATATCACTGAAAAAAATCAACAGAAAAGAGGACATGCTGTTCTCTCAGCTAGGAGTTCTTCTGTTCCACTATATAAACTCTTTTGTCCTCAGTGGTCAAATTCAGACATACAGTAATGATGACTGGTGGAGAGCAGCGGGAGTCGTCCTCCTGCCGTGAGGGTGAGATCTATGTAAGGACCCTTCACACCGGAAAAGTGTGAAGAGATTCAACGACCATTCATCCAAAACACACTGCATGAGAACATGCACTCTCTGTCCAGTTAGATTCCCAGCCGAATCCCAGCAGTGGCTTTATAGACAACCTTTTCTTCAGTAAAAAGTACTATGACAAGCATCACAATCACTATTAAGGATTTATAAGACAATTAGGCGCACCTATTCACTATCCTCTACATGAGTCCACTAATATAATTCACTTGAAAGAGGGAATGAAAACGAGTGAGTGAATTCAGACACTAAGTGCGAAGGAACTTTTTGTCTTGGAAACGGTGTATAAACCTTGATTAAACAAATTACCAGCAGTTTGGAAAATGGATGGCTGGATGATTCAGCTGTGGGCGCCATCTTCTGGTCAGATTTGGGAATTCATTCTTTGCGCGACTTTCACAGTGCATTATGGGTATTCTCTGAGCCAAAGTTGAGCGTACATCGGTTGTACACTCTATATTGCGGTGCATTATGGGTGCACTCGAAAATGTCCACTGTGGTTTCGGCCACCACTACAAATGGCTGTCCCCTCAAATGGTGCCCTATTTAAGGGTATAGGCAGCAATTTCGGATGCAGCCTTAATATTTAGCAATATTATTGATTCGACTACACTCACACTACTGGATGAGAACAAAACTTGAACTGAATTGAACTCAATTGACTCTTCTCTGGCAGTTTGATTGACAGGCGATCTGACCAATCATAACCCCGAATCCGCCATTTTGTCTGACAAAGCAGTCAGGGGAGTTAGTAGATTAACGTTGGTGAACTTGAATTTGAAAAATTCTGTTTTCTCACGTCTTTCCGCACTTGAAACAACATTCCTTCTGATGTTCATTCATGTTTATTTGATGCTATAAATGAACTAGTATGAAGAGATGATCGGTTCACGAGGAGATACAGCGATCTGTCACGACACATTAAAGAGACACTAGATGCTATTTATTGTTTAAACTTTTTAAAAAAATTACAATGTTTGAAATTTGAAATGTTGCTTCATATCAAAAGTAACCTGCTCTGTCTTGTATGTCGACCCGTTGTCAGTTTCCATTGATCCATGATGTATTTTTCACTGCGTGAGAACATGATGTGTGGCATGAGAGCACATGGCTTGTCGGACATAGCAACAGTAACTAAAGGGGGCGGGTCTTTGTGAACGGTCAATTGAGATGGATGATGATAATATTGTGTTCCGTTGAGCTGCCTAAGAGCTGAATCGAATTTGTTTAATAATTGATGAATTTTGTAACATCGTCATTGTTATTGAACAGAAGTGAATCAACACTGAGCTGAATAACAAGTCTTCTGTAGAGCTTCTTGTAACTAAATTGTTCTTGTTTCATAACAGAGCTGCTTAACAGCAGAATTTAAATTTGTCTCATATTTGATGAAGTTTGCATCTGTTATTTTCCTGTTTACTACTGTGAAGCTGTTTTGAAGCAATCTGACTTCTGCGTTTCATTTTAAATTGGCTACTTTACATTGACCCACTTTACATGGTTTCAATCAGGACTGTAAGATCCGACCGCATCTTTTCTATTCCAGTCCTCAGCACTAATCAAAAAGGAAAGCCTTTGATAAAGTACATCCACTTTGTAAGTTTTCAAGCACCTGTATTCACAATAAAACACAAAACAATGCAATATCTAACAGCAGCACGCCACATCTGACACATCACGGCATATTAAAACTGGCGACAGCGCGCAGAGAAAGTAAAACGACTTTCCTTTTAAGTCAGTATGTCAGACAAATGAAATGATTATAATGTGTGCCGCATCTGCAAGGTTTAAATCCCAGTAATTAGCAGGGTTAATGTCTACGGTAATTTCTCAATTAGATATTTTAACTCTACTGAGAGCAGGTGGGGAGAGCCGCACCTGTTCCACTAACTGACTGTAGGAGAGCAGAGGCGAGATGTCAAAGTTAGAGTCATTAAAATTTTCAGAATGGAAGCACTCACTACATACTGGTAAAAAAAAAGACAAAAAATTACAGTATATACAACATTGTTGTTACATGACCTCTTTGTAATTCAAGTAAATCTAAAATACGAGACATTTGTTAGAATTCTTCTCAAAGGTACTTGCCCGGCTGGCACATTCAGAATTATACAAACTGGCTGGATTTGCTTCATTAAAACATTTGAGTCACTTGTGCTGTAAATGTAAATGCAGGAGACAGGGGAAAACATCTATGTTGGAGTCAGTTATATCAGTCACTGGAAGATACTATTGAATAAAATGTTTGCAACTTGTGTGTTCACCGCTGTTACGACCCATGGCTCAAAGAGACGCAACAAAAATGGGACACACGAGGAAGCCGAATTCAATGCAAAAGTTTATTAACAAACTGACAAGTGTGTTAATACTGTGTGTGTTAATAGTGTGTTAAACATGTGGCAGCCAAAATGATTGCGAACACACAGTTTCTCAGGGGAAAGTAAAGGTATTGCAAGAGAAAGCAAAAGCATTGAAATATATTTTTCATCCCCCATCTCATATTATTTTCATCTCCATGAACCTTTAAGAGCTATATTAATATAAAGTCAGAATTCTGAGGAAAAAAAAGTCAGAATTGTGAGAAAAAAAGTCATTACTGATTATAATGGGTTTTATTGTCTTTTGATGCATCCGGTGTCAGTCTGAGTTCGATTTAGCTTACTCCCATGAAGCACTGCGATTGGATTTTGTCTCCCTACGCTCTCAAAATATTTATATTTTCTATATATATATATGCATGTTTTGCAATAAACGTAATATATATTGTTTATATATTAATATTTATAAATTTATATTTTACATTTCTCTATCGTTACCATTAGACAAAGGTAGGCGTGTGCCTTGGCCCCCGAAAGCCAAGAAACCCTCTAAAATGCATTTTTTATATATACAGTGGGTACGGAAAGTATTCAGACCCCCTTAAATTTCACTCTTTGTTATATTGCAGCCATTTGCTAAAATCATTTAAGTTCATTTTTTCCTCATTAATGTACACACAGCACCCCATATTGACAGAAAAACACAGAATTCTTGACATTTTTTGCAGATTTATTAAAAAAGAAAAACTGAAATATCACATGGTCCTAAGTATTCAGACCCTTTGCTGTGACACTCATATTTAACTCAGGTGCTGTCCATTTCTTCTGATCATCCTTGAGATGGTTCTACACCTTCATTTGAGTCCAGCTGTGTTTGATTATACTGATTGGACTTGATTAGGAAAGCCACACACCTGTCTATATAAGACCTTACAGCTCACAGTGCATGTCAGAGCAAATGAGAATCATGAGGTCAAAGGAACTGCCTGAAGAGCTCAGAGACAGAATTGTGGCAAGGCACAGATCTGGCCAAGGTTACAAAAAATCTTCTGCTGCACTTAAGGTTCCTAAGAGCACAGTGGCCCCCATAATCCTTAAATGGAAGACGTTTGGGACGACTAGAACCCTTCCTAGAGCTGGCCGTCCGGCCAAACTAAGTGAAAAATTTGACAGGGTCTGAATACTTTCCGTACCCACTGTATATACACGACAACCATCTGCATATCCGCGTTGAACGTGATTTTTGTAGAAAATGCAGGGACATATGAAATCGTGGAATCCATTCATAAAAAGTTAATTTACTGTGTAATGCGGAATGTCACGTAATGAATGTCGCAGGCACGCGGGATACTACTGAAGCAAGCACGACGCAGAGACACAAAACAGCCAGGATTCATATTTAAATAGTATTTTTGCCATTTAATATTAACATACACTAGTCCATATCGTGATTTGATTGAAGTGTACTGACTTAGATTTGATGTGTTGATCCAAAATTAGAAAAACTCTGTGACATTCCACGTTAAACAGTAAATTCCGTTTTTATGAATGGATTCCGCGATTCCGTTCGTGTATTCTCTATCACGGAAATCATAGGACCCTACACTTTGTGAGCATTTTACCGTTTTATTTGAGAGACTATCATCATACCATACACACAGAAAAAAAGGTCTTCAAGGCAACCTGTCAAAATAAAAGTGGTTTTACTCTTTAACATTATAATGTATGTCTAATTTTAACAGTAAATCTGTTGTGTAGCACTTTGAATGTACAAATATATATATATTAATTTACATTGGAATAAAAGATAAATGTTTTATGCCTTAATTTGATTACCAGTAAAATTAAAATACATAAAACAAGTAATATACCTTTCACAAGCACACTATATTTTTGGTTGAAATAATTCTTAAGCATGTACATGTACAATTTCTTTCAGTTTAATTGTAATTAAAATATAATATTTTAAATAAAAATAGAAATATTTTAAAGTTTAGAATTAGACAGCCCTGCGTTGTGTGAACAATTGTGCAGTGAAAATTACCCCAAAGTAGTGTCCAACCCTCTCTAATACTACAAGCTGTTTATATGTGAACAAGTGATCTACAATATGAAGAAAGCCATTATAACATGCACGTGAAAAATCTATAAAAAAAAAAAATGGACACAACTACAAGCATCACAACAGTGAAATAAACCTCAAGTTTAACTGTGTGCAATTAGGGTCCCACTCTCATCTGTTCGCAATGCTTGATGGGATTGTTGTTCTGTCCCTCACTAAAGTTAAGTACACTATTGCACTTTTTCTGATTTTCATATATTTTTTTTTTTCTTCAAATCAAAGTTCGTATTATGATTCACCTTGTAGCTGATTGGCTCGGTTCATGGCTTATAACGCTTTAACAAATACTTTTTTGAAATCCCCATCGAATTGAAAAAATACTTCTGGAACCAACGTTGCTGAAAAAGCGGGCACTGTTGATAACTTTGAGAGAACCTTGCTTTCCAAAGTTCTAAGAACGTTCCTTGTTAGAAGGGAAAATAGTGTTTTAGAAAATAATATGGCTTGTGCTAAATCTTCATCATGAGATATATCAAGCAAAGATCTCTGTGATGTTCTCCTAATCAAGTGTTCTACTTCCTACATTCAATTAGACGTTCAAGGCCGGCTGTTGATCAAGATTGGCTTGATGATTGCCACTAAATTAAAGGTGTCGATGTATATTTGGATGCCCAGTTGTGTATGTAACAAGGAGGCAGACAGGTATGTTCTCTGTTAAAGCATCTCTCGTTGGCTGAAGCTCTGCTGTCTAATGGAAGTCAATGACTCGCATTAGAAAGGTTCCAGAACAGACGGAGTATCCATGGAAACCTGCACTGGAGAGCATGTCCGTCCCAGTGCCTGCAGCGATATATTGTAATTACAGAGCCATTTATTCTGTGCTTGGGAAAAAAAACCTCTCAGAGATGGTCGTAATCACGGCCGTCTGAAGGATCCGCATGTAAGTACACCAGCCTACGCATGACCTGATTACATTCCCAACTAAATCAAGTCCTTCTGGCCTGTGAGAACATCTCGCCTGTGAAGTGACACATGATATCATGTGTACTGTCATGCCGACTTGTCAGAATAACCTGCTACATGGCAGAACATGCGGTGGGCCACAACCTCTGTGTGCAACTAAATCTAATTTATCGCTTTGTCTTTGGCCATGAACACTCACAGTCTCTCTCTGTTCTAGTATATTTTATGTGTCAAACCTCCTTGAGTGCAACCAAATCAATCAAACTAATCAATACTGATACTCTATTGCAATAAAATAACATAAATAGATTTTTATATATTGCTAGGCTTGTTATGCCGTTGCTAGGGTGCTCTGTTGTTCTCAGGGGTTTTTAGAGTGTTGCTGTCTGGTTGTTACTGTATCCTGAATGTTGTCATGTGATTCCTAAGGTGTTATTAGAGTGCTGTAAGTGCTTTCTATTCTGGTTGCTAGTAGTTATGTTGCCAAGGAGTTGTGAGTAGGTTTTTAACACATTGCTATGCTGTTGCTAGGGTGTTTCTGGATGCCAGGGTGTTGTCATGTGGTTGCTAAGGTGTTCTGAGTGGGTCTTAACACTTTGCTATTCTGTTTCTAGGGTGTTCTGGTTGCCAGAGTATTGTCATGTGGTTACTAAGGTGTTCTGAGTGGGTTTTAACACATAGCTATGGTGTTGCTAGGGTGTCTCTGGTTACCAGAATTTTGTGATGTGGTTGCTAAGGTGTTTTGAGTGGATCTTAACACTTTGCTATTCTATTTCAAGGGTGTTCTGGTTGCCAGGATGTTGTCATTTGGTTGCTAAGGTGTTCTGACAGGTGTTTAACACATAGCTATGGTGTTGCTAGGGTGTCTCTGGTTACCAGAATTTTGTGATGTGGTTGCTAAGGTGTTTTGAGTGGATCTTAACACTTTGCTATTCTATTTCAAGGGTGTTCTGGTTGCCAGGATGTTGTCATTTGGTTGCTAAGGTGTTCTGACAGGTGTTTAACACATAGCTATGGTGTTGCTAGGGTGTCTCTGGTTACCAGAATTTTGTGATGTGGTTGCTAAGGTGTTTTGAGTGGATCTTAACACTTTGCTATTCTGTTTCTAGGGTGTTCTGGTTGCCAGGATGTTGTCATTTGGTTGCTAAGGTGTTCTGACAGGTGTTTAACACATAGCTATGGTGTTGCTAGGGTGTCTCTGGTTGCCAGGATTTTGTGATGTGGTTGCTAAGGTGTTCTGAGTGGGTCTTAACACTTTGCTATTCTGTTTCAAGGGTGTTCTGGTTGCCAGGATGTTGTCATTTGGTTGCTAAGGTGTTCTGACAGGTGTTTAACACATAGCTATGGTGTTGCTAGGGTGTCTCTGGTTGCCAGGATTTTGTCATGTGGTTGCTAAGGTGTTTTGAGTGGGTCTTAACACTTTGCTATTCTGTTTCAAGGGTGTTCTGGTTGCCAGGATGTTGTCATTTGGTTGCTATGGTGTTCTGACTGGTGTTTAACACATAGCTATGGTGTTGCTAGGGTGTCTCTGGTTACCAGAATTTTGTGATGTGGTTGCTAAGGTGTTTTGAGTGGATCTTAACACTTTGCTATTCTGTTTCAAGGGTGTTCTGGTTGCCAGGATGTTGTCATTTGGTTGCTAAGGTGTTCTGACTGGTGTTTAACACATAGCTATGGTGTTGCTAGGGTGTCTCTGGTTGCCAGGATTTTGTTATGTTGTTGCTAAGGTGTTCTCAGTGGGTCTTAACACTTTGCTATTCTGTTTCCAGGGTGTTCTGGTTGCCAGAGTATTGTCATGTGGTTACTAAGGTGTTCTGAGTGGGTTTTAACACATAGCTATGGTGTTGCTAGGGTGTCTCTGGTTGCTAGGATTTTGTGATGTGGTTGCTAAGGTGTTCTGAGTGGGTCTTAACACTTTGCTATTCTCTTTTTAGGGTGTTCTGGTTGCCAGGATGTTGTCATTTGGTTGCTAAGGTGTTCTGAGTGATGTTTAACACATTGCTATGGTGTTGCTAGGGTGTCTCTGGTTGCCAGGATTTTGTGATGCGGTTGCTAAGGTGTTTTGAGTGGGTCTTAACACTTTGCTATTCTCTTTCTATGGTGTTCTGGTTGTCAGGATGTTGTCATTTGGTTACTAAGGTGTTCTGAGTGGGTTTTAACACATAGCTATGCTGTTGCTAGGGCGTTTCTGGTTGCCAACGTGTTGCCATGTGGTTGCTAAGGTGTTCTCAGTGGGTCTTAACACTTTGCTATTCTGTTTCTAGGGTGTTCTGGTTGCCAGGGTATTGTCATGTGGTTGCTGAGGTGTTCCAAGTGGGTTTTAACTCATTTCTATGCTGTTGCTAGGGAGTTTTGGGTGGTTGCTAGGAAGTTTTTGGCTCAAGTTTTCACCCCTTTGATTCTGTATGTCTGAATGCTTAGCAAAGTAACAGCACACCTCTCCTCAACAAGCTGCATAAGAGGTTGCTAATGCGTATGGGTTAATTCAAAGAAAGCACCACAAGCTATTATTATCAATATTATTTCAATATTAATATTTCTTATTCATGCTGTTGGCTGCCTGCTACTGCAACATGGATGGACTAAAAGAGCTGTCTCTCAAACACTGCTCATATTTAGACATTTTATTGAGAGGTTTTGAGCTATAGCACGTTGTCATGGAAACAACAGATAAAAAGGCTATCAATTGGAAAGCTAAATGAGCCGAGAATAAAAAAAAGGAAAAAGACGAGTGCAAAAAAATGAATGAATCAATTAATGACTTAATATTTTCTAACATTTTAAAAGGAGACAATCAAATAATTAGACAAAGTCTTATTCAACTATTGTAACATAGATCATTTTGGATATTTAAAGGGATAGTTCACCCAAAAATGAAAATTATTCTATGATTTACTCGCCCTCATAGGTGTGTATGACTATTTTCTTTCTTTCTTTCTTTCTTTCTTTCTTTCTATTCCATCATTAGAGCAGAAGCATGACGTCTCAAAAACACCCGTTCAAACTCCGGAAGATTCAGCAGGAAACATGATGGATCACAGGAATGGGACTTCATTAAAATAAGCTGAGCACAAAACCACAGCAAAATCTTTTTAGTTAAAGAGATAGTTCACAATTTTTTGTCATTAACTGTGAGTTGTTTCTACTCATGTTGTTTCAAACCCGTAAGACTTTCGTTCCTCTTCAGAACACAAATGAAGATCTTTTTGATGAAATCCGAGAGCTTTCTGTCCTTACACAGACGCTTCTACCACTTTAATGCTTCAAAAAGTTCGTAAAGAGATCATAAAACTAATCCATATGAATTGAGCAGTTTAGAGCCTTGATCGCTTTATGATGAACAGATTGAATTTATGCTTTTATTCACATATAAACATTCATCAACTCACACATCAGTTATGGTAAACGGAAGCTCATGTTTGCTTTACATGCGAGAACCAATGAGATTCATTCTTATGAAAAAATTACATGAATTATGTAAACAATAACATATTTACAAAACAGTTTAATTTCATAAAAATGTTGAGTAGTTTGCATCACTGCATATTACTGAACATTTCTATCATAAAACAGTCATTTTGACATTGAAGAGCACATTTAAAAGTGCACTATGTAGTTTTGTTTGCCGCTAGGGGGCGCTAAACTCTTCAAAACAATAAAGGTGTAGATTGATGACGCAGTGAATATGGAATCATGGAACTTGTCGTCATGTTGATGGATCTAATAATATTTATGGGGAAATAATGTTTATGGATGAGTGAATGCATGTTTTTAACATGACTGTGGTGAAGCAGAGCGTGGCCGAGAATCACGGACGCGATTATGAGAGACAGATATCAGTGACACGAGTCCAGGACATTTCATTCTACCGAACTACTCACAAGTGCTGAAACTCTACTCATACAGGTCAGTTTATTTGATGAATTAAAGCTGTGAGGAAACGCAGCGCTGTTTCACTTCTCTAACGTTACACTATCACACTAAACTGTGTTTGAGTGTGTTGAAAGTTGTAATGTTTAGTATTAGTTTGTCTGTATGAGACTTCACAGTGAGCTAGATCAACATTAGATTATCACACTGATGATATTCTAACACTTCGTCGTGTTGAGCTTTATAACATTGATTAGTTTTATGTAGTCTACATCTGCTTACCTCGTCTAATAACGTGCAAGAGCGCGTCTCTGTCAAGACAAAGTTTGTCGCGAAGCTCTAGGAAACGCCACACCGATATTGATCCTCGTTTTATTTCTCCTTCTGTCCCAAAGTTTGCTTGCCATGGTCCATAATGTTTGAACGAAACAAGAGCAGTTAGCTGTTCACGTCAGTTGCCATGGTTACTATGCAGTACAAGCGGAAACCAGGATAACGCAGATATTACGTCACTGACAGGCGCAAGTGACAAGAGAGGGGCGGACACTATTTAAAATTGTGAATTTCTCTGAATTTACAAATTCTTGGAAACATTTAGGATAATGTAAGCACACAGCTGAATGAAATACATAAGACTGTGCAAGTGGTTTTTGGATATTTTAATATCAAAATTTTTACATATTGTATCAAATGAGCTATTTTTTTTTTTGGCGGGAAAAAAAAGTGAGTGGCGTTTACCTGTTACCAAGATGTTGCCAGGGTGTTGCTATGTGGTTGCTAAAGTAATTATTTTTTTCCTCAAGTTGCTGAGGGTGTTTCTGGTGTGTAAAGCTGTGTCCGAAACCGCCCACTCGTTCACTCGTTCACTAACCCCTATATAGTGCACGGCAGTTGAGCGCACTATATCAGCAAAGAGTGAACGAAAATGAGTGAGCGAATTCGTAGTAGTTGCGTAGGCTGTGTATGGAGGGACAGAATGCTGTCAGATTTCATCAAAAATATCTCAATTTCAGTTCTGAAGATGACCTTTAATGGTATACATCATAAAAATGTATAATTTCAAACTTTTTGACATCTTAACAACAAACAGGAGCAGTCCATAATGGAAAATTTGGACTAAACCGCTCAATTCATATGGATTAGTTTTACGATCTCTTGATCTATTTGAAGTGTCAAAGTAGTAGTTGCGTAGGCTGTGTATGGAGGGACAGAATGCAGTTAGATTTCATCAAAAAGATCTTAATTTCAGTTCTGAAGATGAACGAAAGTCTTAAGCTGTGTCCAAAACCGCTCCCTATCCACTATATAGTGCACTATATCGGGTGTCGGTCATTTTGTAGTGCTGTCCGAATTCTGAGTGAACGACTTCATTCCCTACATTCGTTCACTACTTTTACCCACAATCCTCTCTGATTTTGAGTGTACATTCGATGTACACTCGTTAAAGCGCCGTTACCCAAAATCCAACGCGATAAGACGATCGAGCGCGAAAGAAAAATAAATATGGCGCACGGCAATACGGGAAGCGGCAACTTCTACAAATGTAAGTGTAATTTTTTATTAATTAGAACATCTTTGTAAAGATATTTTGAAGCCAAATGATACAGGTTTATATCATAATATATATACTTATTATCATATGATAATTTGGTGGATTTTTCTCATATGTCAGTGAACTGTTGTACATTGTATACTGTTGTTTATATTGTATTTATTTACTATTATATTTTTTATAAACAAATGTAACAGTGTAGTGTTTTTGTTCTGTTATTTTTAAATATAAATTTACTAAATAGCATGACACAGGTGTTTTTATTCTCAATAAACGTGACAAATAAACAGTAATATACAATTCATTAAGCTAAACAGGTCATGTTACAGATGGGTATAGGAAATGTTAATGACGAAATTAAAATTAAATTAAATGGCGCGTGCTATTAACGTCAGCATCCGAATTCGCTTACTCATTTTCCTTCACTCTTTGCTGATATAGTGCGCTCAACTGCCGTGCACTATATAGGGGTTAGTGAATGAGTGAACGAGTGGGCGGTTTCGGACACAGCTTTACACACCAGAAACACCCTCAGCAACTTGAGGAAAAAAATAATTACACCTTAGTAACAGGTAAACGCCGCTCACTTTTTTTTCCCGCCAAAAAAAAAAAAATAGCTCATTTGATTTGCAACATCGGTAAAGAATGAGATAAGAAGGTAGTGAATAAAGCTGAAAAACAGAGAGAAGTACGTAAGATTAGATGAAACACAGAGCGTTGAGATGAACAAGGAGGTCTCGGTTGCTACCTGAATCTGACAGGCAGAAGTTTGTGATGAAAGGCCTCTGAGGACTAAAGAAACGGCTCTGGTGAAATGTGCTTCACACCAAATAATACTGGGAGAAACAGGACACAAACACATGTTAGTCTTCAGCTCTTTCACACACACACACACACACACACACACTTTGATATTGATTAGCAACACTGGCATATTAGCAGGAGAGAATCTGAATAAGTGTACTCACAGTGCTCAGGAGAATAAAAGCGTTATGTGGTTGTTCATTATGCTAATAAAATTCACACACTGGAACATAAACAGATTCCAGAGGCCACGAGTCACCGTGGCCCTTATTTACATTTTATGAATTATGCCTATTGCTCATCACCCGTCCTGTTGCAGAGGTTATTAAGAACATTTTTATAACGCTTGAAGATAATCATGATGCATGACACTGGAGCTTAAACAATACACTGTACTTACTTAAAAAAAATTAGTACTTAAATTCATTTAGTGCAACACTAAATACTGTAAATCTGAGGATGAATCTGGTGGGTAATTTAATCGTCCAAAACAAATACAACTATATTCTTTTTTTATTATATTAAAAGTCAGATTTTAGACATGTATTCTCTTTCAAGTCATGTTTCGCATGCATGTTACTGTTTTTATTACTGTAGTTTGAAGAGCCAGCAGTAATGATTGTAATGTGTGAGACTGCCCCCTAGTGCTCAGCACCACACATGTATGACCACAGCCTCAAGAGAAGTAAAATATTCTTCGCCAAACCACTGTGGTAAATTAAACATTAAAAACAAAATGATTAAGCCAGTATACTATATTTACGCCTATATTTCACGAAACAGGAATTGAAAAGGAAGCCATTTTCAAGAAATGTTGCGAGTCCAAAACAACCTTCATTCCTGAACACAAATCGTGCACTTTTAAAGAAGCTTAATGGGTTCCAACAAGGGGGATTTTCCTAGAGCTGAACTTTAACTCAAACATACCTTCCTATCGCCATACCCATCTTTCATATGTCAAAAGTTTGTTATAATTAAGTTTTTTTTTTAATGTTTTTGAAAAGTCTCTTATGCATCACTGAGGCTGGATTTATTTTATATATATATATATATATATATATATATATATATAGAGAGAGAGAGAGAGAGAGAGAGAGAGAGAGAGAGAGAGAGAGAGAGAGAAAAATCCGAGTAGAATATCAGTGTGTGTGTATTATCTCACACACACACCAAAGCAACTACATATTCAGGATTTGGTGAAACAGATTTGAAACAGAATCATTTAAGAGTCAACCTTTAAAAACTCAATATTATGGTTTTTATTTGAAATATATATATTTCAAATAAAAACCATAATGTATATATATATATATATATATATATATATATATATATATATATATATATATCAAATAAATACCATAATATTGTGGAAATATTATTACAATTTAAAATAACTAATATATTTTAAAATGTAATTTCTTCCTGTGATGTAAAGCTGAATTTTCAGCATCATTACTCCAGTCTTCAGTGTCACATGATCCTTCAGAAATCATTCTAAAATCTAAAATGCTCTTTCCAAAAACACCCATTCTGAAAATTTGACCTTTAGTGCAGGTATTCCACACTGGCCATATTTATATAAGAGTCGACCTTTAAAAACTCAATATTATGTTTTTTTATTTGAAATATATATATTTTTTCAAATAAAAACCATAATATTGTGGAAATATTATTACAATTTAAAATAACTAATATATTTAGCTGAATTTTCAGCATCATTACTCCAGTCTTCAGTGTCACATGATCCTTCAGAAATCATTCTAAAATGCTCTTTCCAAAAACACCCATTCTGAAAATTTGACCTTTAGTGCAGGTATTCCACACTGGCCATATTTTCCTCCCATCCCTGTACTGGACTGTATGCGAGGAGATTTATGGCACTCTTAACAGAGCCTGATATGAAATGGACACTTCAATCAGCCAACGAGGGCTCAACAATCCCATCCATTTCCTTAAGAGGCTGTTACACTCAATATAGGATGGATATGACTGGAAACACATGAGCTAACTCGGAATCGCTTAGTGCACACATACGACTTCTGCAATACTGAAAGACTATCCCATAATGCATTGTGCTCTGCGCTCTATTTCTGGTGTAAATCTTTCTTGACTCTTTAATGGCATGTTGTTATATGACCCCACTGTGCAGCGTTAATTAGACGCTATGTGAGCGCTGTCCAGCTATCGTCTTGAAAATAAATACAGCTGCTGTGCATTTTTATTTTAATTTTGAGTCAAATATATATTTTTGGCAGTCCAAAAAAATTAAAAATTTTAATGAAGTGATATTGACACGATTTGCAAAATTGTAAAAATACAACATAACTTGTGAATACATATTATATGCTACTAAATACTGCAGAAGTTTAGTATGGTAGAAATCGATTCTGATCACATCCACTGATTCAGGTTGAAAAACCACAATGAGTTTTTAAAGGTCGACTCTTAAACGATCACATCTGTTTCACCAAATCCTGAATATGTAGTTGCTTTGGTGTGTGTGTGTGTGTGTGTGATAGTACACACACATTGATATTCTACTCAGATGTTTCTACACCCCCTCCCCCAGCTCTCTCTCTCTGCCTGTATGTGTGTAAATCTCTGATCATTGCAGGCCGGTCACAGGATGTGATCTGATTTACAATGGGTTCATTAACCTTGGGAAATGGTCTGGACGCTGCAGCACAAACACGCTGTGTTCAGATGGACTCCACGGTCAGATCAACGGCACTCGCCCTCTGCAGCGCTGCCGTAACCATGGGTAACCGGCATCTGAGCATTACTGGATGCAGCCCTGGCAGGGAATAATCAATATCCTCAGTGGACACATGCATAGAGACTGAGCTAATCACAGTGGAGAACATACAAATATTCCTGGAGCAGATGGCACTCCCAAGAGGGATTTACACATTATTTAAAGAGGCTTATGTGTTTTGATCTACAACAAGAATTATACTGTCAAACACAGTGATGTTATCAACTAAAATTAAAGCTATTAAAAAGTTTAGTCGAAATAAAGCTGAATTCAAATAAAATATACATTTAATAATTTTACCTTAATATGCATCATGCTATTAAACTATACATTTATATAAATATTAAAACGATGCTCAAAGTTCAATGCGAAGGGAAATATTTTTCTGTACAGAAATCGCTTTTTAAGGACTACAACAAGCTTCTTCCAGGGTTGGTGACATCACAAACCCCAGAATTTACATAAACCCCGCCCCCGAGAACACGCATCAAAGTGGGTGTGGCCATGTTGGTCTGGTTTAGAGAAGAGGAAGAGTTGTTGTAGTCGAGTGTTGTTGATGCCGTCATTTTACGCCGAACTGCTTCACAAACGAGGGTCAATTCAACAAAAAAAGATGATCATGATGACATGCTAGTGATGAGTTGATCAACTCCACAGCAACTACATACATTTATCCACTAATCATCAGGGTTGGGGAGTAATGAAATACAAGTAACTTAGTTACGTATTTAAAATACAAAATTTGAGTAACATTTTAAATGGGTGGTAATCAGATTACAGTTACATCTGAAAAGTATTTTAGATTACTTTGAATGTAAACTGTGAAATGTAAACAGAAATGAATGATTCTCTGACTCTGACCGTCTGAAAAAGCATCCGAAGCTTCATTTCTGCTCATAAGTTTCATTCCCCTTGCAGAATATGCAGCTTTTTAATAATTTTAACAAAATAAGAGGGATCATGAAAATTATATTTTTATTTATCACTGTCGTGAATAAGCTATTTCACATAACAGATGACTGAATTTATAAAAATTGCCCCATTCAAAAGTTTGCACATCCTTGAATCTCAACTGACATGTCATGACCTGATGATCCACGGCTGTTTCATGTTTTGTGATACAGTGAAAAAGGTAAAAAAGAAATTTTTATCTCACCATTCTGACTTTTGTCCCTGCAATTGAAAGATATAAACTCACAACTGCCAGTTATAAAGTCAGAATTGCTTTATAAAAACTTGATATTCAGATTTTTTTTCTTGAAATTGCGAGTTCATATCTCACAATCCTGGTATTTTTCTCACAATTCAGACTTTTTTCTGGAAAATTTTGAGTTTATATCTCATTTCTGACTTCTTTTCTTTCAATTCTGACATTTTATGTCTCAAAATTGAGTTTATAACTCACAATTGCAACTTTATATCACAGAATTCTGAGAAAAAAAAGTCAGAATTGTGAGATAAAAAAGAATTGTGTTTGTTCCACACTTATTAGTATTCCAAAGTATTCTAAAGTATTTAGATTAAGTTACAGAACTTAAGTAATCTAACGAAATACGTTACAAATTACATTTTAAAGCATATATTTTGTAATCTGTAGTGAAACACATTTTAAAAGTAACCTGCCCAGCCCTGATAATCATTCAGAAACATCCAGCTTCATTCTAAAACTTCTTCCTGAGTCTCTCCATCAGTGTCGACATGTAACAATGTAAGGATGAACACCGTTACCGACAATCAACATTTTGGCTGCGTGAGATTCTCCAGCTTTGTTGTTGTTGAGTGGATCCAGAAAGTATTGAGAGTTTCACTTTTTCCACATTTTGTTATGTTACTGCCTTATTCCAAAAGGATTAAATTCATTATTTTCCTCAAATTTTTCCGTACCCTTCCCCAGATCTGTGCCTCAATATAATCCTGTCTCAGATCTACAGACAATTCCTCGGACTTCATGGCTTGGTTTGTGCTCTGACATGCACTGTTAACTGCGGTGTGTGCCTTTCCAAATCACGTCCAATCAATTGAATTTACCACAGGCGGACTCCAATCAAGTTGTAGAAACATCTCAAGGATGATCAGTGGGAACAGGATGAACCTGAGCTCAATTTTTGAATGACAATCCTCATTTCGGCTGCGTCAGATTCTCCAGCTTTGTTGTTGTAGAGCAACTGAATCGCGAGCTGTTCGAGTCTTTGATACCGCAAATTGAATTTAAACAAGTAGATATGAATTGTCTAAGGGGAAAAACATGTATACATGTACATATACAGTGTTAAGTTGGGTTAGTTTAGGAAAAAAATTCAAAAGGAGAGTCAAGCCATCAGGTAGTTTTAATTCAACAGCTCCATATCAATATAACATTGCTATTATTTCACAGCTCTTTCCATAACTGTACATAAAAATGACTGCTAGTCACTGATATGTTTACAGTACTCTGATCAAACGCTGTCATCAGCCTCTGAAACACATTTAGAAAGTGCAACAGTTTCAATGCTTCTTATTAAAGTAACAATGCTTCTTATTAAAATGCAGCTATTACAAAAAGTGTCATTTACAACATCCACCATTTTTAGGCTGGAGTTATTGCACTGTGTGACTGCCAAAAAAAAATCTTATTTATGCAGAAAAAAAACAGTCACTGAGTTATTGCTTATACATTTTTGCCTGGCGTCAGCTGAAACAAAATGCATTTTTTTGGTTGATAATAAACAAGACTGCCAGGAAATGGAGTGGCTTCTTATTTCGGTTTACTCGCCCTTTCAAAATACAGATTTTTTGTTTATAAAGCTTAAAAAAACACACAAAAACATGATGCAAGATATATGCAATCTCACAAGAAAATATATTAGTTTCCTTTCTATAGATTCTAATATTAAGTAAGACACATTTCACACAATTTCCTTCGATTTTAGCATCCGTGTTAGACTTATATTGATGCTTTACAGTAAGGTTTCATTAGTTAACATGAACTATCAATTAACAGTACTTATACAGCATTTATTGTTCTTAGTTAATGTAAACATTTAATACATTTTTAAGACCTAAAGTTTTGTTAGCATTAGTTAACGCACTGTGAACTAAAACATTTTTATTAACTGACATTAACAAAGGGTAATAAGGCTGTAAAAATCACTGTTCATGTTAGTTAATGCGTTCCATTACTGTTAATAAATGAGACCTTATTGTAAAGAGCTACAGCGCATCCAGAAAGTACTCACAGCGCTTCCCTTTTTGTTATATTCCATAATGAACAAATTAATTATTTTCTTGCAGAAATTTTTCCGTACCTTCTCCCAGATCTGTGCCTCAATATAACCCTGTCTCAGATCTACAGACAAATCCTTGGACTTCATGGCTTGGTTTGTGCTCTGACATGCACTGTTAACTGTGGCGTGTGCCTTTCCAAATCATGTCCAATCAATTGAATTTACCACAGGCGGACTCCAATCAAGTTGTAGAAACATCTCAAGGATGATCAGTGGGAACAGGATGCACCTGAGCACGTCACGTTGTCATTATGGGGTATTGTTTGTAGAATTTATAGGAAAATAATGAATTGAATCCCTTTTGGAATAAGGCTTTAACATAATAAAGTGTGGGAAAAGTGAATACTTTCCGGATGCACTGTACGACAGAATGTTAAAGAGACAGAACATCAGTAACCTGATGTCATATAAGCATTTTCAGTGTATCTACCTTCACTCATTTAATTACAAAACTAAATAATAAAACTCTTCTGTAGTGCATAATCTGCTCTCTTTCAACTATTTTACTACTGACCACACAACTCTCTAAATTCCACTGCATTTCAGAGTTTTCTTGCCATCCATTCCCTTTAGATTCATTGATAAGTTTGTCAGAGATATTGTGCCATTCCGGCTATTAGAGCTATCAGCCAAAAGTATGCTAAAATCCTTCATAAGAGGTTATGAATGAAGAGAAATCATTCATAAGAGGGATGTGGCTTTTGAATTAGATTTTTAGAAAATAGATGTTTCCATTATTAATAAGACAAGAATTTAAGGGGGAAAAAAATATAGTCCTTCATTTCCTTGTGAAGCACAATTTCTTATTTCCTTCACTTGATTGTGAAAGCAGCATCGCAAGTTTGGCTTGATAAGTAGCCATAATCCTCGACAAGCAGTCCCGTGACCTGACACAGACAGAATAGTGTGTGTGATTAGATTTCCTACGAAGAACAATCACTTCCATCGGCTTCCTCTGGCTTCTCTACACTCAGTTTGTACTGGACCTTCTTAGAGACGAACCTGCAAACAAGAAAAACAACAAAAAAATGAGTTTAAGGGCATTTTCAGACTTGTAGATAGTGTGTTTTGTTCCGAAACAGTGTTGTAGAGCTGCATGATTCTGGATAAAACAACATTTTATTGGTTTCCAATAGTGTTCACGATTCTGAATATACAACCAAACAAAATAACATGTAATTTACTAGACATTCTGACTAGATATAAATTGCTGGAAAACGTTTGAATTCATTGATTTATTTTTAATGAATTCAATGACTCATTAATAAATACTTGTTTCATAACTGGATGAATTAGTGTTTTTGAGCAAATCTTTTGAATGAATGATTCAATGACAAAAAATTTTAAATCACTTGTCGCCACCTAGTGGAATAAGATGTAATTGACACAACCGTTATTTGACGCGCCAAGTTCGTTTCAAACGGTAGTTTGCTCGATTGTGATCGCTATCATAGACATCAGTGTTTATATGCCAACTTAAAACTTCTCAGTACTTTTGTGATCGTTTGAATATTTGTAACACAGAAATAGGTGAACTAATGTGTGGTTCAAAACACATATTTGAATCTTCCAGGATGATTTTGTCCAAGTTTTACAAGACGCGGGCGAATCGTTGTCATTAATAAAATAAGATCACGTGGATGCTTGAGAGATCGCAATCTTTTTACGATTAATCATTTTTTGTTGGTTCGGCAATTCGCTTTCGCAAGGCAACATTTCACAGCATACCAAAATGTGTTTATGCAAGTCACATGCCAGTAAAACTATGCTCTTATTGGTCAGCTCACCTAATTACATTCTTCTGCGTTTCATTTGTAGCCGTCGTGACACACGCAAACACGAATGCATTCCCGCTCTAACTGATAAATTATATATATTTAATTATATTTAAACTAACAATTTATAAATTTATAATGCAGTTAGAGCAGGAATCAAGGCTTCTTCTGCACAGCATTCTTGCAATGAACGGAGAAGAGCAATTACACAACTTTTTAAGATAAAGAGACGCTCTTTAGTTTTCAACTGCGATAACTATAACGTGTTCACTCACAGAATCAGACACTGCTGCTTTTTATATAACACATTTCCCATTATAAATTATGATACCGCTTGGTTTGTTGGGTTGGATTGCTTTGTAACCTCAACCAAACCACCTCAGAGTTCAGGCGATCTCAGAGCGACTGTTTTGGTGCAGATCTGAGCACGATTGCCATGTTCATAAAGTATATGTTGTTAAAAAAAACCAAAAAAAAACCCAATCCTTCCCTTTTCCCTTCCTACTCCAGCTTATGGTACTGAGCAATGTATGAAACTTGTATTGTGAGCACTTCCTGTGTCTATTTGCCAATTCATGAAGAATCGCTTGTTTGTATTCCTCACTTGTAAGTCGCTTTGGATAAAAGCGTCTGCTAAATGACTAAATGTAAATGTATATGCCTAAACAAACCGAACAAAGGGAGAAAACGCAGGTTCAGGAACAAACGCTCCAAACGAACCAGGTGTAAAAACGCCCTAAAAGAGAACGACAGAATATCTGCAGGAGGAATCGATCTCAGTACGAACCTGGAGAAGGAGTTGTCGAAGATAAGGGTGTATTCTCCAGCGTTCCTGACCTTCAACTGTCCCTGAATTGTTTCTTTGTGAGAGTTGCATCTCGTCAGAGGGATCAGAACCTGAAAAAGAAGAACCAGGTTTTAGGATCCATTCATTACGACACTAAGATTTCTAAAGCTGTCCTCGTCACAGGAGAGAAGTGCTGTGGTCTCTTTTCGTCAACACTGCAATGTGTGTTTGACAGATATAGTCATGTTCGTACATGAAAACAGTTCATTTGCAGTAAAATTGCTGAATTAACTTCTCCAGTTAAGGTGGCACATCTGTTAATCACACAAGCAACAGCTTTTGGCATTGTGTAAGTATTGCAACTGCTTCACACATCACTGGGAAAATGTTGTTAATGTCTGATGTCACTGTCCAGAGATTACTGCTAATGTGCTCCGTTGGGAAAAAAAGTACACTAGTTTGATAAAATGGCAAATGATGTGAAGTAATTGCATCAGCTCTTACAGAACTTGACTGGCTCTAGTCTAATGTAACAACATCTTACATTAGAGCACATGGGACTTTTCTAATGAATCCAAACCCCCTTTATCTGTTTGTAATCAGAAATGTCTCTTACATCTGATATAGTAATAAAGTATAGTATACAATCACATAAATACTGTTTAAAAGATTGCCTGTAAGATTTAAGTCTCTTCTGCTCAACAAGGATGTATTTATTTGATTAAAACTACAGTAAAAGCAGTAATGATATGACATATTATTACAATTTAAAATAACTTTTTTTTTTAAACATATTTTGCAAAATGTAATTTATTTCTGTGAATCATTACTTCTTCAGTGTCACATGATCCTTCGGAAATCATTCTAATATGCTGATTTGCTGCTCAAAAAACATAATTATCAATGTGCTCCTTTATATTTTTGTGGAAACAGTGATCATTTATTTGCAGGATTCTTTAATGAATAGAAAGTTCAAAAGAACAACATTTTACAAAAAACATCTTGTCACTTTTGATGAATTTAAATTTAAAAGTTTTAAATTCTTTAAAATAAAAACAAAATTTGACTGGTAGTGAACGGCAGTATAGTATGATAAATGTCATGTAGTTTGTCATTAGTATCTTTCTAAGTTGATGTCTAAAATAATAATAATAATAATAAACACATACAGTACCTTTTGACAAATGCGTATTAAAAACATGGAAAAACATAATAAAGAATGGTGTTCCCATATTCAACTCTAAATCACTAAATTCTAGGAACGTTTGATATGATTATGTACAGAAAATGAAGAAGAATGCTAACTGTAAGCTAACTAAACTCAAAAAACATGTTCCTTATTTCATGTAATGTGTTATATATAATATAAAAGACATGACTAAGTAAAATTAAACATCAAACATCTAAATTTCTAATCAGAATATTGCAAAAACTCTATGCATTGCCAATCCAGGAGGATATAAATTGTCTGGACAGGAGCAATAAAACAACATAATCTGAAACACCGGCAGAGTTCATTTCCAAGCATTTTAATAGCAGGTTCGGTTGGCACATGGACCTCTCTAAAATGCTGTAAGCGTAAAAGTGCCGTATGGCATGGGTATGTTACCTTGGCCCCTTCTAGAGGCATTTCTGTGTTCTCTCTGTACACCACGCTGAAGGCGATGCTCTTGGGTTTGGAGGAGAAGACCCAGCTGATTGTGGGTCCCGGATGTGGAGCGCTTATGAGAATGGCACTGTAACAGCTGGACTTGATGAAGAGTTCTTTGGATGAATCGCCAAACTGATTCACGTCCGTCACACTGAACGGCACAGACAGCCTGTGAAACACAACATCACTGACGTCAACATCCTGGTCATGGGAATTAACAAATATTGCAATACTAGATTTATTTTGACATTATTTAATTTCATGACAAATATGCACATTTCTCCATTCAATTCTCATTAACGTAATGCAGGTTTCTGAAATTACATTCTTATTACTGTAATAAAAAACTTCATAATGATTATACATTCAAATAAAAATGCATTTTAATTCAATTAAAATCCTCACAAATTAAAGACAGTACAGTAACTACAAGCATGATGTGTACATACTTTACTGTAAATAATACAGTATATAATTTCCCACATTTTCATTGTAATAAACACTGTAATTCTAGATTTATTTTTTGTTAGTATAATAATAATTTTGCAAAAATCATAAGGGCATCAGGATCCATAACGTGTGTCTCACTCACGTCATCTCTCCAGATTTCAGCAGGCAGATCTCAGCATCCTGAACAGAGCCAATCAGCTCGTCTGAATCTTCTACGCTGGCGACGTCACTGCTGCTTCTGAAGACACAGATGCACTTACATTTCATTTCCTGTCATATACATATTTAATCACTGAATACAAAAGTATGCACATGTGATACAAATGAAATTAAAACAAAGCCAGGAAGTTTCATTGTTATGTAGTTTACTTAGCAGTGCATTAAGGTACACTGGCAGGCGCCATGTGTTCATGTCCAATTTGGTCTGATAAATGAAAATAAATCCAATAATGAAACTGAGTTCAGCTCAGCAGGAGCAAATTTAATTCTGTTTGTTACTTTAGCACAAATTCAGCGTGTTGGGTTTAGTGCAGAGAATCTGTGCTAACACGACAGGTGTGTGTGTGTGTGTGTGTCTCACAGCTGCTGTGTCTCTGGTGACAGCGCAGTGGTGTAGTACGAGTCACTGTCATGGGTACAGTTCAACTCCTCTTCTGTGATGATGTCATACACTGTGTCATCTGGCCGAGGGGACTTCAGCTCCCCTGTGAGGACAACAGTCACATTACACACAGAATTAAAGGGGACCTATAATGCCCTTTTACAAAGTCTTTTACAAAGCCAGTGTGTTTTAATTGGTCAACCGAGTGTCTTTCAAAAATGTTCCGCCCCTTACATAACCGCGTAACCAGAGTTGGGGAGTAACGAAATACAAGTAACTTAGTTACGTATTTAAAATACAATATTTCATTATAGTTACATTTTAAATGGGTGGTAATCAGATTACAGTTACATCTGAAAAGTATTTTAGATTACCAAAGTGATTACTTTGAATTTTAATGTCATTTAAACAGCAATTGGTGATTCTCTGACTCTGACCGTCTGAAAAAGCAGAGTTAAGTTTCATCAACATTTTAATACTTTTAAGAGGGATCATAATTTTGTTATTTTTATTTAGCACTTTTCTGAATAAGACAAAATGACTGAATTTATTAAAAAAATTGCCCAACTGTCAACTTAACTGTCCTGTCATGACCTGATGATCCACGACTGTTTTCATGTTTTGTGAGTCATTTTATAATTCACTCGTCACTGCAACTTTTTCTCACAATTTGTTTTTTCCCCTCACAATTGTGAGTTTGCATTTCACAATTCTGACTTCTTTTTCTCAGAATTGCGAGATTTAAACTCACAATTGCAAGTTATAAAGTCAGAATTGGGAGATATAAACTTGCAATACTGACTTTTTTTTCTTGCAATTGTGAATTTAGTATGTGAGTTTATATCTCCTAATTCTGACTTTTCTCAATATTGTGAGTTTATATCTCATAATTCTGAATTTATATCTCACAATTGCAACTTTATATCTCAGAATTCTGAGATAATAACTCGCAATGACCTTTTTTGTGTTTGTTCCACACTTATTAGTATTCCAAAGTATTCTAAAGTATTTAGATTAAGTTACTAAACTTGAGTAATGTAACGAAATACGTTACAAATGACTTTTTAAAGCATGTATTTTGTAATCTGTAGTGAAATACATTTTAAAAGTAACCTACCCAGCCCTGCGCGTAACACAATTTAAACAGGCCTCACCCCCCATTACCCCCCATTTTTTTCCCTCCTTGCGAATGTTTTGGGCTGGAATTATTTAAATGAGGAATATTATACAGATATAGAGAATGTGCTTTGGGATAGTTCACCCAAAAATGAAAACAGTTTTTCTTTAGTCTTGATTTCTCACAACTTGTATTTTTTTTTTGAGCGATAAAGTCTTGGGTGTAACGCATTACAAGTAACTTGAGTTATGTTTATATGAGTTATGTTATATCTGACTTATGCTTGAGTCAGATTACTTTTTCAAGCAACTAGTGAAGCATTACTTTTTCAATTTAAAACAAAATATCTAAGTTACTTTTTCAAATAAGTAACGCAAGTTACGTTTTCACATGTATTGACTGACTGGCAGCTCTCCTGTCGCTATGTTGAGAGAAAGTGCAGAGGTGTTGCGTGTGCTGTGTGAACAAGATGGTTATTGTAGTTCTAGACTAAATGTGAACATGTATTTACTCATCTGACACGAAAATATTCAGTATTCCTCAAAATGAATAAAAACAGTGAAAAGCAATCTCAGAATTTTACGCAAACCTGTAATAATTAACTCTATTAAATTACACAAATATACTACCAGTGTCTTTGCTGCTGACCTTCAATTATCTAATTCAACTATCCTAAATATCAAGAGTGTTGAACTTCCTTCTCCTGTGTCCTATTTTTTTAAATCCAGAATAGCAGCACAGCTGAAAGGTTTGTTTGACCGGCGCCCTCTACTGTACAGGCGTAAATATGCATTTCCTTCAGCATGAGGCTTATTCATTTCCTTTTTAGTGTGAAAGGGCCTTTACATTTGCCAAAAATATACATTTTTTGTTGTTAGTAAAATACAAACAAGCAAGCCCAGCCCAGGTGAGAAAAAGTAACACAAAAGCAATGAAACGCATTACTTTTCATAAAAAGTAACAAAGTAAAGCAATTAGTTACCTTTTTAGGGAGTAACGCAATATTGTAATGCATTACTTTTAAAAGAAACTTTCCCCAATATGCACGTAGCATAGAAGAACAATGGCCAACATCAGGATTTACATTAAATAATGCATTACATTTCAGTTGTTGTTGTTTTTGTGTTTTTTTTACCAAACCCTATCAGAATCCCCCAGAACACATGGTATATATGACACGTGTTGCATCGGCCATTCTGTGATAGTTACTACGAATGTTAGTTTAGCGCTCCATAGCATCTTACATGGGACACCAGGTGTGCTGGCTCGTGTGGGGCTTGACATTGAATGTACAGGACTACCCAGATCTGCCTTTGGGTGGTGCTCTTGTGCCGTACTGTGCTGAGTGAAGCAGTCCTTACAACAGCGCTCCTTCCCACCGCCTTGATGGACACTCACAGCATAACTGCAGCAGTAATAACAGAACGGGCGCCCACATAACCTGACAAAAAAAAATATAGAAAACACAAATATACAAATTTAAAGAAATTAATACTTTTATTCAGCAAAGATGCATTAAACTTCCCAAAAGTGACAGTGAATACATTTATAATGTTAAAAAAGTTTCTATTAATTAAATAATCCTGAAAAATGTATCCCTGTATCAGTTTCCACAAAAATATTAAGCAACTGATTTCAACACTGATATTCATATTCAAGTATTTGACAAGAATCTGTAAGAATTATGTCAAGAAATAACACGCAGATATTCTGATACTTCTGTTTTATTTTATTCTAGTTGATTTGAATGCAAGAACATGACATTTATAACAGATAACAAAAATACCACTTCCCCTTAAAGTTTCACCCCTAACCTGCAGTTGTGTCTGTGCAGCATCCAGCCGAAGTTATTGCGGCAGCTCAGGCACTGTGTGACGTCTCTGTCTGTCTGTTCCTCAGCTCTCAGTTTCTGTTCAAACTCCAGTGCATCTGACTTCTGCCATAAAGCATCTTTCTCCCTATAGAGAGCGCCAGAGTTCTACTAAGAACAGCTTGCAACAATTTATCAGATACAAATAGAGGGGGTGGGGGGGTGTAGGTAACATGTCTCCTGAAGTGTTAGATACATGTAAGCAGAAAAACCATTAATAGATAACTATCTAAGTCACCTTATGAGCTCAATAAGTCTCTCCTCCAGGTTTTTTTTGGTACGAAACAGGTCGTCTATCTCAGAAGACAACTTCAGTTCAATGTCTTGCTTCTCCATTGCACTTCTGTTTAAGTTCACACTTAATTCGTGACAGGACTGCTGAGCAAGTACCAGTTCCTTCTCAGCTCTGACAAAAAACAAGGATTGGGTCAGCAGGCTTTCAAGATGACTGGTAGATTTGCGAAAGTGGAAATTAGCAGTGTTTTTTTTATTATTGTTTGCTTAGGTATTTAATATATTGTCGATCAGAAAAGCAGTACAGAAATATCTTACCTTGATAAGTCCACTCTGAGGTTTTTTATCTGTTCCTCTTTCTGATAAATTAAAGTTTCAGAATCACCAATGAGGGCATTTTTCTTTTCGATCATCTGACTGTGATCACTGTTGACAGCCTTTCAAACACAAACAACACAAGGAAGCAATAAGTTGTTGATTTTACAAAATTTAAAAGACTTCTGATTCAAATAATTAGGGTTGGGATTCGTCAGCCACCTCAACAATTAATTCAGAATCACATGATAAGTCAGGGCACCAGACTGCAACTAAATGGTCGCATTTTGCAAAAGTTTTACCTGCCGTTGCGATCAAAATTTGTTAGCAGTCCCGCTGGTGCGACCACCATAGCGGAACGAAACTGCGCTACTTAATTGTGTTTCACGGATCGTTAATCAGTTTTGACCAATGTCAGTGCTCTTTCGAGCCACTTACGAGCCGATCTTGATCACGTGACACTGTTACTACACAATGCTGGGAGATGCAGTAAAGAAAGCATTTTAATTCACTACAGAATTACTAACATCGCTGCGAGATCTAGTGAGAAGCCTTCAAATATGGCAAAGATAATGTGATGACCAAAACATTATTTGTTCATCCTTCATTGATTACATCCATTTATAAATTTTCAACATGTAGGAAAACACACTTATTTAATAATAAAAAGCCATTAAATTACCATTATAACAAGTAGGTGGCTGCCATTTCCACTCCCTGATATATATTTTCAAGCTTTTGAATAATTATTTACATATTATGAATGATAATAATGCCCTCAAATGTTAATCTGCAGCCTTGCAAACTTAAAATAAAACTGCACATTGTAATTTCTGTAAGTTAAGTCCATTTATTGCCACGATATTTGTCAGTAATACAGTCAAAATGGGGAAAATGTGAATAACTGCGCTGCAGGTCGTTTTAAGCTGTGCTCCTAAATTTTCTATTTGTGTTCCTAAAATTTTCAGTAAGGGGCTACAGTGCCCCTACTAAAAAGGTTAGTCTGGAGCCCTGTACTTTATATAAAGTAATATCTACAGCATTATGATAGCCTCTTCAGGCCGTTCGCACCAAGAGTGATAACTATAAAGATAGCTATAATGATAACTATATTAGCATTCACTCCAAAGCTTGAAAACATTCTGTTTATTATAAGCACACACTGGACTTATGTGATCTGCAGCTTTAAATGCTCAAGATTTTGCACAAGTCAAAGCAAAAGTATGTTCTGTGTTGACAGCTCCTAAGAGTAGGCTGTTTAACTTTTGCCAAGGCTATAGCAAACTATTCAGTGCATTACTATAGGATTCATTCACTGGTTTATAATGGAACGCCAAGTAATGTGAAATGGCCTCAACAGCCATATAATGAGATCATATAATACCTCAAGCTCCAACACTTTGGACTCAAGACTTGAGACTTTTTCAATTTCGTTGTCCAATCTCTTCCTCAGCGCATCCAGTTCCTCATTCAGACCCTCCAGAAAGACATTTAAAAACAGTTGTTCAATAACACTAAAAACATACAAAAACAAACCCATAAGCACTGTTTACTTTAGTTACCTGCGTTTGACTTTGGTGGTGTGCAGCCTCATCGCTCAACTGGGATCTCAGTGTGTCCACTTCCCTCTGCCGGATGTCTTGGAGGCTTTTGGCTTCTTCCTCCGCCTGTTCAAGTCTCTCCTGCAACTTCTGCATGGCTTCTGGGAGTTCCTCGGTCTGCTTTAGCTGCTCTTGGAGTCTTGCATTATCTTTTCTTATGGCCTCCATTGTATCACTTAGACTTTCCACCTCCTCCTGTGCCTCCATCTGTAGCTCCTGCAGTTTGGTAGAAAGCTCTTCCCATCGCAGCTTAGCCTCCTCGTTCTGCCCCGTCAGCATGCAAACATGAACCCCGAGCTCTGCTGTCTCAGTGTTGGCCCTATGTAAGGCCTCACTAGACTCTCCATTCTCAAGTGCAAGCGTGCTGTTCTGCTTTTTCAACAAGTGAAGTTCTTCCCTCGTAGCAGTCATGCTCGTTTGGATTTCAGCCCGTACCTTGTACTCCATATCCCTCTCCTTTACCAGAGCGTCCTCTCTTTCACGGCAGCGTAGCAGTTCCTCCACATGCCTGCGGTTAAGCTCTTCCACCTGGGACTTCAGTTGCTCCGTCTGAGCACGGAGGTCTTCTCTGGAGGCTTCAGTCACTTCTTGCAGAGCCTGGATCTTCATCCTCTCCTCTGAGCTTACAAATAGCTGTGCCCGGAGCTCCATGACCTCCTCCTGAAGTCTGGAAACCTCCTTCATGTTGAGTTCAAGTTGGGCCTCAGCCAGAGCCAACCTGGAAGTGGATTCTCCATTATCAGTTGTTGAGGATTCAATGGCCTCCAGTAGGTGCCTAGAAGACGTTCTTTTGTTCTCCTGTGGGACTGCAGCACTGTCATCTAATTCTTCCAGTCTTGATAGACTCTTCTCCCCAGCAATTTCGGTTTCCTCATTGTTCATCTGGCCGTTCTGTATGCATTTCTCCAGATTTTGGTTTTCCACAGTCAGTCCAGCTGACTCCAGTTTGCTTCTCAGTTGCTTCTCAGAGGCCTGTGCAGTAATCAGCTCTCTCTCTAGAGCGGTCTTGGTCTGCACCAGTTCCTTGCTGCTCTCCTCATTTCTTTTCACAGTCTGGATCAGCTTACCATTGATCTCCATTAAACTTGTACACTGATTCTTGTACTCTTCCAGTTTCTTGGCTTGTGCTTGCAAGCTCTGACTCTCTGCAGTCAACCGCTGGTTGTGATTCTCCAGTTGCCGAATCTTCTGGGTACTAGTGAACAACTCATTCATCTTTGTATTTAGTTGTTCTTCAAGCACACTTTTACGTTGCAGCTCCTCTTGCATCCTTTTCTTGTGCTCCTCCAGTTGACCCTCCTGGGCCTCCAATGCCCTCTGCACATCTTGAAGCTGTGTCTGAAGGTTCCCTGCTTCCCGCTCTTTCAGAGATAGTGTTCCTTGAAGGTGGTTGATGGTCACCTGCAGCTCATCAGCCTGTTGCATTGCAGTTGTTCGTTCCTTGTCGGCGGAGACTCTACATGTGTCCAGTTTGCTTTCCATCTCCTTTAGTTTCTCCTCCTGAAGCGTCAGCTCCTGGGCAAGTCGCTCAGCTAGTCTAGCCCGGTCTTCGCTCTCTCGTTTAGACTCAATCCTCTCTTTTTCAGCCTCCTTTAGCTTGTTCAGGAGCTCTTGGATCTTCCAGGCCGAGTCGCAGTAGTTGGCGGCCTGCTGTCCTTTTTCGCTCAGCGCTCCATCGAGCTTTGCCAGCAACTCCATGTTTCTGTTCTCCGCAATGCTCAGCTTGGATTCTAGATGGCGTTCTGATGTCCGTAGAGCCTCCAGATCCTGTGTGGTGGTATGGAGGCGATCGGTGCACTCTCTGACAGCTTTTACCACCTCCTGCTCCCCTGCGGACGGTTCTCCTTCTTTCCCTTGATTAGGACCTTTAGCCAAGAGTTGCTCCTGTAGGTCACTGAGCACGGCTCTCAAATCAGCTGCCTCACTTGTGAGCTGCCGGACCTTCTCCTGGAGCTCTTGTTGTTTCAACTCTGATTGGTCAAGCTCAATGCGCAGGTCCTCAGAAGCGCTACAGGACAGCTCGCCCAATTCGCCCAGATCACCTAGCAGACTGGAGCTGAATTCTTGGCCTGGAAGAAACTCCTGAGCTTGCTGCATGAGGGGAAAATTGTTTAATTAATCAACAGTGACTAAAGACAACAGTGAAAAAGAAAACAAAATGCATTCACTCACATTAGTCTATTGCTGATAATGAAAGACACTAAATTACAGGTATTGTGATACTGAAATTTAATTGGTGGTACAAATAAAGGAAAACAGACACATCAAATTTAACTGTGTTCAGGGTGGCATGATTCATGTAATGTGTTTTACACAATACTTTTTCGATGTACTGAGTGCTGAGCTGAGCCAAGCTTTCTTTTCTATTTTTTTAAACTGAATTACTCAGAGACACACTTGAAAACCTTTCCTTTACCCATATTGTTGTCATATATGCCTATGATGTTGATAGATATGCCTATTGGACCCTCTACCAATGTTGTTATTGTTAACTAAAACTAAAAAAAAAATAAATAAAAAAAAATAATAATAATAAAGTAAATAAATAAATTCAGTAATTAAAATAAAGCTGAAATAAAATAAACTATAAATATTAATAGAAAAAATAAAACAAAAAAAAAATGAAATGAAAATTAGAAATGTAATCGAGGCAACTACCTGAAATAAATAAGTTTAATTTGAATTACTAAAATTACTAAAACTGAAATAAAAATTGGTAAAACTTTACAAAAAAGTTTTATTTGTTCACATTAGTTAAGGTTAGAATTGTCAGGGTGAATTATCAATTAAAAATGCATTTAGTTGGTGTTAATTTCAACATTTACTATTACATTATTAAAGTCAAAAGTTGCAAAAGTTAAAATGTTATTCAATAGAACTGATCTAACATGAACTAACAACATACAACTGTATTTTAATTAACTAACATTAACAAAGATAAAAACTGCTGAAACAATTTTTGGCTCATTGTTAGTTAATGAAAGGCGATGCATTAACTAACATTACCTAATTTCTGTGAAGTGTTTTATTGTAATTTGTTACTGATAAATTAAATAGAATAAATAGAAATACTTTAAAAAAAACAAAAACGAACAATGACAAAACTCTCATAAAATTACTAAAACAAACTAAATGTAAAATAAAAACTGAAAATATAAAAATAGAAGCAAATTCAAAATATTAATAAATATTAATGTTGTACATAGGGTAAACAATTCCAAAATAACAGTTTTTGTTGTTGATCATGTTCTTTAGAGGTAACTAAATATTGCTGCACATTACTTTTAAAAGAACAGCTCCCCAACATGAAATTAATTAATTTAATTGATACATCTGACAACATGCATCCAGAGATGGTGAGGATATGAACAGAACTGAGAATTTTATTTATGTTTCTGATGTATCACCAAACCTGTGAATAACCGCTGACCAGACTGTTGACACTAGAGCAGCGACTGGGTGGTTTCCACACATGGGCTGGTGAGAGAGCTGATCCCAGAGTTTTTCTGCATATGAGAGACACTCATAATTAGCACAATGTGTATTTGTTATTTGTTTCATTAATATTATTTGACAATGAAATGCATATGTATAAATGAAATACAAAGTCTTTAATGTACTACTTTGATGCTGACCCCTATTGTAATGATGCTATTAAAAACAGATGATTCAATGAATAGCAAAATATCACACGATAGCACATTTAGATTAAATGTGTTAAAGTCAATATTTTTATATTACTACGGTGATATAAATACGTTGAATCCTTATGAATTACCTGGCAAATGTAGGCCAGTCAGAGTCAAGATCATGACCTCTGGATGCTACGTCAAACTGGACCTCATTGAGTTCATACAGGTGGTTGATGATATCGATATTTAGATGGGATTTCAGGAAAGGACTGCGTTCATAATACCACTCACTGTGAATGATGAACAAAAATCATTGCCCACTCATAAGCAAAACTGAAGTTCTCAAAATGTTTGTTTATAAGTGTTGCATTTCAGTGAATTTAGCTTTGCTTTTGTAACACAAACACTGGCATTTAGTTAGTATACCAAATCTGTGTCAATTATTACAATAAAAATAGATGAGATTATATGTAATGTGCTACTTTGAGTCAAGAAGTTGTTCTTGTGTCAAGAGAAGTGAAAGCTGTTGGAGGAATAGAAATTAACGTGTTGAAGAGTCAACACTTTCAGGTCTGTTACGTAAAAAACAGCTTTGCAAAAACTGTGAAACTAATGACAACTATGAATTTTTATATTAATGCATTAATATATGCACTAATGCATCGACAATCTTTACTCACACGACCATGTAGCGTTATATGCAAAATGCACATTATTTGTAATTTATCGTAGACTAATTTGCTGAAGCTTAAACCTTTTAAAGTTGGTTAGCAGAGACAGTTTCTGGTTTCATACATACACTTTGTTTTGTGTGAAGTCTTTTGCACACCTCAGAAAATCGATTGTGGTTTAGCTTTCCAACGACGTGCTTGTTTACATGTTTTTAAGTTTCAGGCATAATACTGATATTATTTCCACATGAATGTGGTACTACTTCTTCTCATGTTAATTTTTAGGTAATGCCATATCATAAACATTTTACTGGATGTCTACTGGTGATACAAATTATACTTTGCACTTTAGGGGAGATAGCAAAACTATACATTTTGAGCTATGAGTCATAATGTTACATGTATTAAAAGAAGTTTCTATTAAGATGGTTAAATTATTGAACACATTACCATGTGATTTTGTAGTTCATGAGACATTGCTGAAGAGTGTCGGCCAGCCTTTGGTGCACCAGACAGTAGCGGATGAAAGCCCGTCCTTTCCCTAATGATGTCTTCAGCTAAATTCACACAAAATAAACACACAGACCTTGCATTAAATAAAAAAGATATAAAAGCACAGACCTGAGAATGAAATATGTTCAGGTTAACTTGAGATGAATCAGACAAGTTTGGTCAGACCACAACACAACAGCTTTTCATTTCATTGATCGCATCTGAAGATCCAGATGATAATGCAATGAGACAAGCTGAAAAACAATAACATGCGAGCACAACAGAACTACACTGGTGTGGGAACAGTTTTAACTCAGAAATATAATCATTTCAAATATCACATTGAATTAAATGTAAAATTTTGAAGTAGAAAGACTGAAATAGTGTTTTCTTGTAAAAAAAAAAAAAAAAAAAAAAAATTGGCTCAGACCATAGGATATTATTATATGCATTTTGCCAGTACATAAATGAACATTTATGTTATGTCAGCGCAGATTAAAATCTATCAATCAAAATATTTATTGTATATATATGAAGAAAAAGCTCTGCACCCAAGGCTCCTAGTGCCTCAATGGTGTACAGTGTCTTTGGGCGGATTGCTGGCAACAGCCATTTTAGGATTGTTTGTGATTTGCTCTTAGTGACTTTACAGGTTCTCTTGACTACTACTAAATTTTCACTGATTTAGGAGCTGGTTTTAGTGAAATGCTCTCAAAATTTTAGTGCTAAATACATAAATCTGCAAGTTAGGAGCTACTTTTAAACTTAAGATGTTTTGTGTAACCATCATGTTAACAGCACATCTGCACTTACTCCCGATTCCTCTCAACGTTGAGAAAGAAGTCAGTCAAACTAATGGGAAAAGTAATTTGCGTTACTTTTTTGAAAAAGTAACTCAGATATTTTGTTGTAAATTTATTAGTAATGGATTACTTTACTAGTTACTTGAAAAAAAAGTAATCTGAATATGTAATTTGTAATGTTACCCACAACACTGGTCTTCATTGCCAGAGAACAACATCTACTTTGATCCGCCCTCAAACGCTGTAGCTGAGGGCCTGGACGAGTTTGGTTCGAGTTGGTGACGTATCGAGAAAACGCTGTATTCGACGCTGCGAATCCACTTTGCATACACTTCCAAAGGATGAGGACTCAAGCTGGAATTTATACGGAAAAATTGACGCCATCGTTACTGTTCGTGTCACTGTGTATATAGAAGTGCTGAGGAAGATCCAGAGCTGAAATTCAGATATGGTAATTGGCGTTCCTTTTCCGGCACACGCTGTAAGCGGTCGACCAATCACAACAGACTGGGCCATCTGACCAATCAGAGCAGAGCTGGCTCGCAGAAAGGAGGGGTTTAGAGAGACTGAATCTTCAAACAAACTGTTTCCAGACTCCAAGCGAACTGAGGTGATGTTGAAATGTATATTATGAGAAAAGTGTTTTCTGACCTTGGATGCATGTGAACCTATTGTACGAGACCTCCAAAACAAAATTAGAAACCTTTAAAATAGCATAATATGGGCATTTTAAAATTTAAAGTTCATTATTTTGCATTTCTTAATCTTATTTCTTAACCAAACTGGTAACACTTTACTTGAAGGGGTGTGCATAAGACTGACTTGACACCTTCATAATCGTGACATGACACATTTATGATAACTGACATGAAGTCTCATTCGCTCAACTATAAAGTTTTTAATCCAAAGATGACATTGTTTGAGAAGTCTTTGTTATGACAACTTGACATAAACCAAAACATCATAACCTGTTACACATTTGTCATAAACATGACATAACAGATTAATTATAAAACTTAAGAAACTACTTTTGGATTTTTTACTTTTATGGGTTAACATTAAACTGTCACGTAGTTGGTTTTGACACTGGCTGTCATGAGACCATTATAACTGTGTCATGAATATTTTTCTGACCACTTTTTTTTTTTTTTTTTCCAGTGGTACAAATTGAATTTGTCATTGAAAGTGTTGATACTCTGTCAAATTATTTTATAAAAGTGTCATGAATATTTTTCATTTCATAATTTCTTTTTTAAGTACCTCTGTAATAGTCATAGTCAAAAATAGTCATGACGCTGTTATATGTCTTGGTAATGTCAAGTTGTCATAACAAAGATACTGACAGGTCATGATGTATTGGTTTATGTCAAGTTGTCATAACAAAGTCATCTCAAACAATGTCATCTTTGCATTAAAAATGACATAATTGAGCGAATGACACTTCATGTCAGTTGTCATAAACATGCATAAACCCGCCTTCATATTCATGACGTGTTATGTCACGATTATGAAGGTGTCATGTCAGTCTTATGCACACTCTTTCAAGAAAAGTGTTACCATAAAGCTTTTGGCAGTCTGATCAAATAATCAAGAAATCACTTCAATATTTCTTCCTGCTGGTCTGGCATACTAGAAATGAAAGGTCAAGCTGAGTGCAATCCATAGTGGGATACACTATCCATGCAGTGTGCTTTGGTTTTATTCTGCACATTTTGGCAAATCTAGACCTCTGGGAGTCCCATGTATACAGAATATGTGTGCGGTATACATAGTGCAAAGTGAAAATATTGTATGAGTAGTATGGTAATATGCCATTCTAAACACAAACAATGTCTGTCTCTGGGACAGTATTGTCAGGAGAACAGATGGAGGATTACAGAGGGTGACCAAAGAGCATAAGGACACCAGATGGAAACGTTACACTACAGCTGATGCTGGCTTTCTGGATTTGTTCTGGATTCAAGACTCACATAAACGTGCATTTCAGTGGGAAAAAAAAATCTAAAAAGTTTTATATGTATTAGTGAAAGCTGTAGGAAAATAGGGAAAATGTCCTAATAATTGAATGCATTTTAATCTGTGAGTAAAACAGATTAGTGTCTTAAACTGACTATGTTTGGAACAGTACACAAAGAGAATGATCACCTTTTATCTCACAATAGACTACCCTGAAAAAACGGTACAGGAATGACTGTGAGACTACAGTAATTACACAAATGAAGTTTCAGTCCATCATGTGGGTGATTGCTAGGATGTTGCTACAGCAGGTGCTTTCTAGGGTGTTCTTGTGGTTGCATACTGACTAAAAGAAAGGGTTGCTTATTAGAGACAAAATTGGTCCAAATAATTTTCTGGTCCCAAGATATATGATATTTCTACCCATTTTTTTGATCCCTCATACTTTAAGTTTAATACTTAATCTTAATAGTTTGTTTCTAACCCAAAGTATGAATAATAGTTATAGCTTTGCATAGCAAACAACACTAAAATCACCTGCCTATATGATAATGTACAGTTCTTTGGTTGAATAATCTTTGCGAGAGCCTCTACCGCTAGTCAAACACCTACAGCACATAACCAACCTGAGGCTGAGCGTCACCGCTTCCTTCTTGAAACCCTCCGGAGAGGTGAAGATAAAAAAAAAAAAGATGTATATAAAAGGTCAGAAAAGAGCGATATGACACTGCGGTGTGCTGGAGCCAAACACTCAGTGGCTGAAGAGATGTGTTTCCTGCAGAGGTTTGGGCTCGTGCAGTGGATTACCTCAGAGATTGATTTGACAAAGCGAATGCCGTCATTAGCTCCTTTAATCTTGGCCAAGCAGTCACAGAAATAGTCCCAGTAGTCTTTCCTAGTGCCCAGAAATGTGGTCCTCTCTTTCTGGTCAAACTGGACACAACGGTCAACAGGTTAATCTCAAAGCAATCACTCTAAACATGAATTTTGTTTGAAGATGACTGCGGAGATCACTCTTTTAGGTCACTATAAAACGTCATGTTAAGACCTACAAGGATCTAGTTCAAGTGTAACAACCGAATTTCACATGACACTCCACTTTTGCTCGAGTTAAAAAACTAGTTCCACCAGAATCTACAAACTTGTTCCACATTTTTTGCACTGACAGTGAGTAGAAAATCTTTGGAATTTTTATTATTATTATTATTATTACAAATTACAGTTGTCGAATCAGCAGTGTTGGACGAAGTACAAAAATCAAGTACTTGAGTGATTTTTTTAATGTACTTAAGTATTAAAAGTACTGATCAATGAATGTTTGTTTTATAATTTTATGCATGTATTGCATGTTTAAATTTTAATATTATTCATATGAACAGGTTAGTAGATGTTTTCACCTGGGTTTGGAAATTTTAGATAAATTCTTAATGCATGACAATTTAACTAAACCCATTAGATTTTAAATCTACTGTAGATATAGTTGACTAAAATCATATGATATTTAGTCAACTAAAACTAGACTAAAACGAAAACAATTCAGGTGACTAAAAATAAATGGCATTTTGGTCAAAAGACTAATACTAAAACTAAATCAAAATCAACCGACAGTGGTGACCTACACATGAGTTTCATTTACAATAATCAATCCTAAAATTCGTCATTCGGCATAACTATTCGCTCAAGCTGAGGAGCTTTCGGTTTTTGGCTCATTTTGAGTCAGACTTGTAAATTCAGTAAACTAGAGACTCATTCTGAACGGATCATTGAATCAGTGAGTTGACTCGAGAACAGCTGCAATCAGATCAGTCCAATTCGCAAATGAATCATTTAGTGAGATTTGTGATCCGGTTTAACAGGTTCAACAAAAAAAATCAGTTTGTTCACGAATCGGACACTGCTTTTGCGTCTTTTGCAAGATAATGAAAACTTTCAGATCCCCAGAAAGATACTAAAACATATTTAAAACAGTTCATGTGAGTACAGTGGTTCAACCTTAATATTATAAAGGGACGAGAATACTTTTTGTGTGCCAAAAAAAAAAAAAAAACAACTTTCAACAATATCTAGAGATGGCCGATTTCAAAACACTGATTCATGAAGCTTTACGTATCAAACTGCCAAAATCACGTGAACTATTGAAATTGTGAATCACTATGACGTAACGAAGCCTCGTTTCCTGAAATCATGTGACTTTGACGCTCTGAACCACTGATTCAAATCAAAAGATTCATAAAGCTTTGAAGCAGTGTTTTGAAATCGGCCATCACTAGATAATTTTTTTTTTTTTGGTGCACTAAAAGTATTCTCGTCGCTTTATAATATTAATGTTGAACCACTGTACTCACATGAACTGTTTTAAATATGTTTTAGTATCTTTCTGGGCATCTGAAAGTGTTCATTACCTTACAGGACTCACTGAACCATCGGATTTCCTCAAAAATATCTTAATTTGTGTTTTGAAGATGAACGAAGGTCTTACGGATGTAGAACGACATGAGGATGAGGAATTAATGACAGAATTTTTGAACTAACCCTTTAACTAAACCTAAAACTGTAACTAAAATGTGTTTTCAGTCATTGAAATAAATCTGAAAACATAAATATTACATTAAAAATATAAATAACAATGAGAAAGGTTGCCTTTGGCAAAAAACTGAAATAAAACAAGTCGAAGTACTAAAATTACTAAAACTGGAATAAAAATGAATTCAAGCTATAAAGAAAAAAACATAATACAAATGACAAAAGCACATAAGAAAATTACTAAAATAAATTAAAATAAAAACCAAAAATATAAAAATAAAAGAATTAAAAATATTAAATACTAATACAATATATAAATAATACTAAAATAAAACTGTCAAATTAAGAACATGAATTATTTAAATATATAAATATATATAAATACATATATATACAGTACTGTGCAAAAGTTTTAGGCAGGTGTGAAAAAATGCTGTAAAGTAAGAATGCTTTCAAAAATAAACTTGGTAATAGATTATATTTATCAATTAACAAAATGCAAAGTGAGTGAACAGAAGAAAAATCTAAATCAAATCCATATTTGGTGTGACCACCGTTTACCTTCAAAACAGCATCAATTCTTCAAGGTAAACTTGCACAAAGTCAGGGATTTTGTAGGCATATAGTTAGGTGTATGATTAAACAATTATACCAAACAGGTGCTAATGATCATCAATTCAATATGTAGGTTGAAACACAATCATTAACTGAAACAGAAACAGCTGTGTAGGAGGAATAAAACTGGGTGAGGAACAGCCAAACTCAGCTAACAAGGTGAGGTTGCTGAAGACAGTTTACTGTCAAAAGTCATACACCATGGCAAGACTGAGCACAGCAACAAGACACAAGGTAGTTATACTGCATCAGCAAGGTCTCTCCCAGGCAGAAATTTCAAGGCAGACAGGGGTTTCCAGATGTGCTGTCCAAGCTCTTTTGAAGAAGCACAAAGAAACAGGCAACGTTGAGGACCGTAGACGCAGTGGTCGGCCAAGGAAACTTACTGCAGCAGATGAAAGACACATCATGCTTACTTCCCTTCGCAATCGGAAGATGTCGAGCAGTGCCATTAGCTCAGAATTGGCAGAAAACAGTGGGACCCTGGTACACCCATCTACTGTCCGGAGAAGTCTGGTCAGAAGTGGCCTTCATGGAAGACTTGCGGCCAAAAAGCCATACCTCCGACGTGGAAACAAGGCCAAGCGACTCAACTATGCACGAAAACACAGGAACTGGGGTGCAGAAAAATGGCAGCAGGTGCTCTGGACTGATGAGTCAAAATTTGAAATATTTGGCTGTAGCAGAAGGCAGTTTGTTCGCCGAAGGGCTGGAGAGCGGTACACGAATGAGTGTCTGCACGCAACAGTGAAGCATGGTGGAGGTTCCTTGCAAGTTTGGGGCTGCATTTCTGCAAATGGAGTTGTGGATTTGGTCAGAATTAATGGTATCCTCAATGCTGAGAAGTACAGGCAGATACTTATCCATCATGCAATACCATCAGGGAGGCATCTGATTGGCCCCAAATTTATTCTGCAGCATGACAACGACCCCAAACATACAGCGAAAGTCATTAAGAACTATCTTCAGTGTAAAGAAGAACAAGGAGTCCTGGAAGTGATGGTATGGCCCCCACAGAGCCCTGATCTCAACATCATCGAGTCTGTCTGGGATTACATGAAGAGAGAGAAGCAACTGAGGCTGCCTAAATCCACAGAGGAACTGTGGTTAGTTCTCCAAGATGTTTGGGCCAACCTACCTGCCGAGTTCCTTCAAAAACTGTGTGCAAGTGTACCTAGAAGAATTGATGCTGTTTTGAAGGCAAAGGGTGGTCACACCAAATATTGATTTGATGTAGATTTTTCTTCTGTTCACTCACTTTGCATTTTGTTAATTGATAAATATAAACTATTAACATGTCTATTTTTGAAAGCATTCTTACTTTACAGCATTTTTTCCACACCTGCCTAAAACTTTTGCACAGTACTGTATATATATATATATATATATATATATATATATATATATATATAAAACGCTAAAAATATTCTAAAAAAAATAATTATGTCCCCTGTCTCATAATAGGGAGAAAAGGAGTACGGAATTTTCTGTCAGACCCTAATTTCCTTTAGACCCTTATTTAAATATGATAAAAAAAAAATTGTTAAACAGAGCTAAAGGTACTCCATTATTATTGGTAAATAATATTTAAATCCAATCAATGAACACAGAAAGATGTGCAGAACTTCCTTTTCAATTTTCAATTCTGTGGAAATTTCTGCTGAATTTTGTAAGTGCAGATTCCATACAGCTCTAACTTCAACTTCACGACAGAGTTCATGACGAACAAAGAAATCTCAAGCATGAAATGTAAAAGAATCCTAAAAACTGTGCCATACTTGCAGCAGGTATTCCAGTTTATAGCAGAACTTGTGAAGGCTGGGACTGTCATCGGTGACGGGCTCTCCAGTATCACAATGTTCTTTGCTCAACTCAGCAACTGCATCTGCAGGTGTAAATAATGTTATTATACTGTTATATATTGTGTAAGTACAACTAGTTTCCAAATGTCAGTTTCATATTAATATTTCAATCATGCAATATTTTTAGGCTTTCCATTTTAGTGGGACCTTGAGCAATCAATTGCACGAAACATTATTAAATAAATCATGAGCTAAATTCCACAGAATATGATTTCAACGGATAACATGCTTCCTGAATACCGAGAAATGAGAATATTGAGGATGTGGGGAAATAATGTAGAGTCTCTAAAATAATCTCCAACATTTATTGGCCAATCACAGTGTCAAGAGACTCACATGACACATGCAATAAATCACAGAGAGTGTGTGAGGGAGACACAGAGACCGATTTTACCATGCAGATCTCTGATTATCCTCTGCAGCTGGTTTTCTCCGACTGTACTCATGATGGCCTGAATATATTAGTGTGGATGATTCATAAAGTCATCATTATGTCTGTAAAACCAAGAAAAACAGGTTTGTAGGCTACTAAAAGAATAAAGACAACAATAAAACAGTAAATCTCACCCTGTTTATGATGGTATACGATGCCACAAAGCATAATACGTTATGATACGTTTGATTTGTATCATGACATAAAAGAAAAGCAATAGAATAATGTAATTCGTGTGTTGAAATATATGTGAGTTTTACTTTTATTTTTAAACACGTTGAACTTCACAGCCATGCATTCACAAACCCTTAAATAACATATTCTGATTACCATGATTTAAAAAAAAACTAAAACTATAAATTTTATTTTTAATATTTAAATGAGACTGAGGAGGAAACAACGCACCTGCTGAACTTTACAACTTCACAGCGTTTATCGTTTTAGCCTTATTTCTAACAGAACAGCTTATCGGCGGGATAAATAAATGTATATAAGATAAACATGTGAAAATAGACGTAAATAAAGACATACTTCATATAGAAAGATGATCTTCTTCCTCATCGATTATTTACAGTAGATACAACCCTGCTGCCATTTCAGCGGGCGGTTACAAAGATTGACTGACGGCGCTCTAATCCAATCAGAGGCAGAAACGCGATAGCTGATTGGTCCGGAGTGGAGCAAGTTTGGTTGCGCGTTAAAAACGCAGTTAAACAAGTAGTGTCATGTGATTATTAGTTATGAGCGTGCTATCACTAACAAAAACAAACTGAGGTGTTAACAAATACTATATGTTATGATGTAAGTGTTACTGTATAACCAGATATATTTAACATTGGGTGAAAGAACGAAACCAACCATTAACTGTTAGCATTATCAATTGCTTCTTTAGAGTCATTCCTAACACTTTACAATGAGGTTCATTAGTTAACATGAACTAATAATGAACTGCACTTTTACAGCATTTATTAATCTATGTTAATGTTAATTTCAACATTTACTAATACATTATTAAAATCTTGTTAATGCACTGTGAACTAAACTGAACAAACAATTGTACTGTCATTAACAGAGATTAGTAAATACAATAACAAATGTGTTGCTCAGGGTTGGGGAGTAACGAAATACAAGTAACTTAGTTACGTATTTAAAATACAAAATTTGAGTAACTGTATTTCATTACGGTTACATTTTAAATGGGTGGTAATCAGATTACAGTTACATCTGAAAAGTGTTTTAGATTACTTTGAATGTAAACTGTGAAATGTAAACAGAAATGAATGATTCTGTGACTCTGACCGTCTGAAAAAGCTTCCGAAGCTTCATTTCTGCTCATAAGTTTCACACCGCTTGCAGAATATGCAGCATTTTAATAATTTTAACAAAATAGGAGGGATCATGAAAATTATATTTTTATTTATCACTGTCGTGAATAAGCTATTTCACATAACAGATGACTGAATTTATAAAAATTGCCCCATTCAAAAGTTTGCATATCCTTGAATCTCAACTGACATGTCATGACCTGATGATCCACGGCTGTTTTCATGTTTTGTGATACAGTGAAAAAGGTAAAAAAAGAAAAGATAATTGTGAATTTTTATCTCACAATTCTGACTTTTTTCCCTGCAATTGCAAGATATAAACTCACAATTGCAAGTTATAAAGTCAGAATTGCTTTATAAAAACTTGATATTCAGATTTTTTTTCTTGAAATTGCGAGTTCATATCTCACAATTCTGGCATTTTTCTCACAAATCAGACTTTTTTTCTGGAAAATTGAGAGTTTATATCTCAGAATTCAGACTTCTTTTCTTTCAATTCTGACATTTTTCTCACAATTCAGACTTTTTTCTGGAAAATTGCGAGTTTATATCTCAATTCTGACATTTTTATGTCTCAAAATTGAGTTTATAACTCACAATTGCAACTTTATATCACGGAATTCTGAGAAACAAAGTCAGAATTGTGGGATAAAAACTTTTTTGTGTTTGTTCCACACTTATTAGTATTCCAAAGTATTCTAAAGTATTTAGATTAAGTCACTAAACTTGAGTAATGTAATGAAATACGTTACAAATGACTTTTTAAAGCATGTATTTTGTAATCTGTAGTGAAATACATTTTAAAAGTAACCTACCCAGCCCTGCACATGCTTAGTTCATGTTAGTTAATACATTAACTAATGTTTAACTAATGAACCTTACTGTAAAGTGTTACTGAGACATTATATAGCTGGTGCTTCAGTAAAATTAATTCGTAGCACGTCATAATGCATTCAACATAATCTCTATTTAAAATATAGGCCTATAGGTCAACTTCTTTAATTCATCTTTCTTGATTCAAGTCCTTGTTGACAAATTGCAAAGCCTCTCCTGATATTACGAATGAATTAATGATATACAGGAACAGAAAACAGGGAATGGGCCTTTTGGGTTTGAGGATGGGGGATCTGAGCATAATTTATTGAGCGGGTTGTACCCTTTACTGACACTGTAATAGGAACAAACACATATTCAGAAAGTTTCATAATTTTAAGGTTTCTACACGCGCTCGACCTGCCGTTACTTGTAACGTTTTCTCTGAAGAATTTCATAAAGGTAAGAAAACAAAACACGACTTCCACTGAAATAGCCTATTAGGCCTATATTTTTTGTGTGATATATTTTAAGAAATTGTATAATTGCTTTAAGGTTGTGCTCTCTTCATCATTGAAGAGCATGTTAATGCCTATTTGCAATAATCATCATTGCAGTCTGTATTATGTATTATTTCTCCAGTTATTTCTCCAGTTGATTCATTGTGATCAGTTAAACTGTGTTTGCATGATAGCTTTCCAATTTTACATTAATGGCAAATCTTTATCTACACAGAGTTCAGTTGTGAAACAGACAAGAAAAACAAAAGATTTCTTTATCCTTCAGGTCCATGCTTTACACCTTTCTAGAGGGTCCAAAATTACATTAAATCTTTACATTTATGCATCAAGATGACAAGCCAATCAATAACTGAAGGTCAGCTTGAAACTACCAGCGAATACTATGATTATCCTGATTACAATTCGACCAATGGAAGCATAGGAGACGAAGTCTGTATCAAGACAAGAGTCGACCAATTTGGAAGAGCCGTAACTCCAGTCATTTTCATCATCGTTGTTCTGTTCAGCTGTGTGGGAAACTCGCTGGTTCTGTACGTCCTTGTGAAGTATGAAAATCTGAAATCCCTCACCAACACATTCCTGTTAAATCTGGCTCTCTCTGATCTGATTTTCACCTTCGGCCTTCCTTTCTGGGCCTTCTACTACATGTACGGCTGGACTCTTGGAGATCCTGCTTGCAAAGCAGTTAACTATGTTTTCTACACGGGATATTACAGCAGCATCATCTTCCTGACAGTTTTGACCATCCATCGCTACATGGCCGTGGTTCACCCCTTGTCGGTGGTCATGTCTAGGAAGAGCCTGCACTGCTACGTAACGTCGATCGTCATCTGGATCATCAGTCTTTGCGCTGCCATCCCACAAGCCATGTTCAACTCCGTAGTAAACAAGCCCACTGAAATAAACATAGATGGTAAAGATGACATCACCAATGAAGTGCAGCTTTGCGATTTTGATAAAGAAATTAATTGGAAGCTTAAAACGACATACTTGCAAAATGTCTTTTTCGTTGTCGCGTTTGTGATCATTGCTTTTTGCTACACTGTGATCCTGGCACGGCTGCTTCGACCAACGTCTCACACTCGTAAGAAGACGGTGCAGCTCATCCTCCTCATAGTGGTGTTTTTTTTCTTGGGATGGGGGCCGTACAACTTGGCCATATTTCTGGACTCTCTGATTTCATGGGAAATCTATCCTTTTTATAAGTGTGACGTCAGTAAATCGATAGACTATTGGATCTACATCTCTCGGATGGTGGCTTTCTCACACTGCTGCCTGAATCCTGTGTTTTATGTTTTTATGGGGATAAAATTCAGAAACCACTTGAAGAAAATGTTATGGACTTTCTGTAAGAAGAACACTGAGCCTCAGAATCGAAACAGCAGGCTTATTTACTCCAACGGCGAAGAAATATCAATGTATTAGCTCACTATGCTTAAAAATGACAAGAGTATTGATTTTCAGCAACAAAATAAATGCAATGTAAAGTGAATTAAACAAACTTTTAAAAATGGCCCAATCAGTTATATTACTAAAATTGCATGTAAAAAGCTCTAGAAAACTGATGCAAAGCTTGTATACGTTTATTGTGTTAAATTCATTTGTAATATATATTTGTTTTCTTTTACACATTAATACTTGATGCAAAAAATGATGAAAAAAATAATATATAAGGGGTGTATATAGTAACACTTGAACAAACTGAGTTAATCATTATCATTTATACTGCAATATAGTTCTGATTTATTGTTTCTGAGAACATGTGCAATAAACATTTCCCTGCACTTCTGTTTAATGTAATTTATGCGCCACAAAATGAAAATAAATTGCACCCAACTACATCGCTGTCAGTTTTTCAAACATACAGTGGTTCTATGATCTATGTCAGGGGTCCGTAATCCCCATTTCTAAGCTTTTCCTTCAACTTCTTAGAGTAAAATATGTAAATAATTTATTTTAAAACAATTATAACATGGCTACTTTGCATGAGCATTAGAAAAACCTGTTGAGATGTAATACCTATAGGACATCTTGTGAGGAAACAGGATGTCCTGCCACCATAGTTGGTGAAGACCTACCTAACCCCGTACCCATGATCTGAAAATTAGGCAAATATAGCGTGAGTTGTGGTTTGTTACTAAATTAATGCAATGTAAAATGCTTGCATGTTAGCTGTGGACTTCTTTGGGCGTTTTTGGCAAGCAACTTTGAAACAATTTTTCAATAATAATGAAATAAATCAGATTTTCCCGGAATTAAGGTCATAAATTGATGCATCTACACACTTGGAAAGGTTAAACTTGAACGTTATCGCGTATCGTTCAATACTGAATTCTTTTGGAAGCTTTCACTGCAGAATGTTCCTGGGCCTTTTCTGTCTGCAATGTACTGCGTCACAAATAAAAACCAGGCAACCAGGGCTGGGTAGGTTACTTTTAAAATGTATTTCACTACAGATTACAAAATACATGCTTTAAAAAGTCATTTGTAACGTATTTCGTTACATTACTCAAGTTTAGTAACGTAATCTAAATACTTAAGAATACTTTGGAATACTAATAAGTGTGGAACAAACACAAAAAAGGGTCATTGCAAGTCCTGATTTTTTCCCTCAGAATTGCTTGATATAAAGTTGCAATTGCGAGTTATAAAGTCAGAATTATGAGATAAACTCACAATATTGAGAAGTCAAAATTATGAGAAAGAAACTCGCAATATTGAGAAAAGTCAGAATTAGGAGATATAAACTCACACTAAATTCACAATTGCAAGAAAAAAAGTCAGTATTGCAAATTTATATCTCCCAATTCTGACTTTATAACTTGCAATTGTGAGTTTAAATCTCTCAATTCTGAGAAAAAAAGTCATAATTGTGAAACAGAAACTCACAACTGTGAGGGAAAAAAACAAATTGTGAGAAAAAGATGCAGTGACGTGTGCATTGTAAAATGACTCACAAACAACTATCACAAAACATGAAAACAGTTGTGGATCATCAGGTCATGACAGGACAGTTAAGAGTTTTTATAAATTCAGTCATTTTGTCTTGTTCAGGACAGTACTAAATAAAAATAAAAGTTTTATGATCCCTCTTAACTCTGCTTTTTCAGACTGTCAGAGTCAGAGAATCACCAATTGTTGTTTAAATGACATTAAAACTCAAAGTAATCACTTTGGTAATCTAAAATACTTTTCAGATGTAACTGTAATCTGATTACCAGCCATTTAAAATGTAACTGTAATGAAATACAGTTACTCAAATTTTGTATTTTAAATACGTAACTAAGTTACTTGTATTTCGTTACTCCCCAACCCTGTTTACAAGATTGCAGCTTCTCACACATGCAGGGGTTCTGACAGCTTTGACACCAGCAGTTATATGTGGTTAGCTGAGTAAGTGTGGTCCTCTGCTATGAGTTTCGGTTATTAGTCTAAGAAAAAACAAATGTCGAGTGTAATCTTTGCTCTATAATGTGTGTGGAAACAGTACGCAGCATTGCTAATAAGTTGTCTAGATTGATAGTCCACTGTCATGTGTGAAGAATGTTATGTCTGGGCTATTCTGAAAAAAAATCACAAAATGATGACTGTTTTCAAACAGGTTTCCACAATACTACCTCTGGTTGAAATGCAGCTGTTTCAAGGATGCAAATGCTGCAAAGCAATGGGACTAAGAGGTCATGAACACAACAAAACTATCATCTTAAAATAAAAACAGAAATCTTTTAATGCGTTTTGGCCATTCATTAACAGTGTTTTGGGGGGCCTGAAACAAAAACTTTTGAAATCGGGTTTCAAAGTGCACGTTTTTGAAAACGATACCATTATCGTCTCCGTGTAAACTACAAAAACGTGAATTTGTGAATATATGTGTGTAGGGCTTATTTGCAAAATGACATCACCATCTACTAGCCTGGCATCGCCTAGTCGTTTTCACTTATCCATGTGAATGGGGATTGTTTTGACAAAGTTGTCATCTGTACCTACATGTCAGCTAACTCTGTGTGTGTGTGTGTTGCTGTGTGTGTGTGTGTGTGCGTGTGTGTGCGTGCGCGTGCGTGCGTGTGTTGCTGTGTGTGTGTGTTGCTGTGTGTGTGTGTTGCTGTGTGTGTGTGCGTGCGTGTGTGTGTGTGTGCGTGCGTGTGTTGCTGTGTGTGTGCGTGTGTGTGTTGCTGTGTGTGTGTGCGTGTTGCTGTGTGTGTGTGTGTTGCTGTGTGTGTGTGCGTGCGTGTGTTGCTGTGTGTGTGCGTGTGTTGCTGTGCGTGCGTGTGTTGCTGTGTGTGTGTGTGTTGCTGTGTGTGTGTGCGTGTGTTGCTGTGTGTGTGTGCGTGTTGCTGTGTGTGTGTGTGTTGCTGTGTGTGTGTGTGTTGCTGTGTGTGTGTGCGTGTGTTGCTGTGTGTGTGTGCGTGTTGCTGTGTGTGTGTGTGTTGCTGTGCGTGCGTGTGTTGCTGTGTGTGTGTGTTGCTGTGTGTGTGTGCGTGTTGCTGTGTGTGTGTGTTGCTGTGCGTGTGTGCGTGCGTGTGTTGCTGTGTGTGTGCGTGTTGCTGTGTGTGTGCGTGTGTTGCTGTGCGTGCGTGTGTTGCTGTGTGTGTGTGTGTGCGTGCGTTGCTGTGTGTGTGTGTGTTGCTGTGTGTGTGTTGCTGTGTGTGTGCGTGTTGCTGTGTGTGTGTGCGTGTGTTGCTGTGTGTGTGTGTGTGTGTGTGTGTTGCTGTGTGTGTGTGTGTTGCTGTGTGTGTGTGTGTTGCTGTGTGTGTGTGCGTGTTGCTGTGTGTGTGCGTGTGTTGCTGTGTGTGCGTGTGTTGCTGTGTGTGTGTGTGTGCGTGCGTTGCTGTGTGTGTGTGTGTTGCTGTGTGTGTGCGTGCGTGTGTGTGCGTGCGTGTGTTGCTGTGTGTGTGTGTGTGTTGCTGTGTGTGTGCGTGTGTTGCTGTGTGTGTGTGTGTGCGTGTGTGTGTGCGTGTGTTGCTGTGTGTGTGTGTGTTGCTGTGTGTTGCTGTGTGTGTGCGTGCGTGTGTGTGCGTGCGTGTGTGTGCGTGTGTTGCTGCGTGTGTTGCTGTGTGTGTGTGTGTGTGCGTGTGTGTGTGTGTGCGTTGCTGTGTGTGCGTGTGTGTGTGTGTGCGTGTGTTGCTGTGTGTGTGTGTTGCTGTGTGTGTGTGTTGCTGTGTGTGCGTGTGTTGCTGTGTGTGTGCTCTTGGATGGGATAAATGCAGATAAATTCAAGTATGGGTCACCATACCTGACAATACGTCACGACTTTCATTAGTAGTCTGGTAGGGTTAAGTAACTTATAGTCAACAGAATATTCAAAAGGGACCATCAAAATGAAGTGTGTTACCTGACACCATTGCAGCCCGTCGAGCATGCAGGGGTTCTGATCTAGTGTTCACAGATTTGACGGTAGCAGTCATGTTTGGTTATCTGATTCAGTGTGGTATGAGTTTTGGTTATTAGTCCAGGAAAAAAAAAATGACGAGCGTAACCATACTCTCTATTTCAATGTGTGTGCTCTGATATGGAAACACTAAGCAGCATTGTTAAGAAGCTGTCTAGACTAATGGTCTTATGTGTATAGTGTGTTATGTCTGGGCCATTAGTGGCCTCAATCAGAATCACAAATGATGTTTTTAAACGGGTTTCCCCAACATTCAGGTTTCGGTTTTCCGTTTATGGTATCTCATTGACGTGTAAATGTACCCTACAGTTTGTTTATGTCTTAAAGATATAGTGTATGCATTTAGTCAATAGTATTTTTAAAAAAAATAAATTCTGGGCAAATTTGACAAGCTATAATAAATGATCTGTGGGGCATTTTGAGCTGAAACTTCACAGACACATTCTGGGGGCACTTGAGACTTGTAAAAGGGGCATTATAGGCCAATTTATATTATCAAAATTATATTATTGTAAAAAGAATAATTGCATTTTTATATTTAAATATTAACATAAAAGTTTATTTTATTGCATTTATGCTGCCTCTAAAAAGACTATGCAAAGTCTACAAACATATCTTTTGCAAGAACTGTTGAGAAATGATCTCAATCTGAAAAAGAAGCAATGCAATTGCATTTCAGTTCCCGCCCAAGAAGGAAAATAATTGTTAAGGAACAGGAATCACTAAAATTCTGCTAAATGTATATTTAAATTTAAACAATTTTCACCCAATAATTGCTATTAAAATTTAACAAATAATAAAGAAATGGCATGTAACACATTGAATTAAATATGCAATTTTGAAGTAGAAATGAAATGACCGAAATTGAATTTTCTTACTCCAATAAACCTTTTTTTTTTACATAATTTTTTTAATGTTTATAAATTTATATTAAGATCTGTAGACCAATGTGCCAAAAGGAAAACTTCCCAGAACACTTGCTTCAATGCCAAGCCGCACTTACTTATTCATTGCGAAACTGCTTGCGTTAGCAAAAGGAAATGACTACTGACAAATGTGTGATCTTCATTGTCACTTAGACCATTTAGCACTTATTCGACTCGTTCAATCAGACCTTGAGGTAGGCATTTTGTGTTCTTTCATTCTTGATATACTGAAGATGCAAGAAACAGTTGCACAGCTTTTTTATTATGCATGCCTGTAATAGTTTGATTTGAAGTTTTCTAAATTGAAAAGTGCAATGTTGTAAAATGCACATTTCTATTAATGCTAGATGGAGCTGTCCAACTCATCCAGCAGCAATGACGACTACTCATATGAATACTATGAAGACAACGAAACTGCCGTGTTAATCAAAATGTGTGAAGTTGATGACTATAAAATGACAACAGGCGTCTGCTACGCCGTGGTCTTCTGCCTCAGCGTCCTTGGAAATGGCTTCCTCATTTGTGCGCTCACCTGCTACGAAGACCTGAAAAGGGCCACTAACCTTTTCATGTTCTGTTTAGCACTTTTCGATCTTCTGTTCACACTGACGTTGCCTTTTTGGTGTGTGGAGTTTCTTTATCATTGGGTTTTTGGTGACGTCGCCTGCCAGATCATGATTGGGGCCTATTTTGTAGGAATCTACGGAAGTCTTATTCTTCTCACGGCCATGACCCTCGACCGCTTTGCTGTTGTGGTGGTGAGGAGTTATTGGCTAACGCGTAGGCGAAGGCTCAAATGTTCAAAAGCTGCCTGTGTCGGTGCATGGATCATAAGTGTGATTGCTTGTCTGAGAGATTCAGTAGCCTCAAAGGCACAAATTGATCATATCAACACCTATGCTTGCAAAAGCACAAATACAGATGATGATAAAGTGGGATATTATTCACAACTCATTCTGCTGTTCCTCGTACCATTTGCCATCATTGTTTTCTGTTATACCAAAATCATTCTAACTCTCATGTCAACGTCGACCAGGCAGAAACACCGGACTGTGATACTGGTGCTGTGTATTGTTATAGCTTTCTTCATATGCTGGGGGCCGTACCATATCATCATCGTGTTGATGTCCATCTATGAATTTGATGCCTGCGAACATTATCATCTGCATGTCGCGTTTGTCGTCTGCAGAATTATGGCGTTTTCTCACTGCTGCATCAACCCGGCGCTGTATATTCTCAGAGGGAAGTACAGAAATCTCTTGTCCAGCTTTTTGTTCTGCTCTCCTGAACTCAGGCAGTCAGGGACCTACAGAGGACCCACTGATCCGAGCGACTCCCGGATTCATCCGTACATGAATGAAGAAGCTCTTGAAAACTGTGGAAGGAGACAAACAAACGCCACAGAGCTGAACACGCTGTAAAAACGAAGAATGCAAACATGATGAATTTATTTATTCCCCGAGAAACTTTTGAGTACATTTAGTTATGTTATTTAAAAAAAAAAAAAAAAAAATTTACCCCCTAAAATATAATTTTTTTCTGAATTTTGTATGTATTTTATATAAATATTTTTATAAATATATATATATATATGATTTTTTTAATGAATGATTATTTTATTAAATATTTAAAATTATAATATATATATATTTAATAAAATATTATTTTAATAATATTTAAAAAAAGAAAAACTCGAATGGACGTGGAAGGTTTATTTACATTTATTTAAACTTGTTTTTTGACTTTTATGTTATTTGAAAGAGCGAAACCTTAATTTTTGCACTCTCTCTCTGTATTAGAAATGTAAAGAGTTATAGTGCAAATTATTTATGTTATCCCTACTGTGTTCACGGATTTAATTTAAGATGAATTTATCTGTGAAAGAAGATGTGTGATAATGCGTTTGGTGGAAAAGAGGGCGTTCCTGTGACTGGAGGGCGAAACATACAGAACAATTATGATTTCATCAGTGACTCTGTGACAGACAAGCCTTATATTCTAAGGAACAATCACCACAACAATCAAGGTATTTCTTGTTTTATAGCTTTCTTTCCTTCTCTCTTTGCTTACATTTCCAATAGTGTTAAAGAAAATGTTCATTTAAAAAAAATCTGTCATTATTTAGTCTCTCAGAAGTACCATAGCTCTGGTTATATGACTCATGTTCCACATTCCAAATCCTCTGAAGACAAATATAGCTTTTAACAAATTTAAACAAAGAAGCTGCGGCACGTCAGCGTCCCGGCTCAGGTTAACAGGTTAAATACTGAGTTTGTATTTTTCCAAAAATCAGTGTTTGTTTTCTGTTCTGGATGGCTTCAAAAGATTTGGAATACAGTTGTATAAGGTTAATTTTATAGTGCATTTTGATCATTATAAATAGCCTTTGCATGGAAAAGAATTGTGTAAAAATTATACAAAATGTTAAATTTTGTGATTCATGTAAAAAACAGCATTAGCATTACATACAGTTAATTAGTGAATAAATAAGTGAATAATGACCATTTGTATATGGTTTTTGATGTGATCATTGTGCATAATACTTTTACATTATTAGTGTCACACAAAAATGAAATTTCAGTCAATGATTACAATCACCCTCATGCCGTTCCACACCCGTAAGACCTTCGTTCATCTTCAGAACATAAATTAAGAACATGGCCATCGTCGGGCAACCAAGGTGAGCCGGACCTGGTTCTGGCGAACTCTCTAGAACACCTGGGAGCAGAGCGATCGGGGAAAATACGAACAGATGAAGCCTCGGCCACGCCTGCACCATATCATCCAGCCCGAGGGGAGCTGCATGCTTGAGGGAAAACCAGAGTGGACAGTGAGACGTCTCTCGAGACGCAAACAAATCCACTTGTGCCTGGCTGAACACCCTCCATATCTGCTCTACCACCTCTGGGTGGAGCCTCCATTCCCCGGGCCTCAGCCCCTGTCTGCTCCCAGATTCTGGGCCCCAGGGATATAAGCTGCCCTAAGTGATAACAGCAGCTTTCCCTTGGACCACAGGAGGCACCAGTTTGCAAAGTGGACGCGAATGCAAACCCCCCTGGCGATTTATGTTGGCGGCCACCGATGTATTATCTGACCGGACAAGAACATGGTGGCCCCTGAGGTCTGGGAGGAAATTCTTGAGAGCAAGAAAGACAGCCAACATTTCCAGGCGATTGATGTGCCCGGAAAGATGGTGTCCCTTCTACAGAACCTGAGTTGAACGACCCTCCAGGATCGCCCCCCAACCCGTGTGGGAAGCATCCATTGTTAGCATCTTGCAATGAAAAGGAGCTCCCAGCATGGGACCTTGGGATAAGAACCAGGATTTCTATCACATAACCAAGGCACGTAAGCAATGCCTTGATCATACGAAAAGTATTTGCCCTTGGAGAAAAGCCCCTGGTCCTGAGCCACCACTGCAGGAGTCTCAAAAGTTATCACGTTGGACGCTGCTGCCATCAGACCCAACAGTCTTTGAAACTGCTTTACATTGGATTTTAGACCTAGCTTTATTCGATTTACGGTAGAAAGGATTCTATGCGAGCAGGAGTGAGACACGCTTGCATTGCAACAGAATCCCATACCATGCCCAGAAAAGTGGTCCTCTGAGCTGGAGGAAGCACATTTTTCTTGCCGTTTAACCTCAACTCCAACTTCCTTATGCGAGAACAACATCTCGCTGTCGAACTGCCAATTGACTTGACTGAGCTAAAATCAACCAGTCGTTGAGATTGTTGAGATTCAGAATGTGAATGCCCTGTAGACACAGCGGTGCCAGCGCTGCATCCACGCATTTGGTGAAAGTACAGGGTGATAGTGCTAGGCCGCACAGAAAAACCCAATATTGGTACGCTTCGCCTCCGAAAGCGAACCTCAGGAACTTGTTGTGGAATGATGGATACATGGAAGTACGCATCCTTGAGATCTATTGTGACAAACCAGTCCTTGGACCTGATCTGTGACATGATTTGTCTCAAAGTTAGCATTTTGAATTTGAGCTTCATAACTGACTGGTTCAGAAGACGCAGATACAAAATGGGACTCAACCCCGCATGCTTCTTTGGAATGATAAAATACTGGCTGTGGAACCCGGCCTCTCTGTCGGGAGGAAGTACTCGTCCTATGGTTCCTTCGCCGACAAAGTTTTTACCTCCTGTTCATAACCATAGCCTGCTCTGGGGCCCACCACTGTGGGTAGGAGCCCCATAAACCTGGGCGGGCGAGACCTGAACTGAATGGCATAACCCTTTTCGATTGTACACAGGACCCAACAAGAAATATTTGGCAGTAGCTTCCACGCTTTCAGATATTCTACTAAGGGAACCAGCCTCTCGGTAATTGAACATTCAGTTCAGTTTCCTGAAACGGCGAAACAGCAGCCTAAAGGTGGCAGGGTTGGCAGAACGGCCCCCTGAAGGCACCGAAGGGAACTAGGCACCATGAAATGTGACGTTGACCACCTCCCTCCGGAGGGGCTGCCCTCAGAGGTCTGGCATCACTGATGTCAGGAACTCTTCCCCGCAGCCTTCTTGGTGATTGGGTAGTCGTGGCCTAATGGTGAGGGAGTCGGGCTTGTAACCTGAAGGTTGCTGGTTCAATTCCCATGCCGGCAGGAATTGAAGGTTGGGACTGTGAATGAACAGCACTCTCTCCACCTTTGATTCCATTACTAAGGTGCCCTTGAGCAAGGCATGAAACCCCTAATTGCTCCCCTCGTAAGTTGCTTTGGATAAAAGCGAAAGGCTGCGGTTGAGAGCGCCTCCCCTGCCCCCTTCTTTCTGGAACGCCGCTGCGTGTTTATTAGCTTCCTGAAACTTCTCGACGACAGTGTTTACTGCGTCGCTGAAAAGCCCAGGAAGCGAAAGCGGGGCATCTATGAGGAAGTTCTTGTCTTGCTCCTTTATGGCGCTTAAATTTAACCATAAGTGCCTCTCCCTGACCACCGGGGCTGAGATAGCATGACCAACAGATCTGGCCATCTCCTTGGTGGCACGGAGAGACAGATTTGTGGCCCGACACAAGTTGACAGAGTCTGGGTCAATACCTCCGCCCTCATCCATGTCTCCAAATAATTCAGCCTGGTAGGCTTGCAGCACATCCATAGTGTGTAGACATGCTGCAGGCTGACCAGATGCCTGATAAGCTCTGCACCCCAAAGCTGATGTAGTTCTTATGGGTTTGGTGGACAGCGCCGATTGAGAGATAGCTCGCAAGCGTCTCTTCTACTTTCGGCATCGCCCCATAACCGTGCTCTTTCAGTCCCACTATCGATGAATAGTGCGTGGTCTGAGCACTATGCACACGATTGGAGGCTGGTTTCTTCCACGATCTCCACACCTCGATCCATTTGCGATCTCCATGATTTAGATCGCCGCTGTGCCTCAGCAGCAGCGGGACCCGAACCAGAGGGAACGCGAGCCTGGGCGTCCTCATCAAAGAGCGCCAGGCGGGAGCGGAGTGTCCGTAAAGGAAGCAACTCACATTGTGAACAGCCAGCACCCTCGAGTGCTGACTGTGCATGCTCTACTCCTAAGCAAACTACACATAGATTGTGTGTATTCCCACACATGCTTTCTTTTGGGGATCAGAAACCTCTCGGATTTCATCAAAAATATCTCAATTTGTCTTTCGAAGACGAACGAAGGTTTTACGGGTTTGGAACGGCATGAGAGTAATTAATGACAGAAATTTCATTTTATGGTGAACTAACCCTTTAAACAATTTTCACTTAGAAATAGTTTGTAAATTTCACTAATAATTACAATGAAATGACAAATGACACAAAACAAAAATTATAAGTAGAAACACTGAAACAGTATTTTCTTGTAAATCATACTACAATAATGTTTATTTATAAACTTCAAAAAAACTTATTTTTTTACAGTGTACAAACGATATGATGTATGTAGAGACTTTCCAGAAGGACTTTAATTCCAGCTATGATAAAGAAATGAACTACTCATATGTGGATTACCCTTTGATTACATTAGAGGAAGATAATTTTTCACTGGCGATTATCAGTGCCATTTGCTACAGTCTCATCATCTGCATCAGTCTACCAGGAAACAGCTTTTTGTTTTGGGTGGTCTTGAAGAAGGTGGGTTTGGGCAGCTCTGCTGATTGCTTGCTCCTCCATCTGACAGTGTCTGACCTCATCTTCACCTTCACATTGGTGCCCTGGACCGCTTATCAAATCTGGGGATGGATCTTTGGCAAACTGGCCTGCAGGGTGTTCAGCTGGAGCATCTTCTTGGGCCTTTACAGTTACATGATGTTCCTCACAGTTATGACTGTCCATCGATATGTGGCAATTGTGTATCCTGTGTTTGCTTCGTCTGTAGGCAGTCGTAGCAGACTGTACACGCACGTCTCGTCTGCTGTGGTGTGGTTGATCTCGGTGGGCTTTAGCCTGCCTGAAATGATCTTCTCTGACACGGACGACAGTTCTAATGGCGTCTTCTGCATTCACATTTACAACTCAGTATTTATGGAGTTGTTTTGTCATTTCACTCAGATAATTCTGTTTTTCCTGCTGCCATTCCTGGTTGTTTCGTTCTGCTACACCCGAATGGGATTTAACATCCATCAGAGCAACATCAGAAGCAGAAACCATGCTGTGTGTATCACCCTAAGCATTGCCGTGGGATTCTTCATCTGCTGGGCGCCGTATAACATCTTCCTGTTCCTCCTCTCCTTGAGGTCTTTAGGCTTTAGTGTATTCAGGCAGACAGTGTGGGAAAATGCTTGGGAGAATATCTACATTATTACCCATATTCTAGCTTATTCCCACTGCTGTCTGAACCCGCTTGTCCTCATCTTTGGTGGGAAGAAGTTTAGCAGATACCTGCCATGGACCAGAGGCTTTCGTTGGCTACCACAGAGGTTCAGCACTCAAACGTTCAGCACTCAAACGTTTACCAATCAGAGCAGCTTCTCAGGACAGTTTCATCTCTGAGATCAAGGTTAAGTGTCATGATATCAAAAAGTGTGTTTGGCTTAATGTGGCTCTGCATAGACCCATCAGGTTCTGATTTGAAGCAATGCATGCAGTGAATTTTGTCAGACTTGAGATGGCGCTGATGGCAAGTTTTGCAGTGATGCCATGGAAGAACCATATTTGGTTCCCCAAAGCACCTTTCATTAAATAGTTCTAGGCATAGTTCACTGGAAAATGAAAACTATGTCATCATTAACCTGCATGACTTTCTTCTGTTGAACACAAAAGAAGATACTTTGAAGAATGTCGGTAACAGTGTTAATTTCGTTGATGAATAATTTTCGTCATTATTTTAGGCAATGACATTTTTCACTGACAAAACCGAGATTATAACTTAATAAAAAACAGCTTTTAATGACAAAAACTACACTGTAAAAAATGACCATGATTTTAACGGTAAAAGACTGTAAAAATGCTACAGTGAAAAACAATTAATTGGTTTACAGAAAGTTTCCATACTATATACGATTATAACTGTAAAAGATCTAACGGTACATTTAATGTAATTTTACACGAAATTGCCATTAAATTTACAGTTTTTGGAAGAGAAAAATAACAAGTCGTATTATAATTTACCGTGAAAGACTATGACTAAAACTCAAAAAGACTATGACTAAAACTAGATCAAAATTTACTGTCAAAATTAACTGTGGTCAGTAACCAGACAGTTGATGGTAGCTAATGACTTCCATAGTATTTTTTTTTCCTTCTCTGGAAGTCAATGCGGTCAACTCTGGTTAGAAACATTCCTCAGAATATCTTCTTTTTAGTTCAACAAAAGAAAGAAACTCACGTAAGAAACTCATGCAAGTTTGTGTGAACTATCCCTTTAAAATAACTTTTTTTCTTAGAATGAAGAACATTCTTTAATCTAAAGAACCTTTTTCCACTATACCGAACCTTTTCTGCAACGGAAAGGTTGTATTGATGTTAAAGGTGCTTCATGGAAAGATAGAGGTCAATAAAGAACCTTTAATTTTTAAGAGTGTAGACTATCAGCATTATAATGTTATATTGTATCATGTTTATCAAAATAAAACTGAGAAAAAAATACAGACCTCACTTACTGTATAAGTATTATAGGCTTATGTTGAATTTTACTCTCATACAAACAGGCGCTGTATTAAGCAGTACATAAACTACTGAATGAAAAGTGAAAAGGTTTCAAAAGACTGATTCATGAAGCTTTACGAATCTTTTGTTTCGAATCAGTGGTTCGGAGCGCCAAAGTCACGTGATTTCAGTAAACGAGGCTTCGTTACATCATTAGTGATTCGTAATTTCAATAGTTCACGTGACTTTGGAAGTTTGATACACGAACCGAATCACTGATTCGAAACAAAAGATTCGTAAAGCTCCTAAGCAGTGTTTTGAAATCAGCCATCACTAAATATTGTTGAAATGTTGTTATTTTGGTTTTTTTGGCGCACAAAAAGTATTCTCGTCGCTTTATAATATTAAGGTTGAACCACATGAAGTGTTTTAAATATGTTTTAGTGTCTTTCTGGGCATCTGAAAGTGTTCATTATCTTAAAGGACTCACTGAACCATCAGATCTTCATCAAAAATATCTTAATTTGTGTTCTGAAGATGAACGAAGGTCTTATGGGTGTAGAACGACACGAGGGAGAGGAATTAATGACAGAATTTACATTTTTGGGTGAAGTAATGTGAAACCCAACTTAAATGTTGACCTTAAAAAGTTTGAATTAACCTTAAATGTCATAAAATATCTAAAATATACTTGACACAGACAGCCACGAGGGTCTACATGGTCCTCTTTGTGATATAATTTCTGGTTTTATGGTGTATGATTTTCCTGTCACATGGTAACAAAATGGCTCTCTGAATGTTGACTACTCAAAAACAAAATGGCTTCACTGCTTTTTTTTTTTTTTTTTTAAAGAAGAAGATATCACAAAATAGCCTAATATACCAAACTTCTCTAGTCTTTTCTGGATACTTACATCACCTACACATTTTTGTCTTTAAACAACCTCAAAAAATCGAACGAAAACATAGGCTATTTATCATATGTGTATTGAAGGAACTGTCTTTGTGAATGCAATGTATTTTGAGTAACATAATTGGTCTGGAAAAAAGAAAAGAGTGTCATTGAGTTACAGTAATATGAGTTTGCTTGAGTTTGGAGAAGTACGTGACTCCAAAGTGTCAAAGATTTTCTGAAAGAGGAACAGAGACAAAAAAGCAGATGAAAAACCAAGTATGACAGCAGAATATTGAAATGAATAATTTTCCACTCTAGAGTAAAAAAAAAAAAAACTAAAAACTAAAAAAGAAATGTTTTATTTGAAGCTTTTAGAGTTGCTAACTAAAGTTCAGGATGGTTAATTCCGGTTAGCATCCAGTAGGTGGCAATAGTGGTCAACAAGTGAGATATTTGCCACTTTGAATAGTAATTGTTCCTCAAATGTCATTTTATTAGTGTGCTATTTTGTCCAATACCATTCGCTTCTTTTTTCATAATTAATTTTGCAGATATACTATCAGTATATCAGCAAAGACAGAAAGCAACATAAAAAACACCTTTAAAATAGTCCAATACTTGTGCACTAAATCTGAAGTCATGTATAGGTATGAATGAAAAACAGGCCAAAAGTTATACACTGCCTTAGAAATCCTGCTTCACTCCTCCGGTTACCATTCCCTTCAACTGTATCCAAAAAAAGCAGCTTGAACATTGTGTACCGAAGAATAAAGGAAGTGATGCTTCACAATACATGAAGGTGAACTTTAGCTCCTTAACATCACAATTGGTTGAAGTTAATATTGTATATATGTTTTTTTTGTCACAAAAAATGATAATTGGTGGACCCACTGCTGCAGACGCCTGGAATCATTTCAATTCACAATGAATAAATGTAGTTTTGATTATTTGCCAGATGACAAGTGCGTGATTGACAGCTCTCAGCTTCAGATATGATCAATGAAGTATTTCATACGAATGTGTCTCTGCGCCCTGAATATACTCCGAGGTATCTTTAATATAACACCTACCGTGATTGTGTGAGATATCTGTCTAATAGCCTGATATATCTCATTCAGCGCATCTCAGATTCCCACACCGTCTCTGTCCTGATCTGATCTCAGAAAACTCCCAAACCACAAACCTCTAACAGACGGCAGTCAATTGCTCTAGACAAGACACAGACTTGAGTGATTTACCACAAATTCAAATCAAGTTGAATATGTATATGAAGTCTTCCTACCAGAATATTATTGCCTGGTTTCACAGACAAGACTTAAACCTAGTTCGAGACTAAAATGCATGTGCCAGATGTTTAGCTGAAAGCAAATTGCATTTACAAATCTTAAAATATTTCAGTACACCAGTAATGTTTTTTTTTTCTTCTAAGGCACGTTTATAAAAGCTACTTAAATGTCCTCATTTAACTAAGGCCTGTCTAGAGTTCATCGAATAAAGAACATTTTCAAGCTTCCAAAAATAAGTGTGCAATTTTTTGTTAAATGTTTCATATTTTGTTCAGAGCAGGACATCTATAACATCAACCATTTTAATGAATTTAATAATTTTATTCATGCATTAAATTGATCAAAAGTGACAGTGTTGACATTTATAATAAGATTTCTATTTCAAATAAATGCCGTTTTTTTTTTTTAATTTTCTATTCATCAAAGAATTGTGTTGGAAAATGTATCAAGGTTTCCACAAAAATATGAAGCTTCACAACGGTTTTCTGCATTGATAATAATCATAAATGTTTCTTGACCATCAAATCAGCATTTTTAAGCATGATTTCTGAAGGATCACGTGACACTGAAGACTGGAGTAATGATGCTGAAAATACCGCTTTGATCACAGGAATAAATTACATATTAAAGGATCAGTTCAGTTCAGAAATGTCCTGTTAATTTACTCACCTCCGTGTCATCCAAGATGTTTCTGTCTTTCTTTCTTCAGTCGAAAAGAAATTAAGGTTTTTGAGGAAAACATTCCAGGACTTTTCTCCATATACAGTCACCTAGTCAAACGACCTTTACACAAAAAAAAACAGTAAAACTACGGATACCCGCATATGACATGCACGAAAAAAAAATCGTGCGCACGATTTACTGATTAAAATTAAATTTAATTGTATGTGGAGGATTTTAACTGTGACAAGATGATTGACAGGGCAGTTCAAACGGTTAAATGTAGTAACTAAGCGACAGAAGGTCCGTTAAAGATGACGAAGTAGTATGTCCCATACTCTCAAAAGTACTTTTTCTTCACACAACAGTACTTACTTTTAGGACGTAGTAGAAGTAGGCGACGCAGCAAATAAGACGGAGTTTTTCGCATAGACATAATAAATACATAGAATCCCATTGGCCTCTGGATCGTACGTCAACGGCGCCGCCATTTTGTGCAGGGCAACGTTCCCATAACTCATAACTGGAATTGAGAAAAATGCCCGTTTCGTGTTCTGCTTGGGGCTGTACGAATTTCCGCACAATTGAACACAGGTCTCGAGGAATAACATTTCACAGGTAAGGCTGAACATTTTGTATTTGGTCATTATATAATTATATTAATAGTAGTTGGCCACCGGAGTCAGTCAGAAAATAGCTAGCGATGTCGCTAATTAGCTGTGAAAGTTGAGTTTACATGATTTATATTATAGTTTTTAGCGTATATTATCTTATTTTATGAACCAAATTTCCTGAAATTTAAATATGCACCTTGTTTTGGTTAGGTGACTGACATTGTGAATTACTGTAACGTTAGTTAGTTGGTTAGCTTACTTTTCTCACACATTGAAGGTTTCCCAGAGAAAGAGTTGAGGGAAAATAGCTATAAGAAGGGACGTTTTTTCCAGCGTGTGTGATTTGTATTTGACGATTTGCTTCATTTTCTCAATTCTAAACACAAGAAAAGCTAAAATGGGTTAAAAGACAGAAAATGCCTTTTCCACAATAAGAAATCTTTTTTTCATTTAATGTGAAAATTTAAATGATCTCATTATGGACGTCTTCACAATTCTAATCCAAGAATAAAGCAGCCAAATACAGGACTGAGCTTTGACTATTGCAATAATATTCTAATATCAAGGTTTTTAATAACCAGAGATGGAACTTTTTCTACACCACGTACATCATAAACCACTGAAATCGGTTGATAAATATAAACGCTATTTTCATTTTTAGCCAAAAAAAATGCAGCTCGCCAGTTTACTTGCATTTATTTACAGTGCAGTCTTGCCCTTAGCAATATGGCGGACACGTTGACGTATCGCAGCAACGTTCCAAAGCGGCCAATGGGGCGTCTGTGTATTTTATTGTCTATGGTTTTTCGCCCTACCACGGTACTTCTGCCTACGTCACACGTGACCTTTCTAACATAATTACGTAATGTGTGGCGCATCGCCGAGCTAGTGCAAGACGAGCATTTGTGGTTAAAAAGTATAGATGTAGTTTTATAGAAAATGTCCGTTTTGCTAGACAAGACTCTTATTCCTCGGCTGGGATCGTGTATGCTTTGAAGCTGCATTGAAACAGCAATTTGGACCTTCAATCCGTTGTATCCTGGTAAAGTCCACTATATGGAGACAAATCCTGGAATGTTTTCCTCAAAAACCTTAATTTCTTTTCGACTGAAGAAAGAAAGACATAAACACCCTGGATGACATGAGATAAAAAAAAACAGTTGTTTTAAATGGAAATAAATAATGTTACTGTTTCCAAAAATTGTTTAAAAACGTTTAAAAATCTTACCGACCTCAACATTTTGAATGGAAGTGTATTAATCTCTTATCTCTCCATCAGATGATATGTGCTTACTGTATTAATACCCGGCGCTAGTTTGACAACACGTCTGCTTCGACATTTCAGCAGTGTTAAAGTGACAGTCTGTTTATAGCTCTGACATGCCTCGCTAAATGTCCTTGATCGTGCTGTTCCACCAAACATGGACAACTGTGATTGAGGTCTTGCTCATAACAGAATGCATGGCATGAGTTATATTTTACACTCCTCAGTGTTTTCAGAGCTCCCAGTAGAAGCATAAACACCCGCTATTCACCTATTCAACGTGCAAAATAATGTTATTTCCTTCAAAGACCTTTGAAATCTTCTCAGCTTTGAACGCAAACAGTTTCTCATCTTCGGAAAAGTTGAGAACAGACAAACCTGTTCGCTGCATCTGTTTACAAGTTTCTTGAAAGACGTGGTTCTTTACCATACTGTACCTCTCTGGCAAATGTGTGCTCAGATTATAGCCAGGAGCCAAACAGATGTTGTTTTCTGCTCAATAGAGTCTCATTAGACCTTCTTGTTCTTACCTGCTTTCCTCCTGTCTTTATTTAACAGAGTTTGATTTTTCATTTCTTTTGCTGCCTTTTAATGTCCTTGTTTTCTGAAAGTCTGTAGTTTATAGATAAAAAGCAAATTGCTGTCTTCCGTCCTTCAACTAATTTTTCACAAATCTCAGGTCTAGGCAAAATATCACATTAAATTGGAAATTTTATAAAATTGATCAGTTATTATATCTGTTGGCCAAAACAAGGGTTTGATGGTCTATTTTGCTGAGTTCATGTTTCGTGACCTATACTAATGCATGAAATTTAATGGCAGGGTCCCATTGTGACAACTTACCCCATACAGTGTGACAACATGTTCCACCATTAAGTTTGATGAGATGTTCACTGAAGTAAAAAGTGTGACAAGTTGCTTTCTTATACAATTTTAAAATCTTTATTATCATATACTGCAAATAATACCGTAAAATTAGGTTATATTATATAAAATAATATCATATCTGTATGTATGCAGCCCTATATATATATAATATATTATAGTATAATACCTATACTAACAAACTACTAAAATATATAGAAATATGTATATATACAATAATGACTACTTTATTATTATAAGTACTATTACTTATTATATATTTACTAAATTAGTCATATAAATTATGAATGATATCTTAAGAAGTATAATGTTATATAAATATAATGTACAAAAATCTTATTCTCATATTCTGCAAATAATGCCATAAAATTGTTATATAAATAATAGAATTTTTGTATATATGTATGTATAGATATATGATATCTTATAATATATATATAGAGAGAGAGAGAGAATATAGAAATAAATAGATATAAAAATGTCATTATTTTATTATTGTACATATTATATATTTACTAAAATAATAATATAATAATAAAAATATAATTATATATTTGTCTTATAATAAATAACATCTTAAGAACTATAATCTAATATAAATATAATATCAAAATATCTTTGCATATTGTATATAATTATATTATTTACAATATATTCTATGCAACACTGTTTATATGTCCGTAAGTAAGTCCGAACATTTAGAACAGTAAAATTTGTGTTATATTTAATGTCTACAGCACAAATGGTGCCGTACGAGTTTTAAGTCCCGGAGCGTTAGGGGTTTGTTCAAATCCACCCTAAGTACGCCTTAGCAAGCACTAATAAATTAGACGGTTCTAGTTATAATGAGGAAGAGATTAGTATAAAAATCCTTTAGAGAACAGATGTCGATCGGCTTCAATCGATGCCACACCTGGTTATTAAAATGCATCGTTTCATAAGCAAGACCTTTGAGTGAGCAGAGAATAATTCCTTTGATATTTAGAAGAGAAGAGTTTTGTTTTAGTAAGATGAGTCTCTAATTCTCTGTTCTGGCAGTTAAATTAAAATCATGTAAATAAAAAGTTGTTGCTGTTGTGCAGAACATCATAGGTATTAAAAAATCATGAAGAAATGAATAGTTTGAGCCCACATTCCAGTTCTCCTCTCTGACCCTGTCGAGTAGCTGTGCAGTGTGACTCATGTTTTTGGTTTGATCAAGGATGATTTGAACACTGTGTTTCACTCCAATCTGCTCTCAATTAACCCTGATGTCCTCCGAGGTTTGCCTAAGGCATATGCACCTCTTTCCCTCTCATATACAATAAGGACTCTGTATCTGCAAATATATATTTATTTATCATTTTAGAATTGGTTTTTTTTTGGAACTACTAGTTCTAAAAAACTAATTAGTTGTAGTATCAAGAATTTGATTTCAAACGCAGCGTAACTCTTCCCGCCATTTATGGAATTTTCCATCATTTATGAGACAACGCTTCCATTCTGTGTTTTCACGGTTATACAGCGCTATTACACATCTATCTCTGGGTCAAAACACAGGAAAAAAGGAGCAGCAACAAGTGATGAAAGCATTGCTTATGCATGTTGTATCTCTCAATTAGTGTTACTAGACCTCAGTGCTGCTTTTGACACTATCGACCACAATATTCTTTTGAATAGAGTAGAAAATTATGCTGGAATTAGTGGAATTGCATTGGCATGGTTTAAATCATACTTATCTGACCGTTATCAGTTTGTAGTAGTAAACGAAGAGATGTCATTTCGATCACAAGTTAAATATGGAGTACCACAAGGCTCAGTTCTAGGACCGTTGCTTTTCACTCTGTACATGCTACCCTTGGGAGATGTCCTTAGGAAGCATGGCATTAGTTTTCACTGTTACGCTGATGACACTCAGCTCTATATTTCCTCGCGCCCTGACGAAACCGACCAATTCTCAAAATTAACAGAATGCGTAGCTGATATAAAAAATTGGATGACTAGTAATTTCCTACTACTAAATTCAGAAAAAACAGAGATTCTAATTATTGGACCAAAAACTTCAGCACATAATAACCTAGAATACTGTCTAACACTTGATTGCTGCTCTGTTAAGTCGTCTTCGTCAGCTAGGAACCTGGGTGTGCTCTTTCATTTGAAAGCCACATTTCTAGCATATGTAAAACCGCATCCTTCCATCTTAAAAATATATCTAAATTACGACATATGCTCTCAATGACAAATGCGGAACAGCTAGTTCATGCGTTTATGACCTCGAGACTAGATTACTGTAACGCTCTACTGGGTGGTTGCCCTGCTCGCGTGATAAACAAATTATAATGATAAACAAAAAATGCAAGAAGTTAGAATAAAACGTTTTTGTTGTTGTTGTCTTGGTTTTAAAAGCAGAGACTCTGCTCTTTCCTTTTATGTATTGCATATTTAGATATTCATTCAACAAAATATTCTAGGCGCCATGAAATTGTTAAAATTATCAAAATGCTGGTGGTGGCTGACATACCGATTCTTTTCCACCGGCTGGGAGGTGAAGACCACACGTCCCAAGATTCCTCGCTCAAACTTGGCTTCATCAAGCTACGCCTTTATTTTGAATAGGCGACCTCTAGTGGACGAAAAACTACATATTGCACCTTTAACATTTGACTAGGCGTCACTGAACAATAAAACAATGATGGCACCAGAATAAAAATATTCATGATTTTGAACCTGAAAATACAGAATTATACTATAGGCCTACATATAAATAAAGTAAGCCCTTTTTTACTGGTAAATCAGACTCTTGGCATTATCAGGATGCACATATATTGCCCCATTGCATTATTATACATTATATTCAACATTAAATATAGCAGTTTAATGTAGTACTGAAACTGAATTTTTTTCTAATGCTGTACACTAACACTTTCAATGCTTGCATTCATTGAATCTCCTTTACACAGACAAAGCCACCAGCGTAGATGCACTTACATGATAAGAATAAACGCTTTGAATCATCATACTACCAAGACTAAAAACGCAATATGGTGAGAAAATTATGCTTTTACTTTAGATGATGTTTGCACTTTCACTTTGAGGAGGGCCGCTCCATCGTGCTGCAGATGATCCAACAACAGTTGTAACCGCAAAGCGTTTCAAAATGACTATACACAAACTTTTTTACTTAATACAAAAAATTTACATTTTTCATTTACCCACCTTCATGTTGTGAACCTTGCAAACACATGTAGGCCTATTTTTGAACAACCGTGTTTAGTGTGCGTTGTAAATCTGTTCATCATATAAAGCCATCGTGTGGATTTGGATTAGACCGCTCAATTTATTATATTTACGATGCCTTTATGACTTTTTTTTAAAGATCTTTTAAGTTTTAGGGAAGTGACTTCAAATGGGGGGACAGAAATCACTCCGATTTCATAAAAAATATCTTCATTTTTTAGGAAGATGAACGAAAATATAGGTTTGAAAAGAGTGAGTATGATGACAGAATTTTTGTGGGTGAATCATACTTTATAAATACTGTAAGCTAAGTCTTGTATAAAACTCGTTTCTCAATAGATATAACAATTACACCCCTACTCCTAGCGTTTCTGCCGATTTGTTTTTACTCTTCAAAATTAATAAAAGTTTGCGAAGATTTTCGTGACAAGCTTTTGTTGGTCACAGACCTTATTTTCTGCAATAATCCAAAAGCCAATGGAAAAATCGTATTGGTTTTTGTCGAGGGAACCAGTGTGATGCCAACTTCCGTGTCGGCCCACAAAAATATGTCATCACTGCAGCGCTCTATTAAAGCTGTGACAGTTGAGTGCATGAGCTGTCCAACATTTCACACTTTGTTTTTTCTGTGAATTAAGTGCATCATTCAAGTATTTAAAGTGCACTTTTTCTTTTCGGAATTTTCACACCACTCACACTATTAATACTACAAGACGGCATAGCCTTACGTACTTCATGCTCTTACTTCTATGGATCATGACAGAAGCTTTTTGTTCTGGCATGCCACGTTTTTTTTTTTTTTTTTTTTCTCGAAATAACACTGGCCATCAAGTGACCTCTTAAACTTATGCTACCACCAACTTGCTTCTCTTAAACACATGCACACATATGCGTAACCCCTGCCGACCTCGGAGGTTTTGCTCACTGTCCCCCACTGGGAGTGAAACTTTTCACGAAATAAATAAATAAATAGAGTGGACAAAGTGATTTTAAACTGCACTGTGCATGACTAATGGTAGAAACATGTTAAAATCATTGCAGAAATGTCCTTGGGAAGACAAATGAATTTTCAGCAGAATAATTAACTTAATTAACAAATTTGCATGCATATTCATCAGGGCCATTGAAGTCTCTCCAGCTCAGTTTGATGAACGCGACTGTGCAATAACAGCCTCATTTACATTCTGTCTTCCAATGCCATTTCTGTGGATTACGGCGGCACGGGCCTGCATGTTTGCGCATATATCTCACGCAGCATCGTCGCAAAGACTCTGAGAATTGATTGGCTGTGCAGGTACATGTCGGATCCGTGTCGGTTCTGTTAAAATTCTCCCTCTATGTCCTTCATGATAGCTGTGGATGGATACCTCCCTCACCCCCTCTTTCTCTCTCTCTCTCTGGTGGGCACGTCTTGGCATGGCTCCCACCTCGTAACTCTCCAGGGCTGCCCGGCTGTTCAGCGTTCCCTGCTGTCTCTGCAGGGCAATCTTTAAAGGCAGTAAGGTGTGACGATACCGACTGGCAGCTTGGCAGCGGTGCCCGAGGATATCAGAGCTCTCTGAGCCGTACGCGGATCAACCGGCGCCATCGCGATCATCAAACTATCTATACATTAACATCGGAGGGTGAATGCGTGGATGGGCACTCTTATGTGCAAATGTGATTGGTTTTTTATGCATGTGAAACCATATGCTCTTGCTTAGATTAGCCTAGAAGTTTGTTTGCAAAGCACAGAGGCCATTTAAACGCATAAATAATGAAACCAGATTCACATTCCTATGACAATGGCCCTGGATGGCATCAACACTTAAAGGGATAGTTCACCCAAAAATGAAAATTCTGTCATCAATTACTCACCCTCGTGTCGTTCCAAACCCGTAAGGCTTTCGTTCACCTTTGGAACACGAATGAAGATCTTCTTGATGAAATCTGAGAACTTTCTGTCCCTCAGCTATGGAAAAAAAAGTTCATAATGAGACGGTAAAACTTATTCATGAGTTGAGCAGTTTAGTCCAAATTTTCTGAACACACTCGATCACTTAAATTTAGGCTTTTATTCACATGTAAACATTCATTAGCGAACATAAAAACAACTGAACCTGCTTGATGCACGAGAACAAACCTCTTACAGAAGCGTAGTCTTACAAGAATGAATCTCATTGGTTGCTGTGTAACACATGAATGAACCTCATTGGTTCTCGCACGTCAAGCAAACATGCTTGAGCTTCTGTTTACCACAACGGATGTGAGTTGATGAATATAAGCCTAAATTCAATCTGTTCATCATATAAAATGATCAAGTCTCTTCAGAAAGTTCGTTTTATGAAGCGTCAAAGTGTCAGTTGCGCAGGCTGTCTATGTAAGGGCAGAAAGATATCAGATTTCATCAAAAAGATATTCATTTGTGCTCTGAAGATCAACGAAAGTCTTACTAGTTTGGAACGACATGAGGGTGAGTGTTAATGACAGAATTTTTTAGATGAACTATCCCTTTAAGGCAACATACCACAGATGAATAGGGTAAAAACTGTAAGATATCACCATACTTTTCTAGTTGATTAATCACAGTATATTAAAACAATTGTTTTGTATTACAGGTTTTCTGAAATGTTATGTTTAAATATGTAAATTATGCATTGAATATGCACTAATTTGCATACATTTACAGAAAAGTAATCTGAACATCGGATAACGCACCAGATTCAAAATTCTTGTTTCATTATGCTGGCATATTAAAGACATATTAGACATGTTGACATGTAGTTCAGTTAGAAGTTTTACAGAGTAGTTTTTAGATATCTCTCCATAAATCAGAAAATTCAATAACCAGAAAAAAAAAATCACCATTATTTTAGGAATAAAATAGAATGATATATGAATAGAACCCTCTAAACCTTCAAAATATTGCAATTTAAATCTACAGATGCAAATAGAAAAGGTATTACACCTTTTCTATTTGCATCTGTAGACTTAAATTGCAATATTTTGAAGGTTTAGAGGGTCCAACACATACATTTGTGATTGGGATCTTTCTACTTAAAAAAAAAAAAAAAAACATTAAACAAGGGGTTTACCTTGCCTTAAAGTCTTTGAACTGTCTTAGAAACTCACTGTTCTAGGTGGTTGTAGTAAAACCATGATTAATTTTCATAAAGGCTTGAGATCTGGCACGGGTTTGAGATCTGGCACAGCCAGAGTTATTTGAGTATTCGAGCCGGGAGTTTATTTCACATGTAACCGTAGTAGTGACGGTGACGCAAGAAAATATCAAACATGGCGACATCCACTTGTCTGGTTACAGATTTTTATTTTTAGAACTGCATACAGACCACAAAACTGACGGAAGGCACCTGTCCGGTGGAAGAATTTCGGATGATTTTACGCCTCTTTCTGTGAATCACCAGAATCCACCATTAAAGGGTTAGTTTACCCAATAATGAAATTCTGTCATTAATTACTCTCTCCCTCATGTCGTTCCAAACTGTAAGACCTTCGTTCATCTTTGGAACACAAATTAAGATATTTTTGATGAAATCCGAGAGGTATATGACTAGGGCTGCAACAATTAATCGATAAAATCGATAATGAAAATCATCAACAACAATTGTCATAATCGATTAGTCGGGTCTGCCCACGTGCACGCAAAACGTTCGCTAGTCTTGTCAAATTACAGCACTGAATAACGCATTTCTATGGACAAAATGCATTTAAAAACAGTGGAGGAAACAGAGTGAGCTGCTGCGGGAAAGGTGCGTGATCCATAAATGTAAGACGTTTCTATTATTTACAGGATAAAGAAATGACAGTAAGAGGTTATGTGTGTGTTCCTACAGAACATTTCTCTTGACTGTTGGTTAACACTGAGTTTGTGTTTTTGATTTTCTTTATTATCTTATTTTTTAATGTAGAGATTTAAACTGTATTCACTATATACAGTGCTTAAATTTATTAGACCACCGCCACCTAAACTAATGGTACTGGTGATTACCAAAATCATTTTTATTTTTCTGTAATGGTTAATACACCGGTATGTGTAAGCTGTTTAGTCACAGTAGTATTTCTAATGCTAAAATATAAATATTGTCATCATGAATTTTCAAATTTACTGTTTCACAAGAAAGACAGAAAATTGGGCATCTTTTTTCAGATGCCCAATTACAGTCAATAACAGAGACTGTGGAAAAGTACATGAAAACAATGCCAGCAAGAATGCAAGCTGTTATCAAAGCCAATGGAGGCCAAACAAAATATAAATTTGTTTTGGACATTGTGTTAATAATTACTTTTTGTCAGATCCCTAAAATATTTGTGTTTTCTTTTCTGTGACGGGTAGTCTAAGACATTAAGCACTGTATGTGTTCATAGCATTCATTTGGCACATTTGTTTGAAGAACATTGGGCAGGATGTGCAATTATGTGTTTTTTGTAAATAAAATAATAAAAAAAGAAAATTAGGATTTTTATCCGATTAATCGAAAAAATAATCGGCCAACTAATCGATTATCAAAATAATCGTTAGTTGCAGCCCTACATATGACCTGTCCATCCATAGAATATAATCAACACTTTCAAGGTTCAGAAAGGTACTAAAGACATTAAAACAGTCAACGTGACTGCAGTGGTTCAACCTTAATTTTATGAAGCGACGAGAATACTTTTTGTGCGCAAAAACAAAACAAAAATAACAACTTTATTCAACAATCTCTTCTCTTCTGTGTCATTCTCATACGCTTTTTACGTCCAGCGCTTCCAGGTTCTATGTCACTCATTACTACGGCGACTCATTATTGGCTGTGGCATGCGTCATGCTGCTCACATGATCAGCTTTGGCCAATACAGAGCCGGCATTTGGACAATTAACATGGAAGCCTTCACTGTGCTTACTGTGTCACCTGTGTAAGGATAATGACAGGGAAGAGATTGTTGAATATAGTCGTTATTTTTGTTTTGTTTTTGCGCACAAAAAGTATTCTCGTCGCTCCATAAAATTAAGGTTGAACCACTGTAGACACGTCGACTGTTTTAATGATGTCTTTAGTACCTTTCTGGACCTTGAAAGTGGTGATTATATTGCTGTCTATGGATGGACAAGTCATACACCTCTCGGATTTCATCAAAAATATCTTATCTCTTTTTGTGTTCTGAAGAAGAATGAAAGTCTTACGGGTGTGGAACGACATGAGGGTGAGGAATTAATGACAGAAATTTAATTTTTTGGGTGAACTAACCCTTTAAAAACAGGAGACGCATCTGAAGGTCTGGACTCGCAGCTTTCTTTGGCCAAGGACCACCCAAGAGGATGTTTGACTGACATGTAACGCAACCAATCGCAGTTCGTTTTGTTCCACGTCATGTTTAGGGGTGTGAAAATGTAAAGTCGATGTCCCTACAATAACAGACAACATGCATCTTATAAATTATTCATTCAAGGATGTTGTGTAAGTTTACTGCAACAGTGGAGCCGCAAAATTCACATACTTTTGAAAATCCAACGTTTAGTTGATCCTGGTGAGCACTCGTTGTCACAGTTGTAAACGGCGGTTCTTCTTCCACAAGAGGGTTTGGCGTCACAGCGTTTGTTTCCAGGCGGACCGTTAAAGAACGTGACACACACATGTCCCGGACATCCTGTAGAATTGAACCAACCAGATGACGACTTTGAAACTCCTGAAGTGTTTCCAGATAAGTGGGCCATATGCGTCAGACATTCAGCCAACGGTCCGTGATGCCTGAAGCCGAGACCGTGCGTTGGATGACGTGCCAAGTTGCTGTTGCGGTTGAACTGTACAAGTGGCGAGTCCTGAAAATGTAAGGCTGTAAGTTAAATCATATCTATGAAAAAAAAAATTTTGTTTGGATTTTTAATTAATTATTATTATTCGCTTTTTATCTCTCATCTACATTTTGAGATGCTTGGAGCAAAGATAGTTTTAAATTTTGAGTTAGCTATGTTCAATGCACTAAACCCATAGTGACTATTGCTAATAATTACTTGTTTATATTCTTCTCCGGGGGCCTAGAGTTGCTAGACTACATTTTAACCAAAGATTTAATTAATTCCAGCACAAAAGAATAGATCTATCTCACCAAGAAATCAGGATTAGAAAACAAAGAAAGGAATGAATAAATAAATAGAAAAAAAAAAAATGAAACAAATGCACAATTTGACACCATCCCCTCCCACACAAGGAATTACACTTTTTAGATCCAATATGTTTTGGCGCCCTGGAAATTCATCTGCCGTAATTAGCACCTTGTTACTCTAAGCAAGATTGACAAGAGAAAATCTGTTTTAAAAGACAGACCTGTGAAAATGTCTCACTCACTAATTCTTCCCCATGTATGTGTTCATATGTTGTTGCTGTCTTTTTTTGAAAATAGAATTTATTCCTGTATTTTATGTCAGCATTAGGTCTATATGGAAACCAAATTCTTTGCTTATATTGTTTGTTTGTTTTTTGTCAGTAAGTGGCACTTTAGAGGAGTGTGTTTTTCTCTACACATGTCAGCAAATCTTAAAAACTGTAATCAAATTTCGAATCAGTATAATTAAGCAATAAGGTACAAGAGGCTGTTCTTTATTGTGAAATTTGGCTGTGTCTGAAAACAGCTGTTGTGCTGCCCAATCAGTCAATGACTAAACAGGCAGCATTTCTGTGGGATTTTGAGACAGGCTTCCAAATCTTTTGTTATTTTTTTATGTTAATTCTCCACCATGCTTATTTCTCAAAAGATGTGGAATCATAAATTGAAGGAAAAAATTGAAAAACATTTTTTTTTTTACTTCGTTTACCGCCTACAAAGCATTTTTCAAGTTTTGGACGCAGCCTGCATCAGCAGATTTTAACAGTGGGACACTGTGGAGTGATAATATAATATTCATAATAAAGAGTGTCTTATTGCTTTTATTAAACGGTTGCTGCATAAGACAAATTCTTCACTGAATGCAATCTTTCCACTAGTCCCGGACTGGTCTCGGTGGTCTCTACACTCAAAAAAATTCTGGTATGTTTCAACCCAAATTTGGGTCAAATATGGACAAACCCAACCATTGGGTTAAAAAATTGATCTAAAAATTTAACCCAACGTTTGGTTTTGTCCATATTTCATCCAATAGTGTATGGGTGCTGCAAAGTGTTTTGCATCATAACTGAATTATATATTTTCTATATCTCTATCTATTATATATATATATCTTTCTATATGCTACAGTCTAAAAAATGCTGGGTCAAAAGCAACCCAAGTTGGGTTGAAAATGGAAAAACCCAGCTGTTGGGTTAAATGTTTGCAGTAACAGTTTTATTTAACCCAACTTTTGTTTAAAAATGATTATATGGCTGGCTTAAAATGAACCCAAAATAGGTTGGAAATTAAAAATCAGACCCATAATTATTAGAGGCAACAATAATAATCAAAAGGTGAACATGCACTCTAAAAAATGCTGGGTTAAAAACAACCCAAGTTGGGTTAAAAATGAACAAAACAAACAATTGGGTTGTTTTAACCAATTGGTTTGGTTAAATATTCGCCCAACGTGATGGGCAGTTTTATTTAACCCAACTATTGTTTAAAAATGATTATATGGCTGGCTTAGTGTGCAATTAATTAAATGTTTATTATTTGATTATTATTTATTAAGTTATTAATAAATGTTCATTTATTGAACATATTAATAAATGTTAATTTCCAACATATTTTGGGTTCATTTTAAGCAAGCAATACAGTAATTTCTAAACAATAGTTGAGTTAAATAAAACTAGCAGGTTGGGCGAACATTGGGTTAAAACCACCCAATCGCTGGCTTTGTCCACTATCAACCCAACTTGGGTTGTTTTTAACCCAGCAAGAGTGTACAATGCATATTTCTGTGTTTATTATTTTTATTATTAATAGAAAGTAGTCCATAGATTTTTGCTTCTTGCGTTTAAAAACAACAGAACGAAGCGCTCATGATGTGAGATGCTGAAAAACAGCGAGGTGTGGCGCGAACAATCATCAAATATATGCCTAGCACATGTTTACAAGGTAAAACGGATGCAAAAATAGGTCCCAATTGAACGGACCTTATACTTTTTAAAAGATCTTTGCATTATAGGCTGCGTCGAGTTTTACAGGGTTCTTACAGCTACACAGAGTGTGTGACAGCCGTGAGGTGCGGCGCTGGCGTTTGATGGCACTATTGATGGGAAAGTTGTGAGGAAAGTCACAGAGCCACAGAGGAATTTGATTACCTTCATCCATTATCCGCACAGTGAGCGACGGAGAAACTCGCCATCTGTCATCCGTTTCATTAGCATCGTCAACACCTGCCCTGCCTGTTTACCACTTCTCTCACTCTCTCTCTCTCTCTCTCTCTCATACTGATTTTTTTCAAACAAGCTTTTAATGAAATAATAAATGTTTTTCTTTGCTCGTGTAAATATAGTCTTATCCTGTTTAGGTGAACATATGTGCTTCATATATGAGATCGACTTCACAAGTTTGTCAAAAGAAGTTTACAGAGAAAAAGAAGATGTAAATACGTAAAATGGATTTCATGTTCATTACGCCATCTGCATAAAATATCTCAAACCAGTATGATGTAATCGTGGTTTATGTTATATGATCTATCTATCTATCTATCTATCTATCTATCTATCTATCTATCTATCTATCTATCTATCTGTCTGTCTATCCAAAACCAAGCTGTCAACCAACAGCTAATGACAAACAAACATGACAGATTGCGGACTACCACACCATGGCATTTCGAAAGTAAGGTAACAAAAAAGTGGAAGAAGGAAACAGTCCTTCTGGTTATCGAGGCATTCTGAATTCCTCCTCCAGCCCTCTCTGCAAAATCCCCAGGTGCCGCTGCGAGCCCCATTAGCGCCCGAGTCTCTGCCTCCAGCAGGCCATGCGTGTCCCCAATGACACTTTGTTGGATGAGAACCAAGTTTTTCCCCCCTCTGCAGTCAGATAGCTCACTTCTGTCCAATCGCAGGACAGGAAGAGACGGGGGCGGAGTCCTGGAGAACAGGGCTGTCCCGGTGGACAGGTGGAACAGAGGAACATCATGAGCTGAACAACAGAACGGCGTGCAGGACAGGAGGATAGAGGGTGAAATGTGACTGTCAAAAAATCAATGTACTGTTTATTAGGCCACATGTGCACTTAAAGCAATAGTGCATCCAAAAATGACAAATCTGTCGTTCACTGTATTCGCCCTCATGTCATCTCAAACTCAAATGATTTTCCACATCAGTGGGTCTTATAAATAAGCAAATGATAACAAACTTTTCTATTAGAAACTTTGTAACTAAAATAAATAATAATTTGTAATAATAAATGCACATTTTACCAGGGCTATTACTTAAAAACTGAAACTAAAACAATAAAAAATGTTTTTACTTAAAATAAATATTAAAAAACCAACTGCAACATTTTTCATTTTTAGTTCGATGAAGCTGTAGTACTGAAATAATTAAAGAAACTAAAACTAAAAACTATATAGACATTTATAGACATAAAAACACAAAATTAGGCTCCTAAAACTTTAATACTTTCATTTCTATGCAAGCTCGTACACTCCTAGATTTGTAACTTTGTTTTTCAGCATTACCCATCAGTCATTTTGAATGTAAGCTGAAGTGAATGAATGTAAATGGTGTAAAACAGCCCTGCAATGCATTGTTGTCGAATTCGTGTGAAATGTAAACATTGCGTTTGCTTGTAAAAACCCAATTGGCAGAATAAATTTGCATACTAGATGTAGCCTACATCAAAAGATGCCCAGTGTGAAGCTCCTGGATGGCTTCATCAAAAATTTGTGAACGTTGTTTTGAAGCCATGCCATATGCATCTTATGATATTTATATATAGAAATACAAGTAATAAAAGATTTTATGATCATTATGAGATGCATGCAATCCAAAAAAAGCGAATGACTTTGAATGAGCCGCTTCAACAGATCATAGTTCAGCGAACAGCAGTGTAAACACACAATCACACATCTGGTGTTGAAGCTCCGGGAGCTCTGGGTCAAGTACACCTCCACCTTGAAAAAATGACTCGCAGCCTTCGGGGCAAAAGCCCCAGTCTTCATGATTTCATCCTGCCGTCGTGTTGTTTACTCAGAGGCCATGAAATTAATGCATGGATTGTTTTCAAGGTTTTTGTCTGCCTTATGTAACCAACACAATAGAATGTATACTGCCATTGACTATACAATTTAATATGAACTGTATTTTCATATTATCCAAATCAATTGTAAGTGGTTATGCAAAATCAAGCAACACAGATAATGATACACAAACGGTTTCCATTATTACCCTCTCAGAAAAGAGAACACTTTCACTACTAATACTATTTAGGCACTAACATATCCACTTTAGTTACTAAAACTGTTGCTGGGGTTATACATAAGAATTGTCATGTGTTCATATTAATGTGTGAATAACTTTAAAAACGAAGAAAAGTCTTAAAAAGTCTCTACACTTATTTTTATGTAAAGGACTCGGGACGTTTTTGCCGGGAAAATCAAAGGATGTGACGTTTACGCGCGCTCCAGAGATTGTCTCTTCCGTTCTATGAAATATGGCGAAAAAGCCATTCTGTAATGTAATGTCATGCAAATAAAATCGATTAATTGCACATATATAGTGTGTTGTCTCAAATATTTAAATTCAAACTTGTCATACAGGGTAAATTTATTTACCTCATCTGTCGACATGATGCCGATGAATTGCAGCGCTTATGCAAACATCCACATCGCTGTGGTCAGATGTTTTCTTAACTTCCGTTTTGTCGTCGCTGTCATTTTTGTTGCGCTATTTTTTTATTGACAGAAAAGCACTCTCAGCAGCGTGGACGGCGTCTGGGAGTTCCTCAACAGTATACCGCCGGTATTTCCAACTTATTTTTACTTTTTAAGTGAAGAACGAACAACGACTGTGAGTATATCGGGCCTAGAATCACGTTCAGTCTCTCTTGTATGTTGTTGACGAGTGCGAGCGAGTTGCTGGCTGCAGTTCACTTAACGGCCACCGGTGTCGCTAATAACAAGGGTTTCTGAATTCTACATACAACTTTAAAGGGTTAGTTCACCAAAAAATGAAAAATCCGTCATTAATTCTTCACCCTCATGTCGTTCTACACCCGTAAGACCTTCATTCATCTTCAGAACACAAATTAAGGTATTTTTGATGAAATCCGATGGCTCAGTGAGTTCTCTAAGGTTATGAACACTTTCAGATGTCCAGAATGATACTAAAACATATTTAAAACAGTTCATGTGGTTCAAGCTTAATATTATAAAGTGACGAGAATACTTTTTGTCCGCCAAAAAAATAAAATAACGACTTTTCAACAATATCTAGTGATGGACGATTCCAAAACACTGATTCAGGAAGCTTTACGAATCTTTTGTTTCGAATCAGTGGTTCAGTTCACGTATCAAACTGCCAAAATCACGTGAACTATTGAAATTGCGAATCAATTATGATGTAACGAAGCCTCGTTTACTTAAATCACGTGACCTTGACAGTTTGATATGCGAACCGAACCACTGATTCAAATCAAAAGATTCATAAAGCTTCATGAATCAGTGTTTTGAAATCGTCCATCACTAGATATTCTTGAAAAGTCGTTATTTTGTTTTTTGCCGCACAAAAAGTATTCTCATCACTTTATAATATTAAGGTTGAACCACATGAACTGTTTTAAATATGTTTTAGTATCTTTCTGGGCATCTGAAAGTGTTCATTATCTTGCTGTCAATAGAGACTCACTGAACCATCAGATTTCATCAAAAATATCTTAATTTGTGTTCTGAAGATGAACGAAAGTCTTACGTTGTGTGGAACGAAATGAGGGCGAATAATTAATGACAGAATTTTCATTTTTGGTTGAACTAACCCTTTAAGTTGCTAAAACGCACTCTTAATAAGGTACAAAGGTGTCTCCTTTCAAAGCGTATGCCACCCAAGAGACAGCTTTTGTACCTTTTTTCTGAGAGTTTAGGCAGTTTCGTTTGAACAGTTTAAAATGATTGTGATGCTGGCAGAAGTTTCACACTCGAACGGTTTAGATTTTATTTTCCCATCAACTCCACAGCCTGATTTATTTTAGATTTTGGTATCAGTTGTGAACAGCAGGTGTGTTTCTGGGTAATGGCAGTTGGAACGTGTCCCATTAGCTCACAGACAAACAGCACAGACATGGAGACATCTGACACATGGAAAGCTGCTCGGTTTAATGTACATTTAATGTAGGATAATTTTCTGTGCGGAGACTTTAAAATCACTTTTATTTCGAATTGCTGATGGCAAGAAGAGGAAAAGCACACTATGAACTGCCGTATTGTCCCTCAGGCATGTTACGCAGGTCTGTTAAAGCCTTTTACACGGTAGCTTTGTCTGCGGTGTCTGTAAAATGTGACTTTGGACAAGTGTCAATAGAATATGAAGTTCTTCAAGATGAACTCTTAATAGCTTTGAGCCTCTCAGCGAGGACCACGCTATTATAAATGATCTGCCATCACTTTTTACTAATGGAAGTTAAATATGTCTCTTATTAGTCTTTCTGGGGCTGCAATAAACTTATGATTTATATAAATGACGGGAACTCATACATGTTTAATCAACGGCTGTATCATGTTCATTCCTATGAAATTGAAGCTTAATACTGTATGAAAATAGATCTGTAAAGTTAGCCCTGTGTAGAGTTTAAATGCTATGACATTAATAAAATCAAGTAGCTCACTACTATAAGTACTTCATGTGTACATATACTGTATATATATATATATTTAAAGAGAGAAGGAGGGGGGGGCATATTGTGAGGATCGTATGAAAATGTGTCAAATATGAATTTATTTAAGAATGAGCTGAAAAAATATTTCATCATATACATGATTCTTGTCAGAATACATGCATGCCAGTGTGATTTTTATCTTTTAAATTAAATCACCAAATGTCTGTAATATTGTTATTATTGATATAAATATTGTTTTATTTATATTTTTAAATATTAATAATATTTTTATTTATGTATTTTGATATATATAATGCACACACAGACACACATATTATATATATATCAAAATACATAAATAAAAATATTAATATTTTTATTATTAATATATATGTATATATATGTACACACACGTATATATAAATATGTGTGTGTGTGTGTGTATTATATATAAAAATAAATAAATAACAATATTTATAATAATATTTTATATATAAAATTAAATATTAATAATATTATTAAATATTAATCATATTTTTATATATGTATTTTGATATATATAATACACACACAGACACACATATTATATATATATATCAAAATACATAAATAAAAATATTAATATTTTTATTATTAATATGTATATATATATATATATATATATATGTACACACACACACACACACACACACACATATATATATATGTGTGTGTGTGTGTGTGTGTGTGTGTTATATATATCAAAATAAATAAATAACAATATTTATAATAATATTTTATATATAAAACACACACACATACACATATATATGTCAAATGGGAGCAAAACAGTCACATTAATCAGTCAAGATTTGTATGAATATTTGTTTTGGAATGACTGTTTCCAGACTCTGAATGCGAATGCCATTTAAGAAATTGGTATCATGCATTACTGTTACGTAATTTTTGTACTCATTTCTTCGAATATCTCTCACACCGTGGAACATAATTGCAGTCTTTCTCTCCTCTTCAGACCTCTGACTGCTGAGTTCAGAAGTGTTTCCCCGTGCCCAGGCCTCGTGCCAATCCGATGCCAATCTGACATGCAAATGAGCTCCTGGCTTCTGCTGTGGTGTCATTTTATGGCAGCCCTGCACCCATCACTCCCAGAATGCACTGCTTCCCACACCGCCTCTGCTCCTTAAAGCATCTAATTAAAACAGCAGATCCCTCGGCCTCACCCCCTCCCTTCCCCAGTCTCTCACACCATTCCACAAGAGAAATGATTATTAGGAATTTAATAGGGAGAGTTTTGTGTCCCAGGCCATCTGTGTCCCGGAGAAGGCTGGAAATTTGGGGAGGGTTGACGATATGACTAGAGCTGTCCTTTTTTTCCCTCTCTTTCGCACTCTCTCTCTCTCTCTCTCTCTCTCTCTCTCTCTCTCTGGGAATTATTATTCACTTTTGCAGCCAAAGTTTAAGGTGGTAAATCACCATTGTGGGGGCAGAGCATTTTTCACTTTTAATCACCAAGATTATTTCTAACAGGCTATTTATTTTAGGCAATGCCAGACTCGGAGGGATTGTGCCCTTTAACCATTCAAGACACCGTTTGTCCATTTAAATAGCTATTTATCAGGACTGGATATCTTTTCATTTCAATGTATTTAGTTAAATAAACAAATTTATTTTCTAATTTATTTATTTTTTATCTCAAATGTTTTTCTCCTCAGTGATCTATCTATCTATCTGATTTGTTTTACAAGTAAAACTATTTTTTTGTTTAATTCAATGTGTTACTTTGCATTTCTTAGCAATTGTTTTGTGAAATTTAGGGATGTAACTGTACTTGTATTCGTCCCGAACCGTATGGTACGGACGTCACGGTTCGGTTCATGCATCCGCACTCCAATCCAGAAGGAGGCGCACGCGGTTATGCAACGCTGTTTGCTGCCAGTAAAAAGTACCGAAGAAGAAGAAGAGATGTTTACGTGTAATCGCCCTCAACCCATGTTTCAACTGCGGAAAGACATCAATAAAACAACATGAAAATAATGTCTCACTAGCATTATATTTACCTCAGGCATTTAGTGTTGTTTAGCATGTTAGTTCGTTATTAACATTTCAGAAATATATTTACTTAACTTGTTAGTAATATCCTGATTAGCCTATTTAATGTATGTTTAAATAAATTTGTTATGACAACTGTGCAAATGATTATATTTCAAAAATGAATTGGAGTTGAAAATTAGCTTTATAATTAGATTTAGAAGTTAATGCAAAACCTGCGTTATGTACAATTTCCAAGTTTTTGTACAAGTTTTTTTTTTTGGTCGATTATTATATCTAAAAAAAAAATCCAAGTTTTTGTACAAGTTTTTTTTTTTTGTCGATTATTATATCTAAAAAAAAATTCGATTATTATATCTAAAAATAAATAACTGAATTGAATAATTTGGGCTCTGTTGTTTACTGTAACCTGTAATATTACAGTAATGTAGTTTACAACATTTTTTATCCTTAAGAAAAATTTAATTATAAATGAATTTATTTAAACATATTTTGTGAGACACGCTTGTTAAAAAGAAAAACACAGTTGAATAATTAAAAAGCAATTTTATGTTTAGTTTTTACCGAACCGTGACTTTAAAACCGAGGTACGTACCAAACGTTACATCCCTACTATCTATCTATCTATCTATCTATCTATCTATCTATCTATCTATTGATCTATCTGTTGATCTATCTATCTGTCGATCTATCTATTTATCTATCTATCGATTATCTATCTGTCGATCTATTTATCTGTTGATCTATCTATCGTTCTATCTATATATCTGTCGATCTATCTATCTATTTATCTATCTATCGCTTATCTATCAGTCGATCTGTCTATCTATTTATCTATCTATCGATCTGTCGATCTATCTATCTATCTATCTACTTGTTTGTTAATCTTACCTTGCATCTCATGTATGCTGTATATTTTTATGAAGCGGTGTAATTTATTGTAAATGCTATTCATATTTACTTGTGACATATTGACAAGTAAGCCATGGGGTGCAATTATGAGCCACTCAACTGATTCACTTAGAGTAAGTTGATTGTGTTTATGTATATGCATACATGCATGCTGCATACATTATGAATAGCATTTTAATATGGGTCGCATGGACTCATAAAGAACAGATATGAATGTGAAAACTGTGTCCATATAAAAGCCAGACTGACGCCCCCAGCTCTGCCACCCACACAGAATATGCCATATGCTGCTCTATACTTTACCTCTATAGTCTCCTATGAGAGAGAGAGACTGGGCACATTCATGGTTAACCTCTCAGTCAAAGGAGAGCAAACGCATGCCAAGCATTCAGACCTTCACCCCCGAGACTGTTTGCCTGCAGACCTCTCTCTCTCTCTCTCTCTCTTTCTCTTTCTCTTGCACACACTCTCCTCCTGTCAGGGAGCAGCTGTCAGAGGCTGACTGAAGGAGAGGATGAGTGTGAGAGGAAGGATGGTGTCATTGGCCTGGAGGTTTCCAGCTCCAGAGATTCACGTGCCAAACACTGAGACACATTTTCACACTAACCGCAAAAGAGCTGGACATGATGATGTCACAGAGGAGCAAAAACATTTCCCTTCACAGCAACTTTCACGAAATTTGATGTGCTCTCCGCTCCTTTTCGCCCGACTTCATAAAAATACGTTTATAACAAATGTATGTTTAATTTTCACCTGATAATATATACGAAACTTGTAAATCTCACTGACAAATTTATCGCGAATAGACTGTAAAACGGACATATTTTCCAAATGCTCGGTTTCAGATATTTATTTATGTGAAAATAACATTATTCGCAATCGCGTTTTTATTAAATAATTTAATCGTCGGATACGTATAAAAAAAGATTTGTGTGCATTTGTCTCGCAGTCATTATTATTAGAACTATTCGTTTTAAAAAGAAAAAACGCTTTAATCGGATAATTATAATAACTATAATAATAAAAGAAGCAGAAAAAGAATCGCTGATCTTGTTGCAGTGATCTTGAATTTCGTTTTACAAACTTGCGAAACTTGAAAATGTTTCTTTCATATTCATTTTAAAAATATATATATATACTAACAAAAAAAATAGAATTAAAAAAAATGTTGTTTAAATTTTAAATCAACATATAGAAACTGCCGACGTGTGTAACCCGACATCTGAAAGTACCTTGCTGATCTGAGAAAAGCTTTTTATTCGATGTTTTTGTCTAATATCTTATCTATAATAATAATGATAATAACCACAATACATAAATAAATGATCTAAATAATAATAAATTGCATTAAACTTGACATACATTATTAACAAGCTTGTAAAAGGTCATAATGAATTCGACGTGTTCATGCTGAAACCCCAGCGGAGCACTTATATATCCAAATATGAATAAACATAAGCTCAAATCCAAACAATTGCTAATTGAATATTTATTATTTCAAGTTTTCTTGCTTAACCCTCACTTAAAAAACAAAACAAACCAGCAAAAAGGATTACAAACAACAAATACAAGTGTTTTTCGATGAGAGCTGCAATATATAAAATGTCAATTATAATAAAGCAATACTTAAAGTATTGTTCTCTACATTTTTAAATTATTTCATTGCTACATTCGTTTTTATTTTCTGTAATTATCAGATGTGAGACTGATAACTGGCGCATTTATTTATCTGAATATGAATAATATTTTAGTACTTTCGAACACATCTAGTATTAACGCGACACATTAATGTTAATTTTTTTAGCTGACTCCCTCAAGAAAAAGAGCAAACACAGTTGATCACATTCAAGATTTATTTTTCGGACGAAATGAGCCCCTCAAATTCACAAGACCCGATGTTCCTCCGTGAATAAACAAAATAAACAAGAAAACATTTCCACGTTGCAAAATCACAATAGTTTTCTTTGTTGACATTAAGCGGAATCAGTGAGTATAGTTCAGAGAGAAATAATAAAATTCACACAATAAGGCTATGTACATGTCCGCACGGTAATATGTCATGTTGCATAGTTCCATTATTGCTATCATGATTTTGTGTTTCATGAAACACGCAAATAAATCCATTTCCACAGAGACGACAATTGTTTTTTTTTTATTCATTGATTGTAAGAGGCCTACCACAGCCTGTATGAGCACCTCTCAAACAAATAGATTTTACAGTATGAACTCAAACGTGCCCAAAACAAAGCAAAACAATCAGCAACAAGCACTAATTAATTAACAGATTAGTGGAGCTGGCGTCCAACCCCTGCGCTCGCTTTTAATTATGGAAACCCGTATTTAATTCGTCCTGGCTCTGGAACGACTGGCCGCGGGGATGTAAGTCATAAGGAAAATGGCCGTCTGGGGAAACGCGGTACATTGAGCCCCGACCGGGAACGTTACAGTATCTCATCCCATAGTGGCAGTTCTTACTGTACTCGACTTGGTCCTCGTGTTTTTTAAGCGAGAAAATCCCGTTGTAATTAATCGGGGGACTCATTTGGCCCTCAAAACGAGGGCTGCCGCTCTCTGGAGAGGCGCTGTCGTAGTAGGACTCGTAGGACGCGTAATAGTTGTACGGTCGGAACGGCTTGACGCCGCTGTCCCGAGTCCCAGAGCTGAGGCCGGTGGGCGTGGCCATCTCAGCGTTCGGATACGGATACAGGGAATCGTACTGATGAGGCCTGCCCGAGAACGACACGTCCCCGTTGTGATCTGTGAGGAAATTTCTGGCGTTCAGCTGCAAGCAACCCGCGACCAAGTTGGTGGTGGGCTGCGACAAGCCCTTGCACAGGGTCTGCACGAACGCGAGCAGGTCGGGCCTCTTCCCCGCGCTCAGAGTCTCCGACAGAGCCCATATGTAATTCTTGGCCAGCCTCAAAGTCTCGATCTTGGAGAGTTTTTGCGTTTTGGAGTAGCACGGCACGACTTTGCGCAGGCTCTCGAGCGCGTCGTTGAGGCCGTGCATGCGGCTGCGCTCGCGCGCGTTCGCTTCTTGGCGGCGCATTTTGACTCGGTCGCCGCGTCCCTCAGAGAATTTCTTTTTACGCGCGCCTTTCTTCTTCGGGAGACCGTTCTCGTCGTCCTCTCTCTCCTCCTCTTCCCTGTCCGTGTTGTCGTCCTCCGTCTCCTTGAGCTCGGCGCTGCCGAGTGTCCGCGCGTCCTCTTGACGCGTGAATGTCGCACCAAACTGAGACTCGCGCATCATATCTGGGTCTTCAAATGGTACGGTTAGCATCGTCCCTGTATAACAACAAAAAAATTAACAACAAAATAAAACAGTTGTGACGTCAATTACCCGGAAGCCTAACAAGCCCATGGGTTACTAAACAATTTAAATGTGTGGTTTTTTGGATTAATAACTAAATATGCTCCGTGTTTATACGACAACACAAACAATATGATTTTAAAGCTGCTGTTGTTAACAGTTTTCTAAAGCCTTAACATGTTTAAAACTTGTTAGTACAAACTTATCCCTGAATAAGTAAAAAAAAGTGACATATTTACAATCAATCCCACTATATATATTTTTTTCTTCTTTTCTTTTCTTTTTTATATTGACATGGTAATCAGATTATGCTGTGCAATTTTCACTCAGTTAACAAATACAGAAGTCTAAACAAAAACGTGTTTGTCACTCAAATCTACGATTTATGGCGGATTCCATTGCATTTCTGGTCATGAAAGATTTTTTTTATTATTATTTTTAAGCATACTTGGATAAATCTTTGAGTGGGTGTTACATCTCAAATCATCAGATGACGTGATTGCAAATCAAATTACTAACCAGATGTGAAATGATACTTGATCCACTCAAAATGTTTAGATTTACAGCTTCTATTGTCAGCTCAGGAGGGTGGTGGTCATGTCTGAGAGAGATTTCAGTCCATTTCTGCTCATTTCTAATTGGTTACTGCCCTACTCACACAAACAACAATTTTCTTATCATTTATAAAAAACAAAAACAAAAAAAAGGCAAGAACGATAAACTCAAACCCATTGCTTGTTATAGCAACATAAATAAATCCAGCTAAGCGCTTTCTAACAAAAACACACGCATGCCAAAAGCAGACTGATTGTCCACGGCTCACCTGTTTCGTTCAGTGTTCAGCTCGCATGTTCAAATTCCTCGCGACGTTCAGAGCTGCCTCCCATGTGCTTGATGTGGAGCTGGAAGAATTCCTTTAATCTCCCTCTCTCTCTTTCACAGAGAAATGACACCCATGCCAGGCACCAGCGCTGGTACCCATGCCATCTGCCACTGACGTTTTGTTGGTCACGTGATGCAGTCTCTAGGGACCTTCATTCCGCTCTCATCATCTGGTGCGCACGGTAATGGGCACCGGGAGGCTCTCATTTACCGTCAAAAAACTCCGGGTAAAAAAAAGAGATTAATGCCAGTACTGCTGCGGCGATACTAGTGTAGAAACGACGAAATGATTTAGACTTTAAAGTGAAGCATTATAGGGCGACGGATGCTGCAGGCAAGAGCAAATCAGTTGAGATGTCTTCACATATATAATAAATGCTCAAATCTCTGCACCTACATGTGAATCGCAGCCTGTGTGCATAGAAGCATAAACAGAGCGAAGGATTCATTTATTGTGCTGTCACATACAATCACACATTTGCTATATCGGTGTTGTTTAGATATTGAATTTAGGTCGACTGGGACACGATCTTATAATGGGGAAAAAGTGCCCCACCTGAATTCAGCCTATAAGGGCAAGTTGTCACAATGGCTGTCGCAAGAATTCATGTCTGTTGCAGTATTTATTAGGTAAACATGTGAACTCAATAACACCACACTGAGAGAGAATCATATCGTGAAATATTGAACGCAGTTTGTTTTCAAGAGAAGGGTTCATATGTTTCATCGTCGTCACAACGGGGCAAGTTGTCATATGTGTTTTGAATGTTATAAAGTCATTGGCCATTTTATTTTATTTTATTCACATTTTTAAAAAATGTTAGACTCTTTTTGCTATTTAATATTATTGAATAATTATTGGAAATATTATGATATATTATAATATATATAAATATGATTAAAAATAATAAAACTAAAACATTTATATATAATATTTGTGATGTATAATGATTTTTTAAGAAGCAATGGCATATTAAATATATCAATGTTATAAATATAAATGTTATAAATTCCTTATGAAACCATTATTAATTCAACAATTATTAGAAATATTATTAAAAATAATAAAAATAAAAATATTAAAATATAAACATATAATACACACATATGTATATATATATAGATATATACATAAATTGCTGTTTTTTATTTTTTTAAGAAGCCATATGTCATATTGATAATTGTTTTACTATTTTAAATATTATAAATGTCCTTATGAAACAATTATTCATTCAAAAATTATTAAAATAATAAAAAATATTTATATTTATAAATATTAAATATTTATATTTAAAAATAAATATTTAAAATTATAAATAATATATTTATTGCCATATAAAAACATTTATATATATATATATATATATATATATACACACACACACACATATATACATATATATATATATATATATATATATATATATATATATATATATATATATATAAATTGGTTTTAAATATTGTTAATTGTTTTACTATTTTAAGTGTTATAAATTTATAAATTTATTCAACTAATATTTATTACCATATTATATTTTACATTTCTGCTATTTAATGACAAGTCTTTGAATTTGACTATTTTCTAAGAAATATTCACTGAAAGTGGCCCTGAATGGCCTTCCTTATTCAGTGATCCCGAATTATATACATCTACTCCATGGTGAAGAATGCATTTTGAATGAAAGCGTGCACATATCACATATTTTGCAACAGATGAAACATCGCAGTACCATGGATTTGTTGGTGTTAGATATTGTTGCGGTAAGTGCTACAGTAACTCAGGCCCACAGTGTATGACAGCTCTGAAGCTCTGTAGTGCAGTCTTGCGAGAAGACTGTTAGAAGTGCAGCTGTGTTTAGTTTACGCTTCATCGTCTTTAAATCATATAGCAGACAAACTACTACTTTTCCAGTAAATATTTCTCCGTGCAGCAGAGGGCAGTCCCCAAAACGGCAACATTTGGACACACACACACACACACGTTCACACTCTGCCCCCCAAAACGCCTCAGCTGGCATTCTGCACGTTCTGGTCCAGTTCACACCAGCATCTGATGAGTCAAACTCCTCATTTCAGACTAATCAGTTGACTGCACTAATTGCAAATGCAAATATGCAAATTTAAATTAATTAATTACTCCACTAATTAGTTCTCTGGTCTTTTCAGGTAATAAATCATTGTGTAGTTGAAAGAAAGAGATGGAGAGAGAAGGGAAATGCATTTATCTGCCACCTACTACTCTTATAGTGATTCACACACACACACACACACTCAACATGGGTCCTGTTACACTCCAAGGAGAAAGTTTGGAAGAATTCCAACAGGAATGACTTTAGGATGCGTTTTATTGACCATTTGAATCATATATTTTTGGACATGGCACCATGCAAATATCATGGTGCCATACTACCGTTCAAAAGTTTGGGGTCAGTTTTAAGAAAGTAATACTTTTATTCAGGAATGATGTTCATTAAAAGTGACATTAAAGACTTATGTATCAAATAAATGCTGTTCGGCTTGAACTTTCTAATCAGCAAAAAATCCTGAAAGAAAATGTTCACGGTTTCCACAAACGCAGCACAACTGTTTTAAGCATTGATAAATGTTTCTTGAGCAGCAAATCAGCATATTAGATTGATTTCTTAAAGGGTTAGTTCACCCAAAAATGAAAATGCTGTCATTAATTACTCACCCTCATGTCATTCCTATGCAACTACCACTTTGATGCTTCAAAAAGTTCATAAAGAGATCGTAAAATGAATCCATATGAATTGAGTGATTTAATCCAAATTTTCTGAAGAGACTTGGTCGCTTTTTAGGATGAACAGATTGAATTTAGGACTTTATTCAGATATAAACATTCATCAACTCACACATCCGGTATGTCAATAAAAGCCGGAATGACATGAGGGTGAGTAATTAATGACAGAATTCTCATTTTTGGGTGAACTATCCCTTCAAGGTTCATGTGACACTGAAGACTGCAGTAATGATTCTGTAAATTCAGCTTTTATCACATTAATAAATTACAATTACATTCACATAGAAAGCAGCTATTTTATATTGCTAAAATATTTTACTGTATTTTTGATCAAATAAATGCAGCATTGGTCAGCTATTACTGACCTCAAAAATTTTAATGGTATATATACAGTGGGTATGGAAAGGATTCAGACCCCCTTAAATTTTTCACTCTTTGTTACATTGCAGCCATTTGCTAAAATCATTTAAGTTCATTTTTTCCCTCATTAATGTACACACAGAATTCTTGACCATTTTGTAGATTTATTAAAAAAGAAAAACTGAAATATCACATGGTCCTAAGTATTCAGACCCTTTGCTGTGACACTCATATATTTAACTCAGGTGCTGTCCATTTCTTCTGATCATCCTTGAGAATGTTCTACACCTTCATTTGAGTCCAGCTGTGTTTGATTATACTGATTGGACTTGATTAGGAAAGCCACACACCTGTCTATATAAGACCTTACAGCTCACAGTGCATGTCAGAGCAAATGAGAATCATGAGGTCAAAGGAACTGCCTGAAGTGCTCAGAGACAGAATTGTGGCAAGGTACAGATCTGGCTAAGGTTACAAAAATAATTCTGCTGCACTTAAGGTTCTTAAGAGCACAGTGGCCTCCATAATCCTTAAATGGAAAACGTTTGGGATGACCAGAACCCTTCCTAGAGCTGGCCGTCCAGCCAAACTGAGCTATCGGGGGAGAAGAGCCTTGGTGAGAGAGGTAAAGAAGAACCCAAAGATCACTGTGGCTGAGCTCCAGAGATGCAGTCAGGAGATGGGAGAAAGTTGTAGAAAGTCAACCATCACTGCAGCCCTCCACCAGTCGGGGCTTTATTGCCCGGCGGAAGCCTCTCCTCAGTGCAAGACACATGAAAGCCTGCATGGAGTTTGCTAACTCCAAGACTCCAAGATGGTGAGAAATAAGATTCTCTGGTCTGATGAGACCAAGATAGAATTTTTTGGCCTTAATTCTAAGCGGTATGTGTGGAGAAAACCAGGCACTGCTCATCACCTGTCCAATACAGTCCCAACAGTGAAGCATGGTGGTGGCAGCATCATGCTGTGGGGATGTTTTTGAGCTGCAGGGACAGGACGACTGGTTGCAGTCGAGGGAAAGATGAATGCGGCCAAGTACAGGGATATCCTGGACGAAAACCTTCTCCAGAGTGCTCAGGACCTCAGACTGGGCCGAAGGTTTACCTTCCAACAAGACAATGACCCTAGGCACACAGCTAAAATAACGAAGGAGTGGCTTCACATCAACTCTGTGACTGTTCTTGAATGGCCCAGCCAGAGCCCTGACTTAAACCCAATTGAGCATCTCTGGAGAGACCTAAAAATGGCTGTCCACCAACGTTTACCATCCAACCTGACAGAATTGGAGAGGATCTGCAAGGAGGAATGGCAGAGGATCCCCAAATCCAGGTGTGAAAAACATCTTTCCCAAAAAGACTCATGGCTGTATTAGATCAAAAGGTGCTTCTACTAAATACTGAGCAAAGGGTCTGAATACTTAGGACCATGTGATATTTCAGTTTTTCTTTTTTAATAAATCTGCAAAAATGTCAAGAATTCTGTGTTTTTCTGTCAATATGGGGTGCTGTGTGTACATTAATGAGGAAAAAAAATGAACTTAAACGATTTTAGCGAATGGCTGCAATATAACAAAGAGTGAAAAATTTAAGGGGGTCTGGATACTTTCCGTACCCACTGTATATATATATATATATATATATATATATATATATATATGTATATATATATATATATATATATATATATATATATATATATATATATATATAAAAAAAGTGCTATTCCATCTGAAACAATTGCTGTACTCTGGTACCACCCAGTATATTTTTTTTGTCAGGTTTTTATCAGCTATACCATAGGAGGCGGGTGGTAAACCTGAATGATGCATTGCTATTCTTCCACCTGTAAATGAGGCTTTTTGTTGCCACAGCGATGACAGCTCGTGCTCGTCAGCTTTTTTAATTATCACATTATCAGCATTTAAAGGCAGTGTGACGAGCCGAGTTGCTAATGAAGGTGCTGGAACTCTCACAATGAGACGGAGATGAGACAAACCGCCTGCCAGAATCACAGGTGACACTGACTGGTGGTCCGATTCGAAACTGCTGGTGGCAGAGAGAATCTTACAGGCAGAACAAAGAAGAATGTGTTAGAGAAAGAAGCGTGTGCCGTACCGTTCCTTGAGTAAACCTCTTAAAAATAGAACTTTTTTCCTCGCAGATGTTCCTTGCTGTGGCATTAACTAACACCTTCACTACTGACAGTGTTGTGAGGCGCACCCTCGCCTCACATTTCATAATCACACCTTTACTGTGTTGCAAAATGCAAAAAGCGCCCCGATTTCCACCACCACCACACACACACACGATTGATCAGAACACGACGTTACACTAAGATTCACATTATAACAGGTGCATCTGCTGGTTTTCAATCTTCTTGTTCAAGGTGTTTAAAGTTCTTCCTGTGATTTTTCCTTCAGGTTCTTTGACTGACTATTATCAAAGATGAACTCACTAAGAAACAACACTTGAGGGGTCTTTGTAATATTCAGTATGTATTAGATTTCATATCCTCACACTGTTGTTTGTATCCTTTGGAATTTCTTATCAGTTCTTATCTGGGATCAGTTCTGAGAGATTCCAGGTGTAGTTAGGCAAAAAAAAAATGGTGTAGGATTTACTTTGAAACAATTTTCACTCAAAAATTGCTGGTAAATTTCACAAATAATTAAAAAGAAATAATGGCAAGTAACACAATGAACTAAACATGACATTAAGAAGTATTTCATAGTAATAGTAAAAACATACTCCTAATCTGTTTTATTCTCAACTTCAAAAAAATTTTTTTTACAGCGTAGACAGACAGATTCAAACAAAGATAGATGACAGACAGACAGACAGACAGATAGACAGATAGATAGATAGATAGATAGATAGATAGATAGATAGATAGATATATAGATAGACAGATAGATAGATCGATAGACACATAGATAGACAGATAGATAGATAGATAGATAGATAGATAGATAGATAGATAGATAGATAGATAGACACATAGATAGACAGATAGATAGATAGATAGATAGATAGATAGATAGACACATAGATAGACAGATAGATAGATCGATAGACACATAGATAGACAGATAGATAGACAGATAGATAGATAGATAGATAGATAGATAGATAGATAGATAGATAGACACATAGATAGACAGATAGATAGATAGATAGATAGATAGATAGATAGATAGATAGATAGATAGATAGATAGATAGATAGATAGACAGACAGACAGACAGACAGACAGATAGATAGATAGATAGACACATAGATAGACAGATAGATAGATAGATCGATAGACACATAGATAGACAGATAGATAGACAGATAGATAGATAGATAGATAGATAGATAGATAGATAGATAGATAGACACATAGATAGACAGATAGATAGATAGATAGACACATAGATAGACAGATAGACAGACAGATAGATAGATAGACACATAGATAGACAGATAGATAGATAGATAGATCGATAGACACATAGATAGACAGATAGATAGACAGATAGATAGATAGACACATAGATAGACAGATAGATAGATAGATAGATAGATAGACAGACAGATAGACAGATAGAACAATAGAATAATATAGATAGAATGATAGATCGAACGATAGATAAAATCGAATGATAGATAGACTGATTAATTGATTGACAGAATCGATGACTGTTTTCAAACAGGTTTCCCAAACTACAACGATTCATATGGACTACATATGGACTTTATATTGACCCTTTTTGTTCTTTTGTCCTCAATTGTTCCTGGAACATTCTTCAGCATATTTCCTTTAGCGTTTTGATGAAAAAAAATAACAATATGGGGTTTGAAACGACACGAGGCTGAGTAAATAATGACAGGGTTTTCATTTATGAGTGAACGAAACCCTTCAATAAGTGCGCACAAGAACAAAAATGTGAGTTTACTTGTAAGACTATCAAAAGAACAACCTTACATTATTAAGCATCACGAAGTGGTGAAATGATCATACCGATGGAGGCCAGGCACACACAGACAGAGACGTGCGGGCTGGCTGGGCACTGTTATTCTGCTGTGATTAGAGGACTTTGGGTCTCAGAACCACCATCTACAGCTGTGCTGTTTCTACCAATTACATGGCCCATATGCCAGCAGCCTCTCCGCCCAGGTGGAACCTCAGATGGAAGGAAAGGTGTAACATGCTGATGGACACACAAACACGACTCGTACCCAAACACGCGCGAACGTGGAGGCGTCTTATTTCCTGAAACACATGCACACACATTTAGAGTGTTAAATAAAGGTTGATCTTTTATGCGTGTCATTCAATTAGGCAGAAGTTTCTCCTAGCGAGAAGTTTGGTGCTACATTCTGTTTTAAACAAGCATGTGGATTGCTGCTATATAAGTAATGAAATATTTAAAATATTCAGTGGTGCCTAAAAACATGAAAACACAGATGGACGAAACCAGCACTAATTAACATGAAATCTGAAATCATGAATAATTTATTTGTTTTTAAAATGTACAATGTAAATATATTGGAGGTAAGACATCTGAGAAAGAGAGGTGAAAAGATTTCATATGTTCTGCCGCGGGGCAAATATCACATTAACAAGAGCATGTTCAAAAGAATCTGAATAACAGCAGAAATGTGGCATCCGTGTTGGAGGTGAAACATCTGCTTCCTTACATTTTTACATAACTTCATACATTTCTACATAATGTTTCATTCATTAACATGAAAGATGTTTATTGCATGACAGATATATCCCCTAACCTATATTTTACCAGCAAATGTTCATTTTTGGGTGGTTTACAAATACGTAAAGGTCATGTGACATCTGATAAATTTCCATTATTATTATTATTATGAAATAGTTTTACTAAATCATGCATTTTAGATTTGATTTTAAATTATAGCTAAAATATATAATTATACATTTTAAATAAGTATCACATTACATTTATCATGTTTAAATTTATATATGTTCATTTTAAAACATTATTATTGAATATTGAATTTTTTTTGTTATTTTACATTGCCAAAGTATTTCCATCTTCCTAGGATGAAGCTGGTGTGATAACTGTATAGAGTGACAGTGATGACTGTATAATGCGTTTCAGGGTTAAATGTTCTGGTCTCCCCGTGCTGAGAACTCTGGGCTGCTCTTCCTGCTCTCAGCAGCTCAATAATCCACCCCTTCTTATCAGGTCGTGTGTATTGGCAGACTCTGCCTCTCTCTCAGCTTCTCTCTCTGACTCACTGCCAGTAAATTATGGCACTCATGTACTTGTAGTCGCTCCAGAGCTGGTTTGGAACGGGAAAAGCGGTTTCATCATTGGTTGGGTCAGATCCAGCCGCTGACATCAGCTGTCAGTCATACAAGAGCATTTGTAATTCTGTTTGCTGAATCCAGTCATGATTTGGGTGGATCTCTTAAGGCTGTGATTCATTTGACAGGAATATGAGTGAGTGTGTTACTCTCGCTGAGAGTGAAATGAGTGAGTGTGTGAGTGAGTTGAGTAAGTTAGGTGAGTGAGTTAAATGAGTTAGGTGAGTGAGTTGAGTGAGTGTGTGAGTGATTGAGTTGAGTGAGTGAGTTAGTTGTAGAGTATTTGAGTGTGTTGAGTGAGTTAGTTGTAGAGTGTGTGAGTGAGTTGAATGAGTTAGGTGATTAAGTGAGTTGAGAGTGCATGAGTTGAGTGAATTAGTTGAGAGTGTGTGAGTTAGGTGAGTGAGTTGAATGAGTGTGTGAGTTGAGTGAGTTGAATGAGTGAGTTGAGTGTGTGAGTGAGTTAGTTGAGAGTGTGTGAGTGAGTTAGTTGAATGAGTGAGTGAGTTTAGTTGAATGAGTTGAGTGAGTGTGTGAGTTGAATGATTGAGTTGAGGTTGTGAGTTAGGTGAGTGAGTTAGGCGAGGGACTAAGTTGAATGAGTGTGTGAGTTGAGTGAGGTGATTGTGTGAGTGAGTCGAGTTGAATGAGTGAGTGAGTTAGTTAGTTGAGGGTGTGAGTTAGATGACTGAGTTGAATGAGTGAGTGAGTTAGTTAGTTGAGGGTGTGAGTTAGATGACTGAGTTGAATGAGTGAGTAAGGCAAGGGAGTGAGTTGAATGAGTGAGTTTAGTGTGTGAGTGAGCTAGGCAAGGGAGTGAATTGAATGAGTGTGTGAGCTGAGTGAGTTAAGTGATTGTGTGAGTCAGTTGAATGAGTGTGTGAGTGAGTTGAATGAGTGAGTGAGTGTGTGAGGGGAGTGAGTGAGTGAGCTGAGTGAGTTAAGTGATTGTGTGAGTCAGTTGAATGAGTGTGTGAGGGGAGTGAGTTGAATGAGTGTGTGAGGGGAGTGAGTGAGTGAGTGAGTGAGCTGAGTGAGTTAAGTGATTGTGTGAGTCAGTTGAATGAGTGAGTGTGTGAGGGGAGTGAGTGTGTGAGCTGAGTGAGTTAAGTGATTGTGTGAGTCAGTTGAATGAGTGAGTGTGTGAGGAGAGTGAGTGAGTGTGTGAGTGTGTGAGCTGAGTGAGTTAAGTGATTGTGTGAGTCAGTTGAATGAGTGAGTGAGTGTGTGAGGGGAGTGAGTGAGTGTGTGAGCTGAGTTAAGTGATTGTGTGAGTCAGTTGAATGTGTGAGTGTGTGAGGGGAGTGAGTTGAATGAGTGAGGAAGTTAGGCAAGGGAGTGAGTTGAATGAGTTGAGTGTGTGAGGGGAGTGAGTTGAATGAGTGTGTGAGGGGAGTGAGTTGAATGAGTGAGGAAGTTAGGCAAGGGAGTGAGTTGAATGAGTTGAGTGTGTGAGTGGAGTGAGTTGAATGAGTGTGTGAGGGGAGTGAGTTGGTTGAGTGTGTGAGGGGAGTGAGTTGAATGAGTTGAATGAGTGTGTGAGGGGAGTGAGTTGAGTGAGTTGAATGAGTGTGTGAGGGGAGTGAGTTGAATGTGTGCTGCTCTTCGTGTTTGCATACTCATGTCTCCCTGTCTGTGAACAAATTATGCTACTGTAGTAATTGATAAATGCTAAAGACAAGTCAATTCATTATGGATTCAATACAAGGGTTACACTGTAATTATACATTTAAGTACTGAGTAATATTGAGTAACTACATGTAATTACTATAGGGTTAGGATTTAAATTGGTTTAGGTTAGTTGCATGTATTTATGCATAATTTAAAGTTATTACAATAGTAACTACATGTAACATATGTAACAATGACAATGTAAAATAAAGTGTTACCAATACAAGTAATGAAAGTCTGTGGGGCAAGACACTGGATTAGGATAAAGGTTATTTTATTTAAATAATCCACTTTAGACATTCTACTAACTGTTGCGCGTGATATTAAAATGCGTTTTGGTCGATCGGATCACAAGTGGACGAGAGAGACACGTACCTGTTTACACCTGGTATTTTAATCCACCTCTTTTGTCCATTTTCAACTACTTCTGTCCCGATTTCTTCAAGAGGAAGGTCTATGAGTGGGTGATTATGTTTTTTTTTCCAGATCTTTCAATCAAATGGACAAAATAAGCTTGTGCAATTTACATATGAATATGCTCTGAGATGACAGAAAAACATACGGAGAGTATCAGCTTTCGTTTCTGCTCTGACAGCTCGCTTCCCATAATATTTACACATTAGGTCAGTAGGAGGAGAGCATTTAATTTATAAAAAAAAAAATATCTGTCCACAGATGCAGCTGTTCTAAACCCCAAAATGCTGCTTTTTGAATTAATTCCCAAATAAAATCTCAAAAGAAAATATTTGCATTTATTATTCATTTAATTGATAAATGCGATTTAATGCAAGAAAAAAATAACACCCATCACTCGAACCTTCCGGGCAACACTTACTCCGACACCCTCCCTTACTGCAATATTCTTCAGATAACACAGCATATGGCCTGTTGCTACGGCGACTCCATCTTAATTATAATATTCCTCTTTGAAAAGTCGCTTTCGATGCACTGACCTTTAGGAAACAAGAGAGACTGTGAAACACCGAGGTCTAAACTAAGATCCCACTTTCGGCTCACAATATGCTCAGCAAAAGCTGTTAATTCTTAATTAAGAGAGAATAGTTGTGTTAATCTGCATGCGTGTATAATTTAGGATGCATATATACATCACTGTAACAGCTATGAAATAAATATGATAAACACAAGATTTATATCCTAACATAATGTATGTCAAATTTACCATAAAAAACAATATATATTCATAATACAGAGGTGGATGGGGACCCTTCAGCACAGATGTATGCACACACATGAGCATCTGCTTTGATGCCCTGATGATCGCTTTCACTTCAACATGTTTGCTGTGTGAAAATTGAATATGGTGTAACCGAGGTGTTATGTTTTTTTTCTGTCAGGCCCAGGGCGGCTACAAAATCTCTCTCATAAACTATAAGTATATTTGATGGACTATAGTCATAAAGTAAAAGTAAAGAACTTGATAAGTGCATAAGAAGCACCAACACTTATGTGAGGACATTATGTCTCATATTTCCGGTGACAGATGCTGTATAATGAGGACAGAGAAGGAACCAGTAAAACAATTCAGTTTCATTAATAAATATACTGTGACCCCAAAACGTGTTAGGATACTCAGATCGTACTTATGGGAATATTTTACTTAATATAAATATAAAATAAAGCCAAACATTATGTATTTGACATGTTTTAGTTCCTTATTTAAATGTATTTCTTTTATAATAATTAATAAGCAATATAATAACATTGCTAATTATTATTATTATTATTTTAAACTATATGAAAATATTTTTTATATTTAATGTGATATAATCATATTGCTCATTTTTAAATGATATATATATTTTAGAATTAAAATAAATTAATATAATTGTAATATTTTTACACTATATTATTGTGTCATTGTATTTATAATTTTTCCTAGTGTTTAAAAAAAATAATAACTAGTACATATTAAAGTATTTTCATCTTTCTATGAAGTGGTTGCGAATAGAAATACGAGAGAAGCGCTCATATCCCTGTCATGGCATTAAATAAAAATAGTGGCATTTATTTGAAAGATGGAATTTTTGGTTTCAAATGATCAAACAATTGATATACTGTTCAAAGTGAACAAAACATCTGAATGTTGATGACACTTGATATGACCATTTAGAAATGTAAGTGTCTGAATTCTCAGTGTTTGGGACAGTATATTAGTGAGAAAGGTGCTTCTGCACAGGTTTGTGCACTACATGCAAACACACTTCTCAGAGCATAGTGATAGTGACATGCACAGAATACAGTGCACAGTATAGTATGCAGCACAGAAAATCAGTTCCCTCGTAATAACAGTGACACCTAGTGGCAGAATTGGTTGCAAACTACACCTACTGACACACTAAAATTAAAACGTGTCACCTCATGTGACTTTGTTTCCTCAGTTTAACAAAAACAAAATTTAGGAGGGAAAAAAAGGAAAAGCACTTCTCTTGGCTATACAATAAAAGCTTGACAATGGCTGTCAAGATCCAAAAATGACAAAAACAAACGCCAATTAGGCAAAACATAAAACACGAGACTTTCCTAGTTTGTCTATGAAAAACTACAGGCTGAATTTTATGTGAAAAAGACGGCCGGTTTTGCCGGGAAAATCAAAAGGATGTGACGTTCACCCGCGCTTTATGACACGTGAAATGAATAGCCTACAATATAATATAATAATACAAAATTGATAAAATACAATACAAAATTGTACAATATTCAGGATAAAGAAATATTATATACTGTAATGTCAATATCATGCAAAGGGATTAATTAAAATTATAGTCTAACATATCCACATCCATATCGTGTCTAGTGTCAAATATAGCAAGTTTTATAATCAAAGTCTCACAATTTTGTAATTTTAATTACCTCATCATTTGTCGACACGACGCCTCCCAGAGCTGGTGCAAATATCGGAAGCTTTCTTTACTGCCGTTTATTTTTGTTGAATTTATTTTGCTATTGAGAGGAACGCGAACAGCACATTTACATATTCATATAAGGTATTTCCAAAGTTTTAGTTACGGCGAAGTTAAGTGTGCACGAGTGCGAGTTGCTGGCTGCAGTTCATCTAACGGCCACAGGTGTCGCTAAAAAACAAGGTTTTCTGAAATCTACATCAACCTTTTTGACTTCATGGCCCCCCATTGTCCACAATCATATTTGATGCACCAAAAGTGTCATATGGGTTTGGAAACTAAATGAGGGTGAATAAATGATAATTAATTTTATTTATGGGTGGACATTATCTTTAACTCCACAACCACACACACACACTTCAGTTCCAAAAACAGCAGCACGTTTGTTCTGAGCCCTTTAAGTTGATGTTTATTGTGAATCACGCGTGCGCAGACACAGATGTTTTTCTCTTTCTCTGCGTCCTGCTCAAAAACAGACATCATGGAGACAGCTAGACACAAAAGATCACAGTGTCAACTTTTACAAATTGAACATGATCAGCTCACACACACACACACACACACACACACACACTCTCAGTCTTGTACTCACTCACACACACACATGCTGTAGCATAATTTCAGCACATGCCGTCACATTCATCTGCCCGATGATCTGAAACCAACACTAGTAATAGTCTGAAACTACAGGAAGCTTTACAGTAAACCACGAGAAGGCAAACTGAATCATGTGACCCATGTAATAAAGTGACAATCTGCTTCATTTCAGGAGAAATGCATATCCATTATCTGATCTCATTATGTCAGGGCAAATAACAATGCTATTCATTTTGCTGTGTAAAAATATCGGGAAGAGAGAGGAAAAAAAAACTTGTACACTAATAACTCTGGTAAATAATATACATAAATTAGATACATATAGGAAGAATCATTTTACAGACTTTGTATAAATAAAAAATAATAACAATTCAAAGTTCAACTTTACTCGCGTCACACCCTCAGAGTTGCTGTGAACGCACACGTTTATCCCGTCACACTCACTCGTTCGTTCAACAGGACAGTGAAACCGTATTTACAACAGCAGATGAAACGAGGACAGAGTTAAATGTTTCAGTTAACTGAATGATGAACTTCACAAAACCTGTCCAGAACATGTGCAGGTCACATTTAACCCTGAAATCCAAAGGAAAATAAATTATATTTAATTAAAAAAATATATAAGTCATATTTTGTTTATGTATGTATATATATTAGGGGTGTCACAATATATCGCAATACAAAAATGCAACAATATGTATCGAGGATGGTGACAATATTTAATGTGTGTAGTTCACCCAAAATTAAAATTAGAAGAAGTACTACATTATAATGCATATATATATATATATATATATATATATATATATATATATATAAATAAAAGATGAATATAATGTATAATAATTCAATGGGGGAATATTTGTGGGTTCTGATAATGCCAAATATCTATGTCATCAGTAAAAAGTGGCCTAAATATATATATCTATCAGAGTGCAAGGATATTCGTCTGAAATAATTCTGTAATTTCATCTTCAGAATCATGAATATTTTTATTACCAGCGTCAGGTCCAAGCCTATTCATTTCCACTCCCGATGTAATACCAAATTTAGCATTTTAATCAACAGTACAGGTTTTTTTTCTTAACCTTTTACTGCATGTATGCGCAGTAATATTGTATCGTGAGTTCAGTATCGTGATATGAAGGTATTGTTACACCCCTAATATATTAATATATATATATATATATATATATATATATATATATATATATATATATATATATATATATTTATTCAGTAATACTTTTATTCAGCAAGGATGTTACAATTTATGTTATAAAAGACGTTTTATTTCAAATAAAAGCTATTCTTTTCAACTTTCTGTTTATCAAATTAAGAATCCTGAAAAAATTGTATCACACTTCCCATGGTTTTTTTTTTTACTGTATTTTTGATCAAATAAGTGCAGCCTTGGTGAACATGAGACTTCTTTCAAAATGTCAAAAAAAATCTTACGGACCCCATTGAACTTCCTTACGGACTTTTCCATGGCAGTGTATTTGTTAGAACGCCTTTAATTTATGCCGATTTATATAATGTAATCATTATATCTCCATCTAATGAGGATCAGGTCCACACATCTTCCACAGAAACTAATAGGAACCAATTAGTTCACCCAAAAATTAAAATTCTCAAAACACTGTTTCATGAAGCTTTAACGAATCTTTGGTTACGAATAGTTGGTTCGGAGCGCCTAAGTCACGTGATTTCAGTAAACGAGGCTTCGTTACGTCACAAGTGTTTCACAATTTCAGTAGTTCACGTGAATTTGGCAGTTTGATACGCGAAATGAACCACTGATTCAAAACAAAAGATTCGTAAAGCTTCATGAATCAGTGTTTTGAAATCGTCCATCACTAGATATTGTTAAAAAGTCGTTATTTGGTGCACAAAAAGTATTCTCGTCGCTTTATAATATTAAGGTTGAACCACATGAACTGTTTTAAATATGTTTTAGTATCTTTCTGGACATCTGAAAGTGTTCATTATCTTACAGGACTCACTGAACCATCGGATTTCATCAAAAATATCTTAATTTGTGTTTTGAAGATGAACGAAGGTCTTACGGTGTAGAACGACATGAGGGTGAGGAATTTTTGGGTGAACTAACCCTTTAAGACTAACATAAATAAAAATAAAACATCTGGACACAGAAAATGAGCTTCTATTGTCATGAAAAGAACATTAATGGTCCTAAAAAGTTTGTTCTCGTCATGCAAAATGCAATTTCCTATTTGGTTTCTTTTGATTTTCGGGTGAAATGTGAAGGACATGTTCTCCACGGGATTTATGAGATTGCCTGCTCAAAGGACAGAGAAACGCTTGTCGGCACAAAACCCCCAGGATATCAGTAAAAATGACGTACGGCAAATATCTAGGTATTGCAGAGCGAGCACAGTGATATGGTTATGACTTACACACTACTACGTTCAGTTATAAGACTTACGTCGTCTACGGTGACTGCTAGTTTGTGCGTGAGCGTTTCCTGTAGAAGACGTTTCAGTTGGGTTCTCTTTCAGAAAGACTACATGAAGAAAGGCATCTGAAGGTAAGCGAGAGAGGGAAAATCTTAGGTTGAATCAGGCGTTTTCTACTCCACAGCTGCACACAGACGTGCTCAAATAGGAAATACTGCCACTTCGTACGGCTTTTCTCAGTTATAAAAGCTCTGATCTAAATGCTGACAGTCATTTACAATAATAATAATACATATAGACATTCAAAAGGTTTCATATACGCGGCCTCTATTAGCTGATGACGCATTGCGAACAAATGCGAGTCGAGTTGCATCAGAGCACGTTTGCTGAAATAAATCAGTCCATTTTGAGTAAAGCGTGTTTAAAATAACCGAACACAATGTCGTGTCGCCGCAAAAGCAGATCTGGGTGAATATTGATCATGGGCGCAACTGCTAAGATTAGGTATTTACAGTTCAACGCGGGCAAGGCCGCATATTATATATTTAGATATAAATCACAGACACATGGCAAGTCATCCGACTGCAAGGCTGCTCAAATGCATAAAGACATAAAAGCATTTGTGTGCATGTGTAATTACAAATGAAGGAGGTTTTAATAAGTATTCTTATGTAGTATAGTTTCAGCTGTTGCATGCTTTTCTTAGCAAATGCACCCATTGCGTTCTAAAGGTTTGGGAGGGAAATGAGATCAAAAGCAGCTCTTGTCCTTCATCATTCGGAGAGATCAGTCTTATGAATGTCTGGAGATAATCGCAGCAAAGGCTTTGGAGGGGATAGAGGCCACACACAAAGCGATGTAAGCATTAGCCGTGTCCTCAAGAGGGCGCCGTTGTCCTTCAGAACCGATGGCAAGTTCACCGCTCTGTGACTGACATTGGACCGCTGGACGCCACTGAAAGTCGCTCTAGTCATTTGCGGTTTCTGTTAAAATCAGAGTGAGGAAATTGATGACAGAAAAGACAGACATGAGAACAACAAAAAAGCGTTCAGGCACAGCAGTATTTTCGACAAAGGAAAATGGATTTAATCCAGTTATTTAAATCTTTTGCTTGTAGTTTCTCCTATTGACAAGTAAATAACTGGCTTAAAACCATTTTTCTTTGGTGAAAATACTAACGTGCTTAAGACTTTTGCACTTCGGTTACACTTCGATAGTCCACTTTAGACACTATTAATTAGAAGTAACTTTGCATTTACATGTCAACAAACTCTCAAGCTAATATTTGTGAAATGCTTTGCAATCTTCCTTTGAAACAATGCCATTTGGCTTGATATTTTATTATATGAAGCAATAACGTTCAAACATTAAAGCTGCAGTCCGTAAGTTTTGCCTCTTTGTCGCCATCTCTGTTTGAAACCTGCAATTGCAGTTGCTTGCGAAATTATAATTTCGTGGGTTGTGCATCGGCATTACCTAGCTCATACCACATCAAACCATGCAAATTATTATTATTATTATTGGTATACTTTGTTCTCAAATTGTTAATGTTAACAACATCAGCATCGCGGGACCATGTGTATTTAGTTGTGTTTTAGCGTTACCTGTAGATTCAAGTTCTGTAGGCAGTCTTTTGCTTTTTGAATCTCCAGTTGTCACTGATGTGGACCTTTCTGGATTAAAATCAGTCATCAAAATGATACATTTAATTATTCTAGCTGCTGTGAGAAAAGGCAATAAATGATTGGCCGCCTACAGCATCCTCACATGATTTAGTCTAATAGCTGGGACTACTTCTTTATGTAAACAGACGTGACGTAATGACGCAAACACGCTCGGATTTCCCACGTAAACCCACCAGTACCACTTGAATCATAAAACATTATTACACTCTTACCGTTGTGAATCAGGCTAAGGAGATCGTTTTGAACACTGGGCTGGTTGATTTTTGAATCATTTTAACCAAAAAAAGGTACGGATTACAGCTTTAAATGTGCAAATATGTTTCTGGTGTCACTGTAGATAGTTACAGAATGTATTAAAGCCACACAAGTCTATGTTTACCACTGAGTATTCTCATATCTTCATCTGCTGGTGATTCTGCCTCTTCAGACACTTCTCCTGTTTACAGACGATTCAGCAGAACAGACAAAGACAGACTATTTTAGATTATAATTATAGACTACGGTTTTAAATACCATGCTGTATCAAGTATATAATGCACAGGATGCCGTAAGAAGGTATTTCATTTCACAGTGTTAGTTACTCTTATCACTCCTCTGATTATCCACCAGAGGGCAGTCACTGATAAATCTTGAAATTGAGCGACAGAGCTAATAGAAACAGTCATGTCAACTGATCACAATACCGTTCTGTAATTTCCGATGTTCCCCTTCTTTTTTTGATTGGTCATGGGGACTTTCTTCCGGGGGTCCGTTTACCCCCCCTGGCTCCGGGTTGTCTTCTCCCACCCGGTCTTTCTTTGGTCCCGACAACTCTGGGTTTTTTTGCTCCTGATTTTCTGCTGTTGCCTCCTGCTGTTCTTCCAGCTCTCGTTTGGCCTTCTCCTCCGTCTCTGGTATGAGACACAGCGGGAGGCGCATTATTTACTTTTCTCCAACTCAGAATGCATCAAATGTGAAAAATTCTAGTTTGGATGTACCAATTTGGTACTAATTTTCTCGTTTTTAAAGGGATAGTTCACCCAAAAACATAATTTATGCTGCTGCTGAATTGCATTGTGCAAACAATCCTGTTCATTATTTTGCATGACGTCACAGAGTTTTCAAACATATGTATTCTGACAGGGATCAATCTGCTCGCACCTTTATCTGCCTGCGTCTTCCACCGCTCTCTGTTCAGAGAAACCTCCTCGTTCCAGATGGCCTTGAAGTTCTTCAGGTCCACAGTGAGCAGCGAGCAGTTATGGGATGCGCTGCCATCAGAACCAGAGCTGTTCACACTGCCCCTCTTTACATCTCCGGCAGTAATACTGCTTGAAATGACGGGGAAAGGACATAAATCACATTGTCGCATATACATCGGCAGCGATCACATCCACTAAGCTTCTGTAACATCACCATATCTACCTAAATTTCCTGCTCTGTTGATCATTAATATGCTGCTGCTGCTTTGTGTCCTTCCTGTGAACCTTCTGGCTGTTTACCATATATTCTAAGGGAAGGGATATAATTCTGTTCTTTATATGCAGAAGATGTAATTTGTTACGAAAAGAATGTGCGCTGAAGCTTAGTCAGCGGTGGCAATTCAACTCCTACCTAGAAAATCAAACGAAACTTTCAAACTAAAGTGGAGTGACTGCTGATGGATCACTTTAAACTGAATTACAAAGGTCAGAATCTGCAGTGCATTCATTCACATTTGCTCTTTTTCTAAATGATCCAAGGAAGGTATCTGACCCGGACTGAATTGGATTTGTGGTAATGACCGCAATACAACCGGTGAATTGGGGTTTGATACTAAGGAAAGCTATGCCACGAGGCACTATAATTGCGGCCTGAGCACTAATTTGTCTGTTTGTCTTAATAACCATTCGTTATTTCTATTCCTGTACAGCAGAAGCAAAAGACGGAAGTCAGATTTCCAGACTCTGACCTGCGAAATCCAGCCAGGCCTGAACTTGTGGCCTCTTCAATGAGCGGCGTGACAATCTTTTCGGTCATGTCCGTCAGAACCGTAAACGTGGGAACAACGATAAAGTCAATGAAACCTAGAGGAAATGACAAAGAAATGGTTTATTTACATAATATTTGAAAGCATTATCCTCATATTTATGTTTTTCGGCTAGTTCGGAGTTTCAATGAGAATGATCTCAGTTTTGTCCATGTTTAGTTTCAGAAAATTTGAATTGAGCCATTCTTTTATTTTATTTGATCTGTTTTGGTAGATTATGCAGGTGTACAGATAGTGTATATTCGGATGTCATCGGCGTAGAAACCATGACGGTGTAAGATTTGACCCAGAGGTAGTACGTAAATTATGAATAATAATGGTCCGAGAACGGATCCCTGGGGGACACCTTGCTTCAGGGGGACAGTAGGTGATCAAAAATCCTGTACTAAAATGAAGAATTGTCTGTCAAAGAAAACCAAGAAAGAGCAGCACCAGAAATACCCACATCCGAGAGGCGAGAAATGAGTAAATCATTGGAGACGGTATGGAAGGCAGAGCTGAGGTCAAGTAGCAGAAGCATAGACAGAGAACCAGAATCACCAGAAAGCAGTAGATCATTCACTACCTTTACAAGTGCAGTTTCAGTACTATGAAGTGGGAAAAAACCAGATTGAAATGGACCAAAGAGACAACTAGAAAAGACTGAAGCTAGGAGGCAACAGTACAGTACTTTCCAGTAATTTATCAATGACAGGTAAATTTGAAATAGGATGATTATTAGAGAAGTGAGGGATCAAGATTGAGTTTCTTGAGATCTTCCAATTGCAATACTGACATTTAATCAATGAAGCCAATAAAACCTACAGGAAATGAAAAATAAATGGCTCATTTTTGTGCACCGAGTTCAATTTTTAAAAAAGCAATTTGAATAAATTACCCCTATAAGTATGATCTTTAAAAATAGCCATGTGTTTCAGCTATGATAAGTTTAAAGCTGAAATGTGTAATTTTCCCCCTTTTCAAGCTTAATATGAGTATTGATATTTAGCGTTATTCATAAATTTGCAATTGCAGTATTGCAATTTAATTAAAAGCATTTGTGTCTGCGTACTTACTGTGTGTTTGTGTCACTTACCGATCTGGGATTGGGCCACCATAGTGGACTTACGGTCACACAGAGGTGAGAAAGGTAGACCAAGCTCTGCCTCCTTATCACCCTGCCAACACAAACACTTCATTCAACTGCATTGTTATAATAATACATTACATAGGATTGTATATAGGGAATTTTTGTTTTGATATATATATATATATATATATATATATATATATATATATATATATATATATATAGCACAATTATTAACCACCACAGGTATGAAATGTGTGGCACTTTCCACAAACAGTGTACAAAATAGAGCCTGAAACGGACAATTATTTTTTTGTCAACAAATGGTTAAATGTGCAGTATGTAATTATTTTTGACAGTACTAAAGCATAAAAATACCATGCTTCATATATTTAAGTGAGAAAATTCACATACATGTTTCTCCGAAAAACTACGCTACAGCCAATTATTCTACTGGTTAATGTTCATTCCGTGTCGGAATGTCTGTTTTTGTTTTTACCCAATAGTTTACCCAATTTACCTTGTAGAATTTCGACACCCTGAGTTGACAGTTGGCTCAGATTCACAGATTTTACCCGAAACCTCGGCATCTATTTAAAAAGCTCTATGACCAGAGGCATATTAAAATACGGATAAATCAACTTAGAGTGTAAGGCCTGCCACCTTTCATTGTTATCTGCGCCGATTTCTGTTGCATGTCTTCAATCTGGCAACCCGAGTGAGCATCGAGTCTGAGGAGGGCCGCGCGGGGGAAACAACCCTCTCCAATATTTTGAATTTGGACTGCAGTACCCATTTCGACCACTAGCTGTCAATATTACATACTGCACCTTTAAAAGGAAGTGTTTAACTTTCATAAAATTGTGATTAAAACGCACAGAAGGTAAAGCTAAATATTTTATAAGCGGTTTTATTGTCTATTGAGTATTGCAGGCTTTGCTACTAAAATTTAAGACAAAAATACTGCTCAAACCCTGATTTATTTGATCTAGATTTAACTAGCAAAATTGATTTTGTTAACTACTAATGACCATCAATCATTCTTTCAATAAAGAACCTGTTATTTAAGCCTCTGATGCTTATAAAGCAGTGCCAAAGTGTAGCATATTTGTGGAAAGTGCCACGAAAGCACTACAGCCTCATAAAGCTTGAGAAACCGGAGTTAAATTAAATGCTGCTGCACTGCTAGACCATGAGTCTGAGCCAACTTAACCGTACTCAATATATGCAATGTCAGCAGACTGTGGCCTGATACTAGCCTGTCTGAATCAAGTTAAATGCTTATGAAATGGCACTATGGACAGTTGCCGCTCTGGGTCTGGCTCTGAAAGATTTATTACATATAGAATATATTCCTAAATATTTCTTTAAGGCAGACTAAAATAAACTGTCCAAGCTTTTATGTTAGGCCTGTCATGATTGATCTGTCTGCTGGTGTGTACAGCTGCTGGAACAAAACTAGACACACACACACACACAGGAATAGCTCCCATCCTCTAATCTGTCAATCAATCAAAGCATTTTTATGAAGAGCTGTGAATGTGCTTTATAACAGTCCCTTTAGTAGCAGATAAACAGACACATGATGGGTAAGATCAGGAGGTAATACAGAGAAAGCAATTCCCATCCATTGTTCAATTTACAAAGCAACAGAGACAGACGGAGAACATTCATGCATCGGGCCTATTTTGACAGTCAGTGATATATAATTATATAATATCATAAATATATATAGTGGATAAAATATAATTATTTTGTAATCAATATTTTGTACTTAAAAATATCTAAAAATCTAAATTAAATAAGAATTTCGGCATGTTCGATAAAATGCAATTTAAGAAATTAAGACTTTATGACCAATGTTGTACCAAGACATATTTAGTGATCAAATAGTACGGTAACATCAATAATCTATCTGTTAACAGATATAGAAATAATAATAATAAAAATGATATTTTTTAATATTCAAAGATGGTTTAAAGGGTGATTTTTTTTCTCAACAGCTCACACAAATCAGTATGAAAAAAGCAGTTTTACATATGCACAACATATGCATTTACAGTCATTTTAATGCAGCACAGTGTCACTCACATTTGAAAGTTGATTACTGATTTTTGTGCACAGCCAAGAAAAGGTCGCTTTGGTCGACAAGACTTAAAAGCATCATCTCCTGTTTTTAATCTTTCAATTTTAGCAATTTTAAAGACCCCCTGTGGTGAAAATCAAGATTTTAATGTTGTTTATATGTGTATGTGGTGTTTTTAATATGCTTTCACACAAACCATGTGCAAATACATAAGCCGACACCTTTGCTGCAGCTGAGTATTTTCCTCTTTAGAAGTCCAGTGATCCAAAAACGGTCTCAAAAACGCGGTTTGAAGTCGCTGGGGTTTCTGACGTCACAAACTACCCTGTAACCAATCACCTAAAAGTGCCGGCGGGCTTTAGCATGTCATTAACTATGCTGCAAAGAAGGGGAGTCTCAAGAGAAGCTGTAAAAAACATTCAGCCTTTGTACATTCAGCCTTTCTCCATTGACGTTCTATGATGTTCAAAGCATTTCTAAGGATACTGATTTTTTGTAGGCAGACTGAAATGGCAAACAAGAACATGGTTTGTGTAACATAAGCAACACATTATTAGCCGTTCAATAACGTAGTCAAGCAAAAGGCTATCATATTATTTACCGTTATGTGTCCGATGTTGTAAAAGTGCAGCGTTTACTACAGCAACTTGAGTAAAAGTTGACCAAGCGGGTCTCTGAGCTGGTGTGAGAGAGTGGAGGCGGGGCTAATTTGCATATTCATGATTCCGCATATGCTAAATGAAGCAAGGGTGTGGTTAAATGTGTTTTTTGGTGATCAAAAAGGAGTTCAAGGGATAAAATTATTGACTACAGGGGGACTTTAAGACATTTCCAAAGATACTTCAAGACTTTTTATGGGCTTACATTTTAAAAAGTGTATTTAAATGAATTTTCACTGCTGCTTTAGGACATTATAGCTCTTCTGAGAATATATTTTGAAGTTTCTTTTGCTCACTCCATTGTTTTAAAGTGCCGCTATTATGCTTTTTTAAAAGGTTCCTTATTTTGTTTTGGAGTCTCCTACAATAGGTTTACATGCATCCAAGGTCAAAAAATATGATATTTTTCTCATAATATACATTGCAACATCACCTCATTTCTCACAGAGTCGTTTAGTCGTTTTGTTCGAAGATTCAGTCTCTCTAAAACCCTCCTTTCCGAGAGCCTGGTCTGCTCTGATTGGTCAGGTGGTCCAGTCTGTTGTGATTGGTCGACCACTTACAGCAAGCATTGGAAACGAAGCGCCTAATACATTATCTGAATTTCAGCTCCGGATCTTCCTCAGCACTTGATACACAGTGACACAAACAGCAACGATCGGTTCTTTCAAACTTCGCAGACCTTTTACAGCTCTATTACACACTACATTAAAGGATTTAAGCATATATCAGCCAAAATTTGAGTAGCATTATAGGATACGTATATATGACATTGCCGTGATGTTTAAAAGACGAGCCAAGCGCTGTTCACATGATCGTGCCAAAGTTTAATTTGGGCACCTGCATTCGATATGGCCATGAAAGCCAGTTATTTTCAGAGGTTTATGTTCAGGTGTAAACAATCTCAAATGACACACTTCTCCAAATGCTCTCGTTTCTGCAGCCTATGATAATCCTCACGCAGTCTTACATGTGATTGGATGAAAGGGCAATCAGAAGAGAACAGGAAGCGAACCGAGAGAGGATTAAATGCCGAACGCATCTTAAGAACAAATATAAGTCAAACCTGTCGGAAAAACTCCTCCAGCAGTGACGTAGTCCAGCGATGGTGTAGATCCCAGTTCTTGGCTGGATGACTGATGTCAGCCGTGTGTAACAGCAGAGACAGAGCCTTGGGTTTGTCGATTCTGGGTGAAGAAAACACACCAATCCCAGTGGTAAATATCGCTTTGTTCTTAGATATTTTCAGAATCTCTCTAGTTTCGGAAGATACAAGATATATGAGGCCAAAATAAGAAAGTCTTTAATCAAAAATAAGAACTCGAACGTTTTGCATCAAATTCTCCCAAAAGCAAACGATCTGATCTGCTTTCATTTTATAGCTCTATATTTTGCTCTAAGTATCATTTGTCTATTTTTATTTTTTCCAAGGAACAGTTGGAGGAACATCTTGAGAAACATCAATCTTGATGAAGTCTCGTCTGCTATGAAAGAACAGCCTCTAACCAATAACATCTTGACAAAGTAAAAGGTGACAGACAACAGTGAAGCAGTTCGGATGTTTGTTTGTAAAGGTTTCTCACCCCTCGGGCTGCTGGAGGAAATTCTTCATGGCTTTGACCTGCTGGAAGTGGCAGGACATGTCGGTGGCCAGAACCATCTCGACCACGAGCGCCCTGAGCTCTCTAAAAACACAAGCACACAAAACAACAGCACTGAATCTCCTCACTGGAGAAAGCATCAAAGCGCGAGGATAACGGTTTTCTTTCTGAATGAGAAATCATTTACATATCAGTCATTAAACTTCATCTGAATTTCTTCCTCTGTTGTGTTTGATTTAAAATAGCGGCAGCGAGAATGTACAAAAACACTTTCAGCACTTTTTATTGGGCGTTTCATCAAATGTGAGCACTTTGTCTCTTAAAAATGTAAAACTTTTAAAACCTGTTCACTTTTATTGTTATAATTTTTTGTCATGCTAAAGCTAATTTGACAGCTGGCATTATATTAAACACCCAATTAAAGGTGCACTATGTAGTTTTTCGTCCACTAGAGGTCGCCTATTCAAAAGGCGTAGCTTGATGATGCCGAGTTTGAGCGAGGAATCTTGGGACGTGTGGTCTTCACCTCACAGCCGGTGGAAAAGAATCGGGATGGGACTCGGGCAGAAATCATGTTCATGGATGCGATTATTAACGTTACTGTAGTGTGAAGCAGAGCAGGAGCAAGTGTTGTGGAGCTGAACGAGACGATTGATAATGAGAGACAAACGACACACACCTCGAGAGCAGCGGGACTTTTATTTTGACACAGTCGCCGCTTCCGCTTTTCCGGTCATGAGTATGAGCGAACGCAGCTCTGATTATCATATTAGACACATTTGAGTGTGTTGAAGATGATGTTGTAACGTTACTCTGAGCGTTCGCTCGCGGTGCTGTGAGACACTTGTTCACACTGCAGTGAGAGAGATCCATATTACAATATCATATTAAATACTGGATGGATTGTGTTGATAAATGGCATGCAATTCATTTTAAAACATATTGTATGATGGATAAAATTCTGTATTGCTGTTACTAAAAATAAAGCTGCATCTGATTATGCTGTGTTAGCTACTTTTCTGTGAGACGTGGTAAAGAATGACATTCGCAAAAAAACATGAAAATTAGATTTAAACAATAAGACTAAACATGTTGAGCTATATTACAATAATTAGATTTCTGTCTATAATGCATCAGAACAGATGTTTCCTTGTCTGTGTTCCCATATGCAATAAATATTAAAGCATTTTTGGTGTTTCCATTGTTTCTACAAAATAAAACCGAGGTTAACTCGGATATGACAGGCGACTCACGCACACGTCATGGATCCTTGGTTAAAATTGTGATTTACAAATAGTTGGAAACATTTGGGATATTGTAAGTACTCAACTGAACAAAATATAACACTGGCCCAGTGGTTTTTGGATATTTTACCGCAAATATTTTACATATTGTGGCTTTAAACATCCAGTAATTCTGCTGTGGTATTTATCTTACAACTGTGGGTCAGTCATTTGTGTAAGAAATTAGATAAAAATGTACATTTCTGTCAGTTCGTCTGTTTTCTGGAGACAAAAGAAGTGAGATAATGATGAAAATGAATAGAATGATGGATGTGAAATCCTGCTGTACCTCCAGTCATCTTTGGAGAGGTTGTAAAGGATGTTCATCTCGTCGTCGTCCTGAAGCAGTCGATATGCCGCGCTGACGTGATGACTCTCCAGCACAGAGCGGTCGTTGTACAGGATGGCTGTGTCCGATCTGTTGGAAAAAATGTAAACTCTCACAAAGTTTTCTTTTTTCTATTCAACGAAAAAAAAATCTGAAAAATGGGTTTCCTCAAAAATATTAAGCGGCACAACTGTTTTCAACCTTGATAATAATAAGAAGCTGCAAATCAGTATAGGACCATGGTGTCACTGAAGATGATGCTGAAATTTTTAAACTGTAATAATATTTACTTATTCTGCTGTAATTTTGGTCAAATAAATGCCGCGTCGGTGAGCACAAGAGACCTTCTAAAACATTTAATATAGTCTAAACTTTTTACAATAGTAGTGCATTCAAACAGATCCACAATCTATTCACTGACACGAATATTAAAAAAGAAAACCAAGAATAAAAAAAAAAAATCTTTATCAAAACTGTTTTTGTTTTATATCTATTTCCTCCTTTTTTCTAATTAGTCCCAAGTCAGGTTTTGGTCAGAAAGGCCATCTTTCTCCATCTTTTATGCTAGTTTGATTTAGGTATTGTGACTGCAGGCTGTGTGTTTGTCAGTGTTGGAGTCTGATGGATGACTCACCAGCGGCCCACAGCGCTCTCATGCGTTACCTGGTCTGGATGTGGAAGTTGTTTGTCGTCCCAGTGTGTTCGTAGTCGTGGACGGCAGCAGCAAATAGCATCGCAAAAATCTCCAACTCTGTCAGCCAGTGCTGGAGAGCAAAGAAGCATCATTCAACATATCATTTATTTATGGAAATGAGGTTAAATAAAGAGCAAATGAAGACTTGACTTTCAAAGATGCTTTTCCTGACAAAAAATATCTAGGAATCACAGAAAAGATCTTAAAATTTTTCAAACTGTGCTTAGATTTAAGTGAACTATTCCTTAAAGAGAAAAGAATATCCTGGACATTTTTATGTCCCTACATTTCAACCTTTTCTTTTTTTGTTACATACATACATATATACATACATATATATACATATATATATATATATATATATATATATATATATATATATATACATATACGAACACACATACATTTATTTTCATATCTACTTCAACTGCTTTTTCATGCCTGTATTTTAGAAGAAAGAAATTAGTCTGAATTTTAGAAGAAACATCTGAGAAAAAGTTGTCACCATGAAATTAAAAATTAAAAATCTTATTTTTTATGATATCTTGCAGGATCAATTTCATGTGCTAATCTTTAAATCAAAATCTTCCCCTTCTTGCAGCAACATCACTTCTCTTCTCTGATGACATGTTCACTGGCGTGAGGGCGGGGCAACCTGTCACTCACATGAGATCCACCAATAGCAAACCAGAACCATCCAATCAATTCCAGATGGACAAAATCAAGTCCAGACATACATTTTTTCTTGTTTTGAGAGGCTGTTTCAGGATATACGTCACAATAGGTATATTCATGCCAAATTTAAATAATTCACAACTCAGAACTCTGAGTTGACCAAATCGAAACAGACTGGGCTTTTCGGAAAGGTGGGTTTTAAAGAGAGAGGAACTAAAACAGTGCGTTTCAGGCATAGGGTGTGAAGAGGTGCTGCAGCAAAGTACAGTATGAGAAAAATGTGTTTGTTTGTTTTAAAATCATGTAAATGTATTCTACCGCACCTCCAAAATAAATTAGTATAATATGTGCACTTTAAAATTAAAATAACCAAAAGCACACAGCCAATACCTGTAAAATAATGGACATGTGATGTTGAAACATTAATCTAAAGCTCTGAAGGACCTTGAGCTCTCAGCTGCACGCTGCTTCCCGCAGGACTTCATCTTAATATTTAATCATTTAATAGAGAGACTCAAGTTCAGAGTGCAAAATGACACCGTCGCCCTGCATTTGTCATGTCTGTGCGCCGTGATGAGAGACGTGCCTCTGTGAGAAAATCATAAAGCGATTTGGGTCAGTGACATGTTAAGACCCTCATACGAGTAAACGGCATGAGGATTTGTTTCTCTTCAGGAACTGCTGCTTTATGATTGTTCATTAAAAAGCTTAAGGTGTGTGTATGTGAGTTTGCCAGCACAAACATGTCAGCAGAATTAATGATTACGCCGCTGGGTTTCTGTGCAGTTACTCTTGAGTTCGTGCCCACAGACTTCGACATGTTGTCACGGTAACATTATCAAGATGATTAACGCTGTATCTGAATTGAATGCGAGTGGAACAACGCAACATTAGATCATTATAATCAACAAACCAGTCTATGTTGCAAGAGCGTGCCGCGCAGTGTTGATAATGAAGGGTATAGGGTTACGGGGGGAGTCGTGGCCTAATGGTGAGGGAGTCGGGCTTGTAACCTGAAGGTTGCAGGTTCGATTCCCACGCTGGCAGGAATTGTGCAGCACTCTCTCCACCTTCGATACCATGACTAAGGTGCCCTTGAGCAAGACATGAAACCCCTAATTGCTAGGGATGTCGTTGCATAAACATGAGGTAAGAGATTCCACAAGCCTGAAGCAGTTTTGTTATTGTTAATGAAAACTACAACTATTAAAAATAGGTTTTGATTGTTTATAGTGCAACTTCACCAATTTTCAACCGCTTTGTATTGTTACAATACTGAGAAATTTATGTTTATTTGTCAGCAAAAGTAGGACGCAAAACGTGGGAGACCAGGCTTTTCAAACCTGCTATAAAACTCGTTCAAATCGGCGGCTAAATGTTGATTCTCCACAGTGCTGGGGGACGGTGTCTTGTAGCTGTCGATGGCTTTCAGGCCCTTTGACAATGATGCAAGGTCGTTGGTCGAAAACTGTTTTTAGAGTAGCTTCTCTTAGCTACTCTTATGTCCCAATTCAGTGTGTTTTTGGCCAACACTCCAGTAGGCATCCTCTTTGGCCTGGCGAAGCCGTTTGATATGTTAAATAAGTTTTGGTGGGAACACATATGTCCTAACAGAAACTGATGTCATGATGTAAGTGAGCTCATGCAAATCAGTGGCTGCGGCCTCAAAAACACTACAATTAGTTTTTAAGGCTGTCGGTTTAACGCGTTAATTAGATTAACTAGTTACAGTAAAAAATAATACAGTAATTTAATGCACTTGCCCCGTCCCAGACCTAGATCATCTGACACTACATACAATTGATTGATGAAGAATATGATGCAGGGCAACAAGTCACTGTGTGATGAAGCCTATAGAATGAAGTCAGAAATTCCCTAAAATTAAAGATATGGGGGCAAAAATGCCCCTATTTGAGTTTTTGTCTCCTATTTAGATCATATGGGTTAATCAATATCACACGAGTAACGAGTGCAATATTAAACGAGTGCTGTTTTTGTCCCATAGCCTGTATAACAAGTGCAAATGCAATACTGGTTTTATACAACAGTTCAGTAAATAAGTTAATATTGTGTTATTTTAGATACAATATTGTCTATATTGTTCAATTTTATCTGTATACACACACACACACACACACATACATTATATATACATGTATATATATATATATATACACACATACATACATACTCACCTAAAGGATTATTAGGAACACCTGTTTCTCATTTAAAGCAATTATCTAATCAACCAATCACACGGCAGTTGCATCAATGCATTTAGGGGTGTGGTCCTGGTCAAGACAATCTCCTGAACTCCAAACTGAATGTCAGAATGGGAAAGAAAGGTGATTTAAGCAATTTTGAGCGTGGCATGGTTGTTGGTGCCAGACGGGCCAGTCTGAGTATTTCACAATCTGCTCAGTTACTGGGATTTTTACGCACAACCATTTCTAGGGTTTACAAAGAATGGTGAGAAAAGGGAAAAACATCCAGTATGCGGCAGTCCTGTGGGCGAAAATGCCTTGTTGATGCTAGAGGTCAGAGGAGAATGATGGCCGACTGATTCAAGCTGATAGAAGAGCAACTTTGACTGAAATAACCACTCGTTACAACCGAGGTATGCAGCAAAGCATTGGTGAAGCCACAACACGCACAACCTTGAGGCGGATGGGCTACAACAGCAGAAGACCCCACCGGGTACCACTCATCTCCACTACAAATAGGAAAAAGAGGCTACAATTTGCACGAGCTCACCAAAATTGGACAGTTGAAGACTAGAAAAATGTTGCCTGGTCTGATGAGTCTCGATTTCTGTTGAGACATTCAGATGGTAGAGTCAGAATTTGGCGTAAACAGAATGAGAACATGGATCCATCATGCCTTGTTACCACTGTGCAGGCTGGTGGTGATGGTGTAATGGTGTGGGGGATGTTTTCTTGGCACACTTTAGGCCCCTTAGTACCAATAGGGCATCGTTTAAATGCCACGGCCTATCTGAGCATAGTTTCTGACCATGTCCATCCCTTCATGACCACCATGTACCCATCCTCTGATGGCTACTTTCCAGCAGGATAATGCACCATGTCACAAAGCTCGAATCATTTCAAATTGGTTTCTTGAACATGACAATGAGTTCACTGTACTAAAATGGCCCCACAGTCACCAGATCTCAACCCAATAGAGCATCTTTGGGATGTGGTGGAACGGGAGCTTTGTGCCCTGGATGTGCATCCCACAAATCTCCATCAACTGCAAGATGCTATCCTATCAATATGGGCCAACATTTCCAAAGAATGCTTTCAGCACCTTGTTGAATCAATGCCACGTAGAATTAAGGCAGTTCTGAAGGCGAAAGGAGGTCAAACACAGTATTAGTATGGTGTTCCTAATAATCCTTTAGGTGAGTGTGTGTGTGTGTGTATATATATTATATTATATACACAAATATTATATTAATATAACATTTCTCCAATTTCATCTGCCATCTTGATGGATTATTTCAATCAAGTCTTTTCCATCAAGGGAGCACAATTATTAAAATAAATCTGTCCAGACCTCTTGACCTAATAACCTAATTCATTCCAGTAATAGACCTCTGATGTGATCTTTCTGCATGTGCGTTTCAGCTTACCACCATCCCCGTCTTCAGGAGCAGGTAGTGTACCGTCTGTGTGACGTCGGCTGCGTGCATCAGGTTGTGGTAGGGGTTTTTATGTTTGCTGTAACCCACTTCCAGAGCCTCCACAAATGAGACCAGCGCTGAGACAGGAATCTGTCAGAGATACGATGTTAATAACTCTGATAAATACCATTACCGCCCTCTACTCACTTCTTTAAGAGTTGTTTTCACCTTAAAGCGGCTGATGAGGTCATATCGGGTGAGGAGCTCATAGAAGATGAATTTGAGTGCGTGGTCACCGCTCGACTCGTTCAGAGCAAATACATCAAAAGACCACTTATCCACATGCTGAGAAGAAAAAACAGAGAAACAAACTCAGCACACAGTGTATGATGCTGATGCTGACTCAGGAGCCTGCCAATAATGAGTCGGCGCTTTGATGCAGAACCCGGATGCGCTGCTTGGTGTTTACCATGTAAACGGCCTAGTAGACTGACAGGGAAGAGATGAAATTGTTGAAAAAATAATTATTTTTGATTTGTTTTTGCGCACTAAAAGCATTGTCGTCGCTTCATAACATTAAGGTTGAATCACTGTAGTCATGTTGACTATTTTAACCACGTCTTTACTACCTTTCTAAGCCTTGAATGTGGTAATTACATTGCTTTCTCTAGGGGAACAGAAATCTCTCAGATTTCATCAAAAATATCTTTATTTATGTCTGAACATGAACCAAGGTCTTACGGGTTTGGAATGACATGACGGTGAGTAATTAATGACACAAATTTTATTTTCGGGTGAACTAACTTTAATTTATATTTGCTGCTTTTCAAGTGCCTTTTATTTGTATTTCTTATCGTTTTACCCTCGTCTCAGACCCTGACTTTTCCATCAAATTTATCATAAAACATCATGTTTTATGTTCTGCTCATGTTGTCTTTGTATTGACATTAATGTTTTTATTGTAAAAAAAAAATAAAATAAATAAATATTATATATATATATATATATATATATATATATATATATATATATATGTATATATATATATATTTGTTTCATTTCAGAGGGAAAATACATACATATACATATATATATATATGTGTGTGTATATTTGTATATGTGTGTGTGTGTATATATTTTCCCTCTGAAATGAAACAAATCATTTTCAAACAGTAAATTTTTCTTTTTATCAATTGTATCAGAGTTGGTGTCATTTCCATGATGAAACCATAATCTTGTTACTAATAAGGTTTTTATGAAAGTGTAGTGTACTTGTTCATTTAGAAGACAGGAGTGACAAGACAAATTGCATATTATTGAAAAAATATACATCAATATACATACAGTAGTGGCCAGAATATAAAAATTGACATCTTCAGCATTTATTTAAATATTATTAAAATTTTGTTAAAGATTTTGTAATCATAGTTTGTTGTGTTTGGAGTCAATTTTTTAATTTGTGATAACGCAATGAAACATGCTCACATAATTTTTGGCCACATGCAAAAACAAGAGAGAACCAACGAAATATTAAAAACTGATTATGTTGTAGTAAATATGCATTTTCTGAAGTCCAAGTGCCAATAGTGTCCAGAGTGGAAGAAAACCCCTTCTTTTGTATGATAGTTGGAGAGCGAAACAAAGAGAAAGAAGCTGGGAGATAAAACAATGGCTATTTATAAGAATGAAAGAGTGTGTGAGTGTTTTACCTTAAGCACTGCTATGACAGAGGGAGGGTAACTCAGTCCAACCATGTTAGAGGTTCGGCGGTACATTCTGTTAGAAGGAGATAAACACATCAAGTGAAAACGGCAGCACAGACCGCAGGCACTCCAAACACAATGCCATAATCTTCACCTTCAAAATGACAAAACATAAAATGCAGAGGACAACCTGCACTTTCTTTAAGTAAATGCTTTGTCAGAGCAATTCATTTGTGCAGTGTTGCCTGAAGTGCATTAGAATTTAATGAAATGATGCTAACGGATGAGAGAGAGGCAGAGTGACTGTAGTTATTCAGACTTGTCAAGAAGATGATGTATATGCATTCGCTGACTCACAATGAGCTCAATGCATAGATTTATAATCATCTCAAAGAAGACTTTAATGCTGCCTGGCGATGAAAAAAATGTTTTGAAGAGGATGCAGACTGATTTATGAACACTGGAAGGCTCCTGCTTGTGTTCTTGGTTACAAAAAATAATAATGTTCAGCTAAATGTGATTTATGTTCCAGCGTTAATATTATTAACTAAAACTATTACAATAAAGCTGAAAAGAAATAAAAAAAAAAAACATACCAATTTTCCCGTGGCAGCTATTAAAATGACTAAAACTGAAATGAAAATAAAAATCAACTAAACTTAAAAATAAACAAAAACTACTAAAACAACAAAAGCACAGAAAACTATGGAAGATTGTTTCTGCCATGAAATAAAAAAATAAAAAAGGTAATTGTGACTTTTTATCTCACAATTCTGACTTTTTCTCCGAATTGGGAGATACAAAGTCAGAACTGCGAGTTATAAAGTCAGACTTGCGAATTATAAAGCCAGAATTGAGTTATAAAGCCAGAATTGCGAGTTATAAAGTCAGACTTGCGAATTATAAAGCCAGAATTGCGAGTTATAAAGCCAGAATTGAGTTATAAAGCCAGAATTGAGTTATAAAGTCACAATTGAATTATAAAGCCAGAATTGCGAGTTATAAAGCCAGAATTGAGTTATAAAGCCAGAATTGTGAGTTATAAAGTCACAATTTCTTGATCTAAAGTCAGAATTGCAAGTTATAAAGCCAGAATTGCGAGTTATAAAGTCACAATTTCGTGATCTAAAGTCAGAATTGTGAGTTATAAAGTCACAATTTCTTGATCTAAAGTCAGAATTGTGAGTTATAAAGCCAGAATTGCGAGTTATAAAGTCACAATTTCGTGATCTAAAGTCAGAATTGCGAGTTATAAAGTCAGACGTGCGAATTATAAAGTCAGAATTGAGTTATAAAGCCAGAATTGCAAGTTATAAAGTCACAATTTTGTGATCTAAAGTCAGAATTGTGAGTTATAAAGCCAGAATTAAGTTATAAAGTCAGAATTGCAAGATATAAACTCGTAATTGCGTGTTATACCCCCGGTTTCACAGAAAAGGCTTAAGCTACTCCTAGACTAAAATGCGAGTTTGAACTGTTTTGACTGAAAGCAACTTGTACTGACATATCTTAAAATATTTTAGAGCCACTGTTTTGTCTCAAAATTCACTTTTTTTTTTTTCTTTAAATGTCCTAATTGAACTATGGCCTAATCCTGGCTTAGTTTAAGCCCTGTCTGTGAAACCGGGCCATAGTGTCGAATTGTGAGGGGAAAAAGCCTGATGTTTTTTCTCAGAATTGCGAGTTTATGTCTCAGAATTTTGACTTCATAACTCGCAATTGCATGTCTTAAAATCAGAATTGCGAGATATAAACTCAGAATTCAGTGGAAAAAAAAAGTCAGACTTTATAAGTCGCGATTGCACATTTAAATCTCGCAATTCTGAGAAAAAAAACTCAGAACTGCGTCGCAATTACCTTTTTTCTTTTTTAATTTAGGAGGCGGAAAAGTTTCCAAACAAAACTAAAATGAAAACTGAAAATATAAACATAAAAAACCTAATTAAAATTTTTTTAAAAAGTACGTTCTTTGATCCTTTGAAATGAAAGAGACATTCAAAATAAGAGTTCCAAATGTGACATTAAAACATACACTTATGTATGTCGTTTACACAGAAGGCATAGAATAATTGCCTGTTTAAATCGCAAGAGTCAACGAAAATGAACAACTAAAGTAGATTTTTTTCCATTTAAAAATGTGTTTTATTTTTTTAGCACACTGCTTTGCGGTTAACCCCACCTCTCCACAAATATCCCTGCCTGCACTGCGTGTACGATGCTGCGGAATCGCGGCTTCTCTTCCGTCCGTCGCAGCATCAGCCCCATCTGTCGTGTGAAGGTGGAGGCCAGCCAGTCACGGACTTCTGATGGCACAGAATCTGATTGGATGTCGCTGAGCTCATCCTCGGTATCGACCAATCTCCTTAGAAAAAGAGGAAGAGAGAGGGAGGAAGGAAGGGAAAATTACGTTAAATGTCGTCATCATCAATTACACTTAAAATAAGCTATGACAGGTAATTGTTGTGCATTTAAGAAGGATAAACGACTATATATACTTATTCTAAACTGTGAGTGAAGCCCGAGCCAACACCCACTGGTTTAAGTCTAATCCATCCGCATAATTATGGTAACACCACAGTATGTTCCACACATGCGGCAGAACAACGTGTCTTGTTAATAAGGAAGGCTTGAGGTATAAATATTTGTGTTGGAATGGATCTGATTTTACAGCACTAAAAACATCTTCACAGTAGCTGTGCCGTTAACATCTGTGTATCCAGACATAAGCTCTTATGATGGATTTAAAGTCCACAACGGTCATAAATCACACAGCGAATATGAATCTGATCAGACAGGACTGGTGGTCTCTGTGGTTTGGCAAGTGAGAGGGTGTGTCATAATCCCCGGCCGCAATGACGTCCCAGTTACATAATTCTATAAGCTTTCATTATGTCTTTTCTGGCATCTAGATGTTCGAAGCTCTTATTCTTCACTCTGCTCATCAAAATAAAAAGATATCAGTGGTAATCGAGTGGCATGATGGAACGCCGGATCTCCCCACAGAGACAATAAATACGATCACTGAGTGGGAATGAAATGGCACTGATAAGGATGGAGTTTTGCGTCTCGTTTCAAACTGCAGGTGTTCATTTATGTGCTCTCAATAAAGATATCAGCATCTTCTCATATCCACACATCTTGATGAAAACATGTTCACATCAATTATAGTTTGTGTAATGTGCACTGTGGCATTATTTTGATTAAAACACTCTTTCCAGCCAAAATCTCTTGTAATGCTTTTGATTTTGTTTTTGTAATTCCATTACAATGTTTTTACTACATACTAAAAAGAACAAAAAATGTTTTAAATTAAAGCCAGTACAACAAGTACAAAAATAAAATATTTAATATTATATATATATATAGGTATAATATAATTTTTATTTTTTATGTATTTAATATTTTATTTTCGTATCTATATCTATTAAAAATATGAGGAAAACGTTTTATATTTTTATAAATATATATTTATTTTTATATATATATGTATATACACACCTCTATATATGTACACTATATATATATATATAGCATATATAGTGTACATATATAGAGGTATGTGTATATATATATATATATATATATATAGTATACATAGTGTACATATATAGAGGTGTGTGTGTATATATATATATATATATATATATATATATATTAAAAATATGAGTATGAATATGAATATTCCTCATATTTTTAATATATATATATATATATATATACATACACATATAGGTGTATATATATATATATATATATATATATATATATATATTAAAAATATGAGGAAAACGTTTTATATTTTTATAAATATATATTTTTAAAATATTTTAAATATGAAGGTTAAACAAAACACTAACAACTAAAGGTTTAAAAAAAAGCATATATTGACTACAGCATAATCAGTTATTAATGTTTGTTGTTTCTCTCTTCTGTTGTTCTTGCATGTGTTCATTCTTTCTTTGTGCCTTGCCAAAAATTGCTTATCACAAATAAAACAATTGACTCAAAGCACAACTATGTAATACGATTACAAAATAAATAAATAATGGGTGAAGATGTCAATTTTCCTAGGCCGGACATCACTTTTGGCCACTACTGTATATAGATTTATTTATTTATTGTCCTTAAATAAGAGTAAATATGCGGTCATAAAAATAATAATAAATAAGCATCATCTTAAAAATATATTTTTTGTTAATTATATACATGCATGTGTGTGTATTTATATCTACATAATAAATGTACTACACGCATATTATGTAAACACAAACCTTTATTTCCGATGCGATTGATTGCGATTAATCGTTTGACAGGAGTGAAATATATGTAATTTATTTTATTTTGTGGTCACATTCAACCAGAGAGTTGCTTGAAAAACCTCACAAAGGTATAGTTAAGGTACAGTATCAAATTGTGAGGTCACAGTGATTGTATCCGATGGACTCTGTGATTGTCATATTCAAATACCATGCCATTTTGGTAATGTTGTTTATAGTTAAATAATTGTCCAAGCAAATACTGACATTTTTAAAATAAATACATTAAAAAATAAAAATAAAAATAAAAAGGTCTTGCTGAAGGACAAAGCCGCAGCGTTGACACTTGTGACCCCTTCAAATGACCACTTACTCAGTCTAAGGATCTTGGGATTGAGGCACACAGATCTTTAACTGCTAATTGAATTGACCTCTATCAGCATGAGTGAACTGCTTTGGGCTCCATTAGATTGATCCTAGACCAATTTTACAATCTTCCCTTTACAATGACTCCACTTACGGATTGTGTGGAAAAGCTGGATCAGCATCTGACATGGAAGGACTGAATAATGTGTCGTTACGTCTTTGTGAGCAATGCGGCAGAGTCAAACATTTTTGACGAGAATAGAACATAGCCGGGAGATGATTGTTCATTATAAATGGACCATGTAATCCAGGCAGTTAGTTTGCAACTGATGGATTTCATGATACAGCATGAGAATAGGAATGTTATTTTTATTTTAAATATTTGAGTTTCAACTAGTTTAAAATTTCTTGTTAATTGAAAGTGGATTTTGGCAACAATATTAGAGTAAAATAACAGTGTAAGCTCCATACTTTACCTTGTTTCCTCAATATAGACCGATTCTAAAACTGTTGCAGCGTATTCCAGGTTTTTCTTGAGGTCTACGAGAGACGCCTCTCCCCTCTCCAGCTGTTTTATCAAACATCGTAATCTGGAAAACAAGCACACGCACATACATTAATTCTAAACACACAACTGCGTATTTTGCAAAGCAATTATCTGAGAGTACCAGCCAACATCAGCGCAACAAATGCAGCATTTAATTCTGCAAAAAACAAAAATCAATGTTGCATTTCCATAAACATAAAAATATGTAACACTACAACAAGAAAGTACCTTCATTTTATATAAACTGAGTTGGAAATTATTATGCAAGTGACATATCAGCAGGATTTCATTACAATAATCAAATTCAGATTTTAGTTTTTCAAAGAAAGGGTTTTTTTTGTTTTATTTCTCCATATCTTTTTAGATAACTGGTCTCAATCTCAGACCGGTTTGTTCAATAGTTTGCCAGGTCTTCTTAGGTAAATGGAAACCCTACCCTGCTACTAATAATAAATGTTTCTTGAGCAGCAAATCAGCATATTATAATGAATTCTGAAGGATCATGTGACACTGAAGACTGAAATAATGATGCTGAAAATTCAGCTTTGCATCACAGGAATAAATTACATTTTAAAATACATTCACATAGAAAAGAGTTATTTTGAATTGTAATAATATTTCACAATATTACAGTTTTTACTGTATTTTTGATTAAATAAATGCAGCCATAGTGAGCAAAAGACACTCTCAAAAATATTATAAATATCTTACTGAACCCAAACTTTTGAATGGTGGTGTATACAGAAACTCTAGATTATGGTACACTGACTGAATTCTTTATTTGTTGTTATATGCTCAAACGTGTCTACAGAAGCAGGTCTTTGTAAGACTAAGCTTGATTAATTGAGCTTTTAAGGACGATTGATTAACTGAAGCTGTTAGTCTTATCAAGACCATCTTCAATATCCCTCTTCCAGGAAAGACTTTCAAACCAAACCACTCAAATGCTCTCCGGTCATTGATGTGTCTGTTAAAACATCTAGACTGTCTGAGAAAAATTGAATGGGGGGAAATCATTAAATAATGGTGAAATTATTGGTAACACTTTATTTTGATGGTTCCCTTTAGACATTCTGTTAACAAAAAGTAATGCGCCTATGGGTCAGCTAACTCTCAGAGTATTAGTAGACTGTCTGCTTAATATCTACTACCATATATTTTGCTGGTCCCCCAACAGACATTCTACAGATTATAAGTAATTTTGAAAATACATGTCAACTTATTCTACTAACAGTCTTCTAATGCTCCTCTAATACACTAACGAGAGTTAATTGACATGTGGTGAAACATATAGTTACATATAGTCAACAGAATGTTTAAAGGGGACCATCAAAATAAAGCATTACGAATAAGGAGAGTTAGTTGACATATAGTTAACCAATAAGGAGAGTTAGTTGACATGTAGTTAACCAATAATGAGAGTTAGTTGACATGTAATTGACCAATAATAAGAGTTACAGCAGATGACATGTAGTTGACCAATAATGGAAGTTACAGAAGCTGACCTGTAGTTGGCCAATAATGAGTTAGTTGACATGTAGTTGACCAATAATGGGAGAAAGTTGACATGTAATTGACCAATAATGAGAGTTAGCTGACCAATAATGAGAGTTAGTTGACCAATAATGAGAGTTAGTTGACCAATAATGGGAGTTAGTTGACATGTAATTGACCAATAATGAGAGTTAGTTGACCAATAATGAGCGTTAGTTGACATGTAATTGACCAATAATGAGTTAGTTGACCAATAATGAGTTAGTTGACATGTAATTGACCAATAATGAGTTAGTTGACATGTAATTGACCAATAATGAGTTAGTTGACCAATAATGAGTTAGTTGACCAATAATGAGTTAGTTGACATGTAATTGACCAATAATGAGTTAGTTGACCAATAATGAGTTAGTTGACATGTAATTGACCAATAATGAGTTAGTTGACCAATAATGAGTTAGTTGACATGTAATTGACCAATAATGAGAGTTAGTTGACCAATAATGAGAGTTAGTTGACATGTAGTTGACCAATAATGAGAGTTAGTTGACATGTAGTTGACCAATAATGAGAGTTAGTTGACATGTAGTTGATCAATAATGAGAGTTAGTTGACATGTAATTGACCAATAATGAGAGTTACAGCAGTTGACATATAGTTGACCAATAATGAGAGTTAGTTGACATGTAGTTGACCAATAATGAGTTAGTTGACATGTAATTGACCAATAATGAAAGTTACAGTAGTTGACCTGTAGTTAGCCAATAATGAGAGTTAGTTGACATGAAGGTCCAACGTTATATATAGTCAACAGAATGTCTAAAGGGGACCATCAAAGTAAAGTGTTACTAATAATGAGAGTTAGTTGACATGTAGTTGACCAATAATGAGAGTTAGTTTATTGATGGGTGCTAAAAGGTCACAGATTCAATCAATTCATTGGTTTCAGATTTGTGCACATTGCTCACAGATATCTTGTAGACTTGCCACTATGTAGTTGAAACATTACCTCAGTGATTTGGTCTATCATTGGTCCTATAGGGACTGCCAGGTAAACATCACACTTAATGTTAATTTCTACCAGCGTAACTGCCACGTATTTGTATATATTTATCTCTAACACTTGTATGTTAAATTTGTATCTTAATGTGACAGTAGTGGGCTTTACAGCAGCACAAAATCCAGCTGGGTCCCATCAGTGTCCAACAACACAGGTAGTTTTTTTGTTTTTTTTAACCAGGAAAGCGATTTCACACCAGTAAGAGGGTGGGTGGCCATCACCATGACAATCACACAGTGACGGTGTGCCATTGATGCTTTGGGGTCAATGCAATCACACGCGAAGATTAACATTTTCCACTCAACATTTTGACAGCTGCCTGCAGATAAAAAGGATAACCCAAACCCCAACAGCCCTGTTCATCCCAGCACCTGATCCCAAATCACACACATAAGCCTCAATCAAACACAATACGACACTAGTTTAGCATGTAATGCAAAAAAAACCATTTCCACTTGTGTCAAAGCAGAAGACAACTTTATTGCTCAAAGGTGCCTTGGGTCTTTTTCTGCAAAGTCTCTTTATTTAATTTTATTGCAGTCTATGAAAAACAGTTGTAATGTTAATTTGTGATTTGTCGATGGAGTTTATTTTATACTGTCAGTTACTTTCTGCATGCAAATGTTATAGACAGATTTAAGACAAACGTTACAGGCTTGCTTTCGAGATCTAGAGAGATAATGCTGTCCATCAGAAGCACGGCAACAATAGCCGTCTTTAACGCTCCCCACACAAAGCTTATTTCTGCCGGGATTGACAGATGTCTCAAGACGTGTGGGTGGAACATGACGTTTGATTGGATGAACACAGCTGTCAGTGTCAGCAGCTGCCAATCAAGTTCAGCAAAGCAAAAACATTTCATAAAAAATGTTGATTATTTTTTGCCACGGGAGAATAACTGCAGCTTCACCTCAAATACACCCTGCGGGATGTGCAAAAACTGTACGGACAAAAACTGTCCTATCCATTTACTAATTTGTTTATCCACCCTTACAAAGTCAGTCCAGCGGGAACAAAATTTGAGATTCAGCCATCAAACATTCTTCAGGCTTCTCTTTAGCCACAAAAAATGCTGTCAAGGAAATAAAGACGTGCTTCATGTGGAAACATCTAAATGAACAGATTTTGTTCAAATCAAAAACATTATACTAAATCAATTAGAATACAAACAGCTGAAGAGATGTTCCTTCTGCAAGCAGTTCAACTACTACCGTAAATCACAGTCCTTAAATAAAAAAGTTAGCATTAGAATAACTTCCCTGAATTGAACTTGTTGAGATAACTCAAATATCCAAGTTAGTTCATAAAATTTCAGATTTCAAGCTGACGTCACTTTGGATAAAGTCTGCTAAAATGTAAAGAGAGTCAAAAAACAGTAGGCAGACTACAGTCAAATTGTTGAGAAAAAAAACTATACTGTAAAAAACTTAGCATTAGAATAACTTTCCTGGATTTATCTTGTTGAGAACTCAAATATATAAGTTGTCACCTCCTACAACTTCACATTTCAAGTTGACTAAACTTAATTTAAGGCAGCATGAACACTTTAAGTTGAATCAACTTTTTTTAACATTGTAGTGGCTACTAACAAAGCTATTTCATTTATTAATTAAGCAGATGCTGTAAAGCAACTTACAGTACAATTGAGGCAATTTGTCCGAGCCAACAATATTTCAAGTACACAATGCCAAAATTATTTAAAGTATATAGGAGAGAATAGGTAAAATGTTCAAAAGCTTTTAACTTTTCAGGCTTATAGCTTAAATTTGACAAAATTGTAGTTGTAGACATGCGCAAAACAACATGACATTAAAAACAAGCAATGTTGAGTTTCAGACGTAGACAATTCTTGCTAAACAAAAAGTAAATTTTGTTTCTGGAAAATCTAGTCACATTAGTGAAAAGTCTCACTCCTAACTTAAATCCATCTGGTTACAAAATGGGTTATACGAGCAAAACTATTTTTAAAGGTCAAATCGTGTAGTTGCGTAAGGCCACAATAGCACTTTTTTTTTGTAAAGACATGTACTGTAGTGTTGATAAAAACAGATGTTTGCATGCCAAAGCCCGCTGGGATGCTCAGCATGGCTAAAGTTAGTTGGCTAGAGCGAACAGTCAGCAGGAGAATTATTATTTTAAACATCAACCCCATTAATCCATCATACAAGCTTTTATGGCTGTGGCAAAGAGGTTTCTGCCAGAGAGAGGTTAGTCCATAATGTGGCTTCCATTTTGAACATGGAATGATCAAGCAGGCTATAAATTCAGTCTCTCAATGCAAAGCCACCATTCACACTGACTGCTTATGAGATATTCATGCAGAAGTGCTCAAGTGCTTTGAGGCGGGCAATGTTTTCTGGCTAATGAATCTCCAATTGAATTTGCGTCAATAGGAGAGAGAGAAATTCACAGATGCTGCAGGTTTGAGCTGTTGTGAATACTGAGTGTTTTCCACAAATTTCGGAAGACATCGTCAATGGTTTGTTCATGTGAATAGCTCATCTGTTTGATATTGCATGTGCAGACATAACCATCTGTGTTTAACCTGTTATCTGCCACCTCTCTTTATGAGCAACAATCTGAACTTAAATGGCTGTAATGTTTCAGAATACAGATCAAGATTGGTCTGCAGATTATTGCGGTGAAAACACTAAGGAAAAAAAAGGTTAGAGAAGTTTACTTTAAAGCAAATGTACTGAACAAAACATTTTGTATTTTAATAACATTTTATAAAATAATTTGTAAAAATCAAACCCCAAGTTGTGTTCCAAATTTCACAAAAAAAATGAGTCCGCTAAAAGAATTTAAAGTACCGTTTCCATGTTAACGCAATATCTAATTTCAAAATGGTTTTCACAGGATGAATTTTGTGCTTAAGCTTTCGAATGATGACTACTAAAATGTACTCACCGGCCACTTTATTAGGTACACCTGTTCAACTGTGACATCTAATCAGCCAATCGTATGGCAGCAACTCATTGCATTTATGCATGTAGACATAGTCAAGATGAACAGAGCATCAGAATGGGGAAGAAAAATGACTTTGAATATGGCGTCGGCACCAAACGGGCTGGTCTGAGTATTTCAGAAACTGCTGATCAACTGGGATTTTCACACACAAGCGTCTCTAGGGTTTACAGAGGATGGTGTGGCAGTCCTGTGGGTAAAAATGCCTTGTTGGTGCTAGAGGTCAGAGGAGAATGGCCAAACTGGTTCAAGCTAATAGAAAGGCAACAGTAACTCAAATAAGCGCTTGTTACAACCGAGGTCTGCAGAAGAGCATCTCTGAACACGTCCAACCTTGAAGCAGAAGACACACCGGTGACACAATTTCATATGGCTCACCAAAATTGGACAATAGAAGACTAATGAGTCTTGATTTCTGCTCCAACATTCAGATGCAAGGGTCCGAATTTGGTGGAAACAACACAAAATCATGGATCAATCCTGCCTTGTATCAGCGATTCAGACTGGTTTAATGCCACAGACTTCCTGAGTATTGTTGCTGACCATGTCCATCCCTTTATGACCACAATGCACCCATCTTCTGACGGCTAGGACTACACACCATGTCACAAAGCTCAAATCATCTCAAACTTGTTTCACTGTCGATGATTGCTCTATACTCGAATGGCCTCCACAGTCAGGTTTCATCAGATCTCAATCCAATAGAGCATATTTGGGATGTGGTGGAATGGGAGATTCATATCAACAAAACTGCGGAAACTGTGTGATGCTGTCATGAAAATACGGACCAAAGTCTCAGAGAAATGTTTCCAGCACCTTGTTGAATCTAAGCTATGAATAATTAAGGCAGTACTAGCAAAAATGGCCCGTGAGTATATGTGACAAAAAGGCAAATTAAAAAAAGCACGGCAAGTGTCGGGCCTTTAAATTGCGCAGATTGAAATATCCAATTGACCCTTTGCAAAGACCCGCCCCCTTGAGATGCCATGCCGCTCTCACACCACACATCATGTTCTCACGGAGTGAAAAATACATCGTGTTGACAGACATATGAAACAGTTTCATATTTAATATATTGTCATTTTTAAAGAAGTTTAATCAATAAATAGCGTATAGCATCTCTTTAATGTGTCGTGACAGATCGCTGTAGCTCCTCGTGAACCGATCATCTCTTCATACTAGTTCATTTATAGCATCAAATAAACATGAATGAACATCAGAAGGAATGTTGTTTCAAACGTGGAAAGATGTGAGTACACACAATTTATCAAGTTCAAGTTCACCAACGTTAATCTACTAACTCCCCTGACTGCTTTGTCGGACAAAATGGCGGATTCGTGATTATGATTGGTCAGATCGCCTGTCAATCAAACTATTTGGGAAGGATCAATTGAAAATACGCTCAATTCAAAAAGGAACATTTCGCAAAACTGCAATGGAAACATTTTTTTTTGCACTCCAGCTCTTAAAGTTTAATACTTACTGCAATGGGTTTGTTCAAATCCCCAATCCTAAATACTGTATGAGCAATACTAATAGCAAGATGCACTAACTAGAGCACAGGGGATAAATAAACTCAGATTTCGGTTTGATTCAAACCTCAGGCATCATAAGACCCCTTTCAAGCTTTGTTTAATCCTTGGCCTGTTATTTTTCTTCCTGGAAACGGTTTGAAATGCAGAGAAAATGTGCTGGCCAAACAGTCCAACAGCTTATTAGAGCGTCCCTGATCTCTGAGCGGGGCAGCAGAGGGCAGAGCAACAGCGACCACACAGAGATTAAAAACACGCAGATGCACGGAGATATACCGCTCACGCTAATGCTCATTTCTGTGCAGATGTGCACACTGTGCTCTATCCATGAAATCACGTGTGGCATTATCGCAGTTTATCATGCACGATTTAAAGTCAATCTATGACAAGACACACAAACATGTCCAACTGATCCCACATTATAATAAGAATGAAAAAAACACTAACAACATATGTATTCGGTTACTTATTTTAGATCACATAACAGGGAAAAATATATATATATAATAGAAAATATAATAAATGTAATGTAAAAAATAAAATGTATTTGTTATAAAATAAAATATATAATAAATACACTCACCTAAAGGATTATTAGGAACACCTGTTCAATTTCTCATTAATGCAATTATCTAATCAACCAATCACATGGCAGTTGCTTCAATGCATTTAGGGATGTGGTCCTGGTCAAGACAATCTCCTGAACTCCAAACTGAATGTCAGAATGGGAAAGAAAGGTGATTTAAGCAATTTTGAGCGTGGCATGTTTGTTGGTGCCAGACGGGCCGGTCTGAGTATTTCACAATCTGCTCAGTTACTGGGATTTTCACACAACCATTTCTAGGGTTTACAAAGAATGGTGTGAAAAGGGAAAAACATCCAGTATGAGGCAGTCCTGTGGGCGAAAATGCCTTGTTGATGCTAGAGGTCAGAGGAGAATGGGCGACTGATTCAAGCTGATAGAAGAGCAACTTTGACTGAAATAACCACTCGCTACAACCGAGGTGTGCAGCAAAGCATTTGTGAAGCCACAACACGCACAACCTTGAGACGGATGGGCTACAACAGCAGAAGACCCCACCGGGTACCACTCATCTCCACTACAAATAGGAAAAAGAGGCTACAATTTGCACGAGCTCACCAAAATTGGACAGTTGAAGACTGGAAAAATGTTGCCTGGTCTGATGAGTCTCGATTTCTGTTGAGACATTCAGATGGTAGAGTCAGAATTTGGCGTAAACAGAATGAGAACATGGATCCATCATGCCTTGTTACCACTGTGCAGGCTGGTGGTGGTGGTGTAATGGTGTGGGGAATGTTTTCTTGGCACACTTTAGGCCTCTTAGTGCCAATAGGGCATCGTTTAAATGCCAGGGCCTACCTGCACCATGTCACAAATGCTCGAATCATTTCAAATTGGTTTCTTGAACATGACAATGAGTTCACTGTACTAAAATGGCCCCTACAGTCACCAGATCTCAACCCAATAGAGCATCTTTGGGATGTGGTGGAACGGGAGCTTCGTGCCCTGGATGTGCATCCCACAAATCTCCATCAACTGCAAGATGCTATCCTATCAATATGGGCCAACATTTCTAAAGAATGCTTTCAGCACCTTGTTGAATCAATGCCACGTAGAATTAAGGCAGTTCTGAAGGCGAAAGGGGGTCAAACACAGTATTAGTATGGTGTTCCTAATAATCCTTTAGGTGAGTGTATTTAGTCAAGAATTAATAAACTTGAATTTTAAGGACACCGAAAAAGAAAACACTAAAAGTATATGTCTGTATAATTTGTTCAATATCTGTTGCATTCAAAACAAATCAGGAATAGCTTTTTAACTATTTATGGTTTGAAGAGATTACTCAAATTGCTGGGAAGAGCAAAAATACTAGTGAACAAACCACTAACCGCATTCATTCTAGCATTTGTCTCTGACATCTTTGGTGTAACCACATATTATAATTACTCTGGTCTCATATAACCAAATGATCAAATCATTAAGCTCTGAAATTTATTGAAGAATAATGGCAAAGTGCTGCCAAACTGAACCCAAATCTCAATCTGTAAATGTCTCTTTCCTTGAAAGTATTGAGACTTTTTAGAACTTAAAAGGTTTATGAGTGGCTCAAGAACAGTTCATAAACACATTACTGGAACAACACGCTAATTCACTTTCTCTATCTCAGTGGCAGCCAATCAGTGCATTATGGGTCAGACTGGGCAGGAAATCAATTAATGACGAACGATCTGAAATAATGATGGAACACTGTGTTGCCGGGGTCTGGAGAAATGTCAGCGCATTGTTTTACTGTGTAATTAGACAGTTAATGAGAGCCTTAATGAACAACATGCTCTCCATCTCCATAGGTAAAAGTATTGAAGAACGAGGACACACCGTGGGGTAAATACTTCTATTTCATAATCAGTAAAAACGCTGGTGCCTTGTTGCTACAGAACATCAGTTGTGATCAAATGCGCTTCCGTTAGAAGAAGAGTTGTGATGTAGCAGCTGGTTTTAAATGAATTTTCTTATTAGCTCTGTACTCTCTCTAACTAAATCAGAGTTGTTCAAAGAAAGCATTAAATTAGCATCTTAATGGGTGACTGGGGCACTATTCCAATCCTTAGTGGGCCTAAATAGGTTGCTACCTTAGAGAGCATGCTAACTAAAATGAAACATACTGTAAGTGACTGATTTTAAGTGCCCTATGGAGGCAGCAAAATGCGTAGCGCACACAAAAAAAGGAAACTACTTATTTTAATTAACCCTTTAACCCCTGAAAGCATTTTTGGAGTTGTTTTCTGAGTGACATACATGAAAGTAAAGACTCTTAACTCCAAATTTATAGCACGGAGAATCAAAAGGTAGGTATTGTTTGACAGAAAAACTTTATAGTAAAATTAAACATTGCATTTGGACATTCTCATGCTGAGAAATTGCTGATAAAATACAAAAAAATATTCTTATTCTTTATATAATCTTTCTTATTTGACATGTGGTAACATGCAATAAGGAAATGAGGCAGGAGGAACGTTTTTGGTGAAGTTCCCCTACATGTAGTCTCACGTAGCCAGACCTTCAGATGGACGTCTAGCAGAGCTTTCATTGGCCAAGGACCGCCCGAGAGGATGTTTGACTGACATGTGACGCAACCAATCACAGTTCGTTTGGTTCCGAGTCGTGTTTAGGGTGCGAGAAAATGTAAAGTCAATGTCCCTACAATAACAGACCAGCGTGCATCTAATAAATTATTCATTCAAGAACATTATGCAAGTTTACTACAACAATGGAGCCGCAAAATTCACATTCTTTTGAAAAAAAGTTTAGTTGATCCTGGTAATCGCTCATTGTCACAGTTGTAAACATGACGGCGTTCTTCTTCCACAAGAGGGTTTGGCATCACAGTATTTCTTTCCAGGCGGATCGTTAAAGAATGCGACGCATTGGATTATGTTGATGACTCAACATATTGATTCAACATACTCATTTTAATTGGGAGAATCTGCATTTTCCGCAATCAGAGCATGTTTCATGAAGTTATAAGCGAAAACCCCACGTGAAAGCTTCACTTTAGTTAGCTCCTGCCCCTGTGAGGTTTTACGTGTCGTGAGGAATATCTTGTGATCGACGCATTGGATTATGTTGATTTTGGTGATTATGTTGATGTTTCATGAAGTTACGAGCAAAATCATATATACAGATAAATGCCGCATCCGTATATTATTTACAAATGGGTCTTGTGCTACTTCGCGAACAAAAACTCGCTCAAGTTTAGTGAAAACAATTCTGTTTGTTGTGTTCTACTCCGTGAGACCTTTCAAATGTCATATGACACGACTACCTGAGCTGTATAATGTTTTTGACATATTGGAGTGCATAGTACAAATAGTATTTCATAAATTGTGTAAACATTTTTTATTTATAAGCAAATAACTCAGCACTACTTAGGAGTACTTAGGAATGAAATTGGCTTCATTCATTGTAAAGACTCTAAGCCAGAGCTTCCCAAACTTAAGAAGGATAAGGCCACCCAAAAACATTGCAAAAGCTCCACGACCCCGCCGTTAAAAAATATATACCGACATTTACCTACAAAAATTGTAAGAATTTCATGTGAATTATGAGAACTATGATGTAAACATTCTTTACAAATATATTTAAATCCATAACACTAACCTTACATACTTTCAAAAAAATCATTATTTTAATTATTTTAATATATTGATTTGGACTAGCTACGGCCCCCCTGCAATACCGCTACGGCCCACAGTTTGGGACGCACTGGTCTAAGCATTCAAATGACACCTATTTTGCCTTGATCAAGGCAGTAGTTTTGAAAAATATGATTAATTTTTTCGTAGCTAGGTGACGCCCACAGGCAGGTTATATGTATTAAAAAGTCGAAGATTTAAAATGATACCTATTTTTGTGTTATTCCTGTCAGCGGTTACTTAGTAATTTGATAGCAGGTGGTTTAACTTCGGATTGAAAGGGTTAAAAAAAACCTTATAGACTGCAATATAAGAATATAAATATTTATAAACCAACATTTTTCTCGACTAGACCGAACTGACCAGAGATGCGTAACTATTTATAGATCGATTTCACTTCCGAAAGCACAACACTTTGTCTCAGACATGCCTTCAGGAAATATATAAGCGCAGTTCCTTATTCTCAAACACACAGGCACAAAATGAAAGGAGAAAGAAGATATTAGGGAATCGGCACACAATCCATATCCAGTCTTCCTCCCTTGAGTACTTGCAAATTGGAAGTAAATGACACAAGCACATCATACAAACAAACACTGTAGGAAATCAGCAGATGCTGATAGGTTGTTTTGACATGTGCATTAAAAGAAAAACAGAGGAGTAATCTGGATTAAATAGACGAGGACGGTTACTGAGGGATCCAGATGGCACGCAGGAGACATTAGGGAAGGGAAGATGGTAGAAGACACTCGAGTGTAACACTGTCACTACATATTGGGTAAAAAATATTGACAAAAGGCATTTCTTTTCCTAGAGAGCAGTGAAATTACCTGAGAGAAAATGGAGACTTTAAGCCTCTCAGATTCTTCTGTGAAAAACACTGCAGGAAATATTGAATATTGAATATTGTCATATAGTTAGAAAAGTTAAAAGGGGTCATGCATTAACCAGATTGGTAATATGTTAACCGGTTAAAACAAGTTCTATATACTGTAAACAAATTATTACAATAAAAACAATATTATTATTAGTAGTAACTCGATTATTTGCATGGCATGGCTACTCGGGTTTAAATATCAAAGGGTCAAAATATAATACTTACTTAAAAAAGGAAATATTTTGAAATGAAATGTGTACCTGCATGTTATGTGAACATTATTAATCAACTTTACAGAACCATGAACACACAATTGCATTATTAAATTACTGAAATTAATGTAAATCTCAGGCGGTAAATATTAAAGTAAATATTTTAAGTCAAAAGGGTTCACCTGACAAAAAAGATCCCTGATATAGAATAAAACAACGTTTTCTAAACATCTAGACTTCTCTTATTTGATTACTGTATACTTCTCAAAAGTAGTATTCATGTCACCGAGTGCGAATTTAATTGGCAAAAACACAAATGTGCATAAAAGTGCATTTTTAACTAAGAGATCAATTAAATGAAAGCAAAAACAATTCCTTTGGAGTTACAAAAAAATCATTTTTAATCTTGTGGAGCTCATTTGGTAGAGGTCTAGAGTCGTATTATAAAGTATAAAACGCACCATCAATAGATTTTACGCATATGTAATTTGAGGTTACAAAACATACTTTGATTTATGCAAATCCATAATAATTAAACTGCATTTTTGAGTGTCATATAGCTCAGGGATTGAAGCAGACCAGCACTCAGGCTATAAAGATTTCTGTCCTTATTTTCAGAACAAAAGGTCAGTTAGTCACACTGTCGCCCGCTGTAATTCAATAAAAGCAATCCAATTTCTGAAAGGTCACTAAATCTACATATTACTCCATCAGATAAAAACATCATGAGTTTCTTTGGCAGACTGACCTGGTACACACACACACACATACACACACATCCATCAGCTAGTGTTTATGGACACAATGGCTCCGTTCCAAATCCTAGTGAACTGCTTATACACTAAAATACAAATAAAGGTTCTTTACGGGCATCAATAGTTCCACGGAGAACATCTTTCCATTGCACAAAAGTTTGAGTATTTTTAAAATGCCCTTCACACTAAGAAAAAAAAAATTCTTTTAAGAAATGTTCACTGAAATGGTTCTTCTATTGCGAAAACAACCTTTTGGAGCCTAAGCAGCACCGGATTAACTGGATCTGTGTTTTTAAGGATGCATGTTAAATTTAAACACATGCAATTATGCATATTATTCTTATACTATAATCATTAGGAGCGCATGTTATAATTGCCGCCTGCTTAACCGAATACATGACGTTAACTAAGCACATAACATTTAATTTTAGCTGTACATTACTGCCATATGGACGTTACTTTGACACACCCATCTATGACTGATACCGGAATATTTCCTGATTGTAGCATTTTCTGTAAAGCTGCTTAGAAATAAAATGTGTTGTGAAAAGCAAAGTTGAATTCACAACAGCTAGAGCCGTTTTGCACGACTGAGAGTGTGATATTGCGTTTACACAACAGTTTGATGGCGCAAGTGTCTAAATAAATAAGAAACAACAATGGGGTGTCTCAAAAACATGAGCACTGAATGGCTGCTGACATCCTGGAGCTCATATCTCCGAAAATGTCGAAGCAAATTTTTAAATATTTTTATAAATAAACCGCATTTGATGTTGAAACATCAACATTCTCGCCCATAGGCAACATTCTCGCCCAAACAAACATGGGCGATGCTGTTGTGCCGAATTTCGACCCCCTGCCAGATTATTACCCCCCTAGTATTGGTAGGTGTAGGAGTAGGTGTGGGGGCGGGGTTAGGATTAGGCTCCCCAGTATCTGAGTGAGCTCTTAATGCTTTATAGTCCTTCACGTCTATTACGATCTCAGAATTCTGGCCAGTTGTTAATACCTAGAATATCAAAATCAACCGCTGGTGTTAGATCCTTTTCCTATTTGGCACCTAAACTCTGGAATGATCTTCCTGGCATTGTTCAGGACGCAGACACACTCTGTCAGTTTAAATCTAGACTAAAAACGCATCTATTTAACCTGGCATACGCATGACACATTATCAATTTTTGTCTTAATATCCGTTAAAGGATTGTTAGGCTGCATTGATCAGGTCAGCCGGAACCGGGAACACTTGTTACATCAGAAGAAGAATGGCGTCTCTCTGCTTATCCGAGGTTTACTAATTAACGTGATTGGCTGGATCCGGGCCGTGTCCGGGTCGGATGGGGAACCTGTGCCTCTGTGCGGCAGCAGCGTGGGCCTGGGGTGTCGGTGGAGACTGTGTGAACTAACTCATCCCTGTGAGGGTCTTACCGACTCATCAGCCAGTGACACAGATCCCCAACAAACCGTCCCATACCAGCGTGATGAAAAAGATCTTAAACTAGATGGAACTGGATTAAATATTTTGACTGTTGCGACTCCAATCGGACTTATGACCTGTAACTCTGCCTGAGTATCGGACAAGTGTTCACTGTTGGCCAGAGGAGAACTGAGCTCCTGACTAAGCCTGGTTTCTCCCAAGGAGAAATTTTCTTTCTTTTTTCTCCATTTTGTTGGAGTTTTGGTTCCTTGCCGCCGTTGCCTTTGGGGACACTTGCTTGATATTCAGCAGTGTTTTTGATATGCCTGCACTGGCGCCGTTGTATGTGAACTGAGCTGAGCCGGACGATTACGTCACTGTTTTCTCCAGTGCTGATATACATAAATTAACTAGACTAATAACTATTGATCTTTGCAACGGAATGAATCAATAATATATAGAATAAGCTGGACAATGACACCATTTTCTTTGGGAGCACACACGTTTTTATAGCATCAAATAACTAATTAAAACCAAACTTATTTAATCTGAACTTACATCAGCGTCCTCTTTAGGGAAAAAAAAAATATTTTAAGTGTAATTTATTTGTTTTTGTTTGTCTCACATCCCATTTAAATTACATGGAGTGGGCGGGGTTTATGACCTATACTGGGACCAACCACCTGGGGGCGATCGAGATGCGTTTGCTTCACTTTTTAGGACTTGTTCTCAACTAAAAACTCTTAAAACTACATTCCGTGACACAACAACAGTAGTGTTTGTAAAATTATGGTGGGTTTACACTCTGCCATGACACTCGCTGTGAGAAATGCTGCTTGAGAGGTGATATAAACGGTTCCTGTGGTGATACTGAATATCGCATGGCTGGAAAGACCGTTCAGCCAATCAGATTCAAGGACCAGAAGTAATTATTGTATAAGTACATATATATATATTGTGTATTGTTATTATATTGCTTGCTGTTCCATTTCCATTTATCTTATAAATATCTAGGTTTCTTGAGGAGTTTCTGATTTCTGTAGTTCACCTCACACCTGTAAAATCTCTACTGCAGCTGCATGACAGCTGACTCTGTCAAGGGAAGCAAAACTGACCTGGGGCCTGTACGGTGACTCAATCATAATAGAGTTTTTGACCCAAGAATGGAAGGACTAAATCACTCAACCGAGGCAATGAACACAAATGACAGGTGAGTGTAAAACACTGGGAAAATACTAGATGCCTGTGTTGTTCTCCTCACCTTCTAGTTGCTATTCATCTTCATCAAATGTGAGTGGTGCTTTTCTGTGCCAAACACGCCACCACAGTGCTGGGGTGATGTGGGTGGTTGCCAGGGTTTTGCTATGCGGTTGTTAAGGTGGTTGTTTACTTGCCCAAGTCAAAAGCCCACCCCCAAGTCTCTATTCTGGTCTACTCAATGCACGTCCAAATAGAAAAGAAACATCACACCTCTCTTCAACATGCTGCATGATTTCACTAATTCTTATCTGTAGAACAAATTTTGGGGTATGAATTTAGGTAACGTTTTAGGTATGAAACGTAATATTTAGGCATGTATGGGCAATTGAAACAGAGATGGTGACCACTAATCACATATTGTAGAAGATAATTCGCAAATTATGTCAGTCACATTTTCCTCAAGATACTGTATTTGAGCATAAAATATTCATAAGTCAACAATTAGCTGTGCTGAGACAATGCATGAAATGATACGGACCATAAAATGTTTTGTTAAACATGTACTTTTGCTCTTCTACCAAATTAAAGTCCACCCTAAAGTTGAGTCCTCAGTTCACTTTACCATTAAGAGCAGTTCTGCTCTGACCAGACTCTAATACGCATACTAATGTCTTAAAAACAGACAAGATTTTCTACTTTAACGTTCTCTTCTAATTTAATTCTCCAAACCATGGCTAATTGCATGAAGGTCTGTTCTGAGCATTTAAAGATTGGTTTCTCTGTGAAACACAGGCTGTCCAGCACTGATTAATATTCCATTAACAGCTCAATTAAGCCTGATTCATTAGGTGAAGAATAGCAGACCAGCACTAATGCAGAAGTCCAGCAGTGACGGTAAAATGTGGAGGACTTTAAAACGTCCTACACAGAGGCTACAATCTCAAAAACCTTGCTAAAGACATGTATTTTCATTTTGTCAGTCTAAATCCTTTCTTACATTGACGTTTCTTGGTGTAGCCTAGATGTTCTGAAAAATAAATAGGAAATAATGACATATTTTGATCTGTTCCTCATCAAGATATGGATCATTTTGATGCATTTCCATGACTTTCCAAAAGAGGGGAAAATCTAGAGAGAGAAATTTGCCGCCACTACTTCAACCACTGTAGAAACACGCTTGCAGAAGTGTTCATTTTTTTTTTTAAATTTACTGACAAGGAAATATAACACAAAGTATGGCATTAAAAATGTATATTAATTTAAAAAAAAATTAAAATATGAATACTAAATCTGTATTGTATCTGTAATGTAAAAGTGTAATCTGTGAAAAGGGTCCATTATGTGACTTATGAAAACTATACAGCATCGTTCTTATATTGCAGGCTATTTATGTTTATCAAAATATGTGACGTCAGTTGACCGTTTGCAATGACCCGCCCCCTTTAGTTACTGTTGCTATGTCCGACAAGCTCTCACGCCACACATCATGTTCTCACGGAGTGAAAAATACATCCCGGAGCAAAGAGGACACGTCGACAGACCAGACAGAGCAGGTTACTTTTGATATGAAACAAAGTTTCAAATTTCAAATATTGTAATTTTTCAAGAAGTTTAAACAATAAATAGCGTATAGCGTCTCTTTAATGTGTCGTGACAGATCGCTGTAGCTCCTCGTGAACTGATCATCTCTTCATACTAGTTCATTTATAGCATCAAATAAATATGAATGAACATCAGAAGGAATGTTGTTTCAAGCGCGGAAAGAAGTGAAGTTCAAGTTCACCAACGTTAATCTACTAACTCCCATGACTGCTTTGTCGGACAAAATGGCAGATTCGGGGTTATGATTGGTCAGATCACCTGTCAATCAAACTGCCGGTGAAGGGTCGGTTAGTGTGAGTGTCGCATACAGTAGCAAAAACCGCATTTACAGACAAAAAATTGTATAATGTGTATATTTGTTATTTTATTTTATCAGATTAATCACAAAATAATTTGTCAAAATAATCATTAGGTCTAGTTGCATAAAAACAAGGTCAAGGTCAATTTTATTTATATAGCCCTTTAAAACAGCATAAATGCTGACCAAAGAGCTGCACAACATACCAAACAAAGTATCCTCGCACAATAGAACTTCAACACTAACTAGATAGAAAAAGAAAAGTTTGTCGAGACAAACTTTAAGTTGGCTTGAAAAAGCCTAGCCAGAAAATAAAGTAGTTTGAAATAGTTAAGGTTTTAGTTAAGAAGTTTTAATAGATCGATAGATCGATAGATCGATAGATCGATAGATAGATAGATAGATAGACAGATAGATAGATAGATAGATGAGTTTGAATGAGTTTAAATGGCTTGGAATGGCAGCTTCATTGAGTCTAATTGGCTGTTTAAATTTGAATTTTGACAGCTGGAGTCTGGGATTTTTCCAAGTTTTAATCAGGATTTTTAGGAAAACCGTAAGTCCAATCAGTCTGAAAAGATATAGCAACCCGAGTCAGAACAGTCTGAAGGTCTGGTCCGAGTTTGGTGGTTGTAGCTTGAAAGGTCTAGTAGCGTTTAGAAATTTAGTCTAAGAAGAATAATAATAAGCTTAAGTAGCAGAACAGTAAGTTGGCTCTTTCAAGCCAACTTAATAATAAAATATCAAAAGAAATCAAAACAAAAGTAATAAAATTAAGACAGGAACATCATGCAATATAAAACAATGTTTAAGACTAAAAAATTAATATCAAATTACACATATGCCTGAGAAAATAAGTATGTTTAGAGAGAAGATTTAAATGTAGAAAGAGTAGGGCAAAGTCTAATAGACAAGGATAGGGAATTCCAGAGCTTAGGACCAAGAACTGAGAAACTTGTCACCTTTGGATTTAAGTCGAGATTTTGGAACAGATATAATATCATCTGGGTGGACGTTCCACTTTCATTGTATAGAAAATAGCGGCAAGGACATTGCGTTCAGAATCAAATCATGCAGGTTTAAAATAATGTGAGTGTTAGTAAATGATGACAGAATGTTCATTTTGGGGCAAATACTATTCCTTTAAAAATGTTCGGCCACAGACACACACACACACACGAAGACAAACATCAGCCAGAGTAAATAATTAATAGTTCTCCACAGTCGGTTCGATATCAATCCTGTTAGTCTGGGCCAGCCGTGCCCGAGCAGCTGATGGATCGTCAGAGCCTGGCACCACGTCGCAGAAGGGCAGAGGTAATAAAGTGGCATGAATGGTTCATTAACCTCAGGAGAGATACTCAGCGGTGAATTAAGTAATCATCTGTGTAAATCTGGGTGTTGACAGGATATGAAGTCTGCTGCAAACTGAGTGATACGAGTGAAGAGTTTACGAGTCTACGCCGCTGTTTGATCTACGGTGCCAATGTGCCGCTGCAGACGATATGGAGCTTTGAAATTACTAGTGCGAGGAATGGCCTGGACTGTGTTTTTATTTTGTTTACAGAGAGGAAAAATCCATTTACAACTGCCAAAACTTAATAACATGAAAGTCAATAATTTAAAGGGACTATACCATGGGAAAAAAAAGACCAGTCTTGTTCATTTGAAGTGAAAAAAAGTTAATTTCAAACTCAAACTTTTACCTCGTTTCACACTGAGTGGTGTCCAAAACTCGTATCATAATACTAAGGTGTTTCAATAAGTTTGCTAACTGGTCTAACCAGCGAACTCATTCCATTTTGATATTCTGGTGTGGCTCAGGTCAGCGGTCAGTGTGATTTACTGTAAAACAGCTATGCTACACCACTAATAAAGCTGCAAAAAATAATTTTTAGAAGTCACATGACCATATTAACACTTGACCATCCACATTTACATATCAATAAAGTATAATCTGTCCAGAAACCTGCTCTGAGACAGACACATTATTCCTATACACCAGAATAGGATTTCTATACACCGTCTGCCGGAAGCTAGTTATTTTACTTCATAAAGTGTTAAATATATAACATATCTCTGATGATGTTCGTCTGAAAGAAGATGGTCATATACACCGGGCTTGAGGGTCAGTAAATCATTGGGTAGTTCACCCAAAAATGAAAAATATCCCTTTAATGGTGGGATAAGTTCGGTAAAATAACAAATGAAAATAAAGAATTTTAACTAGGCTAAAAGGTTGAGCAGTTTCGACTTAGTTGAAGTTTCCTTTGCTATACATTTTACTCAAACAATATAAGACCACGCTTTTAAAGTGAATGCTTTACTTAGAAAGATCTAAATAAATAATACAATAGATATTGAGTAAATCTACATATTAGAAGTAACGCAGCACCTGATCACAGAGACCTCAATGCTTGGTAACATTCGATGGATCGTTTTTGAGTATGAATGTGCCATTTTGAGAAGAAAATGAACTCCAAGGCCTGGTTTCACAGACAGGATTTAGCTTAAGCCAGGATTAGGCCTTAGATCAATTAATGCATTTAAGTAGCTTTTATAAACGTTCACTAGAAAAAAAAAACATTATTGGTGTACATCTTGAAACAAAACAATTGCACATATTTTAAGATATGTCAGTGCTTTTAAGTTAAAACAGCTCAAATATGCATTTTAGTCTAGGACTAGCTTAAGCCTCGTCTGTGAAACCGGAGGCAAATGTCACAAAATGGCAAGTTACTAAACCGAACCACAAATGCAATGATAAAACAGAGTAAATAAAGCTGGAAAACAGCAAAAAAAAAAAATATTCAAGGCCCAGTGCATGATGGGAACACCAGTATCAGAAAAGTTGAGTAGGTTTGCTTAATTTTATAACTAATTTATAATTATGCTTTAATTTCTACAAGCTTGAAATGAGTACTAATATAGAATTTACTTAGTTTTTTTATTCTCGCCTGAACTAATGTGGAAATTATATGTTTTTTCTGTATTTACTTCACCATAAAATCATTTTTATCAGTGTAGTAGACATATTTTAGTCAATAAAATACTGAAAATAATGTTTAAAAAGGGTAGTAACACCAATGTTGAAGTGATGAAACTGTTTGCTTTTTTTTTTTCCAAAGGCAATGAGTTTTGTAACCAAATGCATATATTTTTAAAATGTAAGATCGGTCTGAACTGTGAAATTACTCATCAGTGTCCTGTCTGTAGGTGGTGCTCTGAAGTATATGGCCACAGAGAGGAAGTTAGTATGAGGGGTTGGGTCTCGCACCTGCTCCCACAACACAACTGCCCAGTCATGACAATTACACAGAGCCGGACACACACAAATCTGCTTTAAAAAAAAAAAAAGCGTCTGATAGGCCAGACAGAAACATAGGGTGATGGAGAGAGTCAGAGAAGTGTTCACATGTAGAGAAAAAATTAAAAGGGCGGATAAAAGGAAAGGAGTGGGAGGAGCAGACGTGAGCAGAGGAATGTAATTAGCATAAATCTGAATAATCACCCCTCTAATTATCAAGAAAAATTCTGAAGCTGTGAAAAGTAGAATCACGTAGGGACATTTGACCGGCAATGGAAAGAAGCCTACTTTTTTTGTACAGAACACCCTGATGATCTACTACAATATTCAAAATGTGCAGTACACATCCAGATCACTCTTCACAGGACAGTGTGTTCCACAATGCAACTGAAATGAACCGAAATCAAAGTCTGAATTGGAGTTTTGTAGCGGTCGGTTTCAAATTGACGTTTAGCACACACATTCTCTTTTGAGTAAAAATGGAAAAATAATACTGATTCCACATCTTATCCTCAAAATTTTGGCAAATAAATCCTCTCTAGTACTAGAATGCCCAATGACTGCTGCAGCATTGGCAGGAAATCGTGTTTTTGTTTTTTTTCAGGGCTGTAAACCACATTTATTGTGGTTTCAGCTACAGACAAAGTGGTCCCCGAGCGTTACATTTTTAGCCTGGTCTGCCACAGTGTTCTAACAGTGCTCGGCCAATCAAATGAAAGAAGGCGGGGCTTACTGCTCACAGAAGAGCAGTGGGAATTCCAACGCAATACTTTAGGGCAGAGCTTCCCAAACTTAGGAGGGGTAAGGCCCCCCAAAAACTTTGCAAAAGCTCCAAGACCCCGCCGTTAAAAAATATATACCGACATTTACCTACACATACATTTATTAACAAGTTTGTAAGAATTTCATGTGAATTATGAGAACTATGATGTAAACATTCTTTACAAATATATTTAAATCCATAACACTAACCTTACATGCTTTCAAAAATTTAAGAAACAATTGGAATATTTTAATTATTTTAATATATTGATTTGGACTAGCTACGGTCCCCCTGCAATACCGCTACGGCCCTCCAGGGGGCCGCGGCCCACAGTTTGGGAAGCACTGCTTTAGGGTATGCTTATATATTGCGTTTTTCACATACAACGAAACTTTGACAAAATGATCCCTGTTCAGTCGGATATGCGAAAAAACAACTAAAACGCTGTATTATGCTGCCAGGCCAGTAGTGGGCGATGTCACTACACACCTATAGACTGAACACATAATATGCACTGACATTTTCACAAATTCACTTTTTTTTTTTTTTTTTACACGGAGACAATATCATTTTCAAAAACTTGCACTTTGAAACCCATTTTCAAACATTTGCGTTTTCAGGCCACCAAAACTCAATAGTTTTCCATGTTTCGTTGAAGACGGTGTCATGTAAATGACCCTTCAGTTTTACTGTGAAATGTAAGTAGCTACTGTAGTACGGTTCTACGATACAAATGTTCAACAACCGACGAGTAAAAACTTTTTTTTAAAAAATTTTTAAATTTAAATTGAAAATATACTATTCATGTAGTTCATAACTACGTTTCTTGACGAAACATTTTGCTTTTTTGACATATTAGACACACGAATGAGAGTAAATGTGTGCATATTTCAAAATAAAATAGTATTTGAAAATAGTTTAAATCGATTACTTCATAACAATTAGACATAACTATTACGATTATTTTTTATTCCCTTAATTCCCTTCGAATTCTATAAATATTTAATTTCTTTAAATAAAAACACCAATACTACCCCCCCCCCCAAAAAAAAAATTCAATGTACATTACAGTATCCTATCAATTCACTTCCCAACATTTTGAATTGCATATCAATATATTTTAAAAGATATTTGCCTGTTTGTCACACACACACTCAATCAACATTCAAGACTCACTCTTATCATCAATGGGGATGTCGAGTGGATTTTAAGAGCTCATGTGAAGTGTGCGTGATTGCTGGTGTCATTTACATGCAGGTGTTTCAGTACCGAATTAGCCCAAAGCTCTTCTCTTTACCTTCTGTGAGTGTTTGCAGCCAGCACTCCAACATTCTGCACCAATTATTCCTGCATTTATTATCATCCTGTATTTACAGCATATATTTACTCTAAGGAGCGATCTCCAGGTGCAAGAGCTCTTAGACCTTCTGCCACTGCAGGTCTAAAAAAGTAAATTCTGTCAATTTATTCACCCTCATGTTGTTCTTTGGAATACAAAAGTCGTTTCAGGAAATATTCAAACTGCTCTTTCCCAGTCAACAACAGCATACAGTGACCAAGCTCCAACAGGCACCATAAAACGATCATTTCATCATTTCTTTTATCATTTCAACTAATTACAAACATTTTATATATATATATATATATATATATATATATATATATATATATATATATATATATATATATATATATATATAAAATCTTTGTAATTAGTTGAAATGTATATATATTTATTATATTATATTTTAATATATATATATATATATATATATATATATATATATATATATATATATATATATATATATATATATATACAGCTCTGGAAAAAATTAAGAGACCACTGCAAAATTATCAGTTTCTCTGGGTTTACTATTTATAGGTATGTGTTTGGGTAAAATTAACATTTTTGTTTTATTCTATAAACTACTGACATTTTTCCCAAATTCCAAATAAAAATATTGTAATTTAGAGCATGTATTTGCCAAAAGCAACAACTGGTCAAAATAACAAAAAATATGCAGTGGTCTCTTAATTTTTTAATTTAATTTTAATTTATATATATTAAAATATAATAAATATATATATATATATATATATATTATAATAAATATATTATATATATATATATATATATATATATTTAAAAAAAAAAAAAAATATATATATATATATATATATATATATATATAGTGTTTTTATTTGATCACAAATACAGTAATATTGTGAAGTATTACAATTTAAAATAAAGAGGGGAGGAGCAAGAACACACATGGGGATTTGAACTGTGCTTGGTTAGATGTGAAACAGCTAAAAATGAGTCATTAATAATTTAGTATGGAAATCTATATAAACATCTATTTATTTATTTGATAAAAATATAGTATATTGTGAAATATTATTACAATTTGAAATAAAAAGGGGCGGAGCAAGAACACACCTGGGGATTTGAACTGTGCTTGGTTAGATGTGAAATGGCTAAAAATGAGTAATTAATAATTTAGTATAGAAATCTATATAAACGTCTAAACGTTCTTTGCTAAATAAAAGTCTTAATTTCTTATGCTGACTCCAAACTTGTAATTGTACTAAATAATAAAAGTTAAAAATAACAAAAGTTACATTGAGAATAACTGCTCAATTAATTTTATAAGAAAATCGAGGAAAGATCTTCATGTGTGTGTGTGTCCATGCACATAATTCTCACACACACACGTGTGTTTGTAACTGTCCTGTTGCTTCTGTAATGACAGAGTCCCAGAATGCTCTGCAGCCAATTAGCCTGCCATAATTACCCAGACTCCCATTGAGCTGTCAATCAGAGAGGAGCTGCACAGGAAGTCATCCCTCCCTCTGTTAGCGGAGGAAAGTCTCTGCTGAGCCCTCCCCAATTAAACCCACTCTCGCTCTAATATTAGACCTGACTTAACCATCTCTCTCTGTGTGTGTGTTTCTCTCATTCGGTCTCTTTTACGTTATGTTTCAGCATTGGCTCTCCTGACATCTTTCTTTCTCTGTTATTGTCTCTCCACCTCTTCTCACTCATAATTGCAGAGTGTTCAGCGCAGACATTTGTTTCAACAGATGTTTTCTGTGATGCAAAGAGCCACAAACAAACGCATACAGCACGCTGTCATCGCCTTTCTTTGTGGTTCGTGTTGCCATGTAATTCTGACAAACGCACGAGCTACTATACTCCATCACAAGATTACTCCACAATCAGGTTCTAGCATTTTTAATGGGATTTATCAGGGATTCCGAGAAATCTTTCATATCAGCGGCAGCTGGGAAATCCAGCTGAAACCAACTTAAAAGTCAAAACTGACCTCATTTTCTTAATACACATTTCTGGTCATACTGAACACAAAACTTTACTTGTTCTTTCAAAGACAAAAAATAACTTTGCTGGTTCTTTGAACTGGTTTCTAGCTGGCCCGAGTTGGTTGATGTGGTCTGCTTGTCTACTAACCTGGCTGAATTGATCTGGTACACTAAATATAAAAGGTTCCAAAGGGGGGGGGGGGGGGGGGGGAAAGATGGTTCGCAATTAATGCCAAAGAAGAACCATTTGGTAAAAAAATGTTCTTAAGGGTGTGTTGTAGGGGTGTAACAGTGCACAGAAGTCACGGTTTGGTACATAACTAGGTTTTGGGGTCACATTTCGAATCGAAAAAGCAACAAATCCTCAATGCTAGGTTTATTTTTATTTATTTTGAAGACAGAAGTGTTCCACCTAGCGGCATTTAGTCCCTTCCTGAGGTAGTTGATATAGTACAGCCTCTTTAGTGTATTAAAGGTATAGTTCAGCCAAAAATGAAAATTCCCCCCATGATTTAGTCACCCTCACACCATCCTAGGTGTATATGACCATCTTCTTTCAGCAAAACACAATCAGAGTTATATTAAAAATATCCAGGCTCTTCTAAGCCTAGAAGAGACGATAATGGGAGTGATTGGAAGATCACGAAGCCCAAAAAAAATGCATCCATCGATGATAAAACGCACTCCACGGGGATCCGAGGGGTTAATAAAGGCCTTCTGAAGCCAATGGTGGATGCACAAGGTTCAATATCACGCTCTTTCAAGAAATCACGGAAGTGAAAGTGCCGCAAGTGCACCGCAGGTCATGTGACAAGAATCAACCGATCGGCTTCGGCCTTTCCGTAACAAAACATCGAAAGCTCAGCCGAACAGCTGATTATAGCTGTACAGGGTGGTTGTTATATTTCATCTCCAAAAATATATCTAGTAGTAAAGCTAATGCAAGGGCTAAATATCAATTTATCCTTTGCTGAAACTTCCTCATAGTTGTGGAGAGCGCAGTTGCACAACAACGATAGACGCCAATGGACCGCAAGCGCTTTAGAAAGGAAAAAGGAGCGTTTTTAGATGTGATATGTGAATGGCCCCTAAATTTTCTCTACTTTTGCTCTTTTTCCCGTTGTGGTGGTTCGCAAATAGCGTTGCATTACAGCGCTCGCCCCTTCTGGATAGGAGTGTGTATCGCCTTTGACCGACAGTATGCGTCGTCTGACTGTATGCTCCGAACCGTGACGTCCATATCAACATACTTGTACCGTAACACCCCTAATGTGTTCACACTTGTAGTTCAGAACTCTTGGTCTGGACCAAATTAAGAAAACAATGCATTTAGTCCTGGTTTACTTGGAGTTCACACAGTAATTTTTAACACCAAACCTCAAGGCTTTAATGCAGAATATTTTGCGACAGATCTTCAAAAACATGCTGTGTGCTGGGCTAAATGTGCTCGCTGTATACATGTGATACATATGATGACAACTCTTAAAATGTGTAAAAGAATCAAAACAGTGGCAGGAATCCCTCCACACACACAAACGAAGATCTGCTGCGAGGAGACGTGGTTCTGATGCCTGTCCAGAACTGTGTGGGCAACACTGCAACTATGACTATGAAAAAACAGGTATGCTTGCGCATTCTGTCCTTTATAGGGTCGCATCTTGTGACATCATGTCCTGTTTTTGGTTCATTTAGATGTCTTCGGTCCATGTTGTGTTCACATTTCATAACTCAACAGAGTATGTTTGGAAGTGGACCGAGACCCATCTTTTCAGCAGTCTCGCTCCGCTTGTTTGGTTCTGATGGTAGAGTTCACACTTATTCAAATGAACCATACTAACAGAGTTTTAATCGAACCAAACATGCCAAGTGTGAACACACCCTAAAGAACCCTTTTTTCTTAGTGCGATAAATATTTAAATCGTTTAGAACCTTTTCCACAATTTCCATGGATGTTAAAGGTTCTTTGTAGAAACATAGATGCCGATTAAGATCCTTTCATTTTTAAGAGACCACCTTGTAACAGCAACATTCCATTTACCATGTTAAAAAACAGCCTTACCATTTAAAAAAGCTATGAGAGATGTTTCTAGAAAAGAGTTCAACCACCAATACCAGCTTAGACCAACAAACCATCTTAAGATTCAGTTTTAGCTGAATTTTCCATGAGGTAAATGTTTCCATGCTTGAGTGAATGTAATTGAATCTGGTTCATACATACAGTACATGAAGCACATATTTTGGAGAAATCACATTTATTGCTGAAAGGGTTTGTTCACAGAGGATGGTGATGACTTCAGCACACCTCAGATCTTCACTGCCTTACCTCTGTGATGTTTTCTTGTACTTTCTCCTGAAACAAAACAAACAAAATGTTAAAAACCTGCATTTGGCTACTATTCACATTAATATTTGAAGCATTTCTTTAATAATAGACACACACACAGAGTCTACATTTAAACGCTGCTGTTACCCAATTCACAGGGAAAGTTCTCAGAACTTTTAGCTAACGTTCTCTCACAGTTTTGAACAAATGTTCTTCCAGTAATGTTAATAAGATTGTGCGTTGAATATTATCATTGTCTGTTCTCAAAATATTAGCACACAAACGGTATTTATATATTGTTAATGAAGCGTTGTTATCAGAAACGGTTTAGTTGGGTGTTCGTCTAACAATTTTAAAAATGTTTTTTAATTTGTTTCAGAAAGTTCAAAGAACATTCAAAAGTAACGTTATAATGTTACTTATGTCATAATGTTTGAAGAATGCTAAAATGGAATGTTACCTTAATGCAAAATATTTTGAACATTCAGAGAACATTCAGAGATACTGTTTTCATAACTTAATGGGAACGTTAGCAAAACGTTCTTAGAACATATTTTTGAGATTAAGATCATGTTTTAATAGTACGGAGCCCATAAAGGGACATAATGGTGGAAAGATATATAATAATTCAAAGCTTTTGTGTTCTCTCACAAATGTTTTGCGTTCCCCGAGAAACTTTGCGTTCTCTCGCAAATCTTTTGCGTTCGGCCGAGGAAAAGCATTGACAAATAATTTATCCTTCACGTCATATTTTTTTCCTTCACCATGTCCCTTTAGGTGCTCCATATAACAGTAGTCTAATGCATTTATAAATTTATAACATTCCGTAAAGATGAATATTAATTTTCATGAGCAAACCTTGTTATATATTTTTCAGATTACATCAAATGAAAAATTCTCCACATGTAACACATGCAAACTCATGCCTTTCTGATTTAAATATATATTTTTTGTAAAAAAAATAATTCTCTCAATATCTAATCGATACAGTAAAATCTTTTCAGTTTTTGAGACTACACAAATTATGTTTCACAAGCCATTAAGCATCCTATTATTTATGATTTTGAATACAGGCTGTTTAAAGCGCCACTTCTTCTGGTATGCTTTTACGGTGTCGCTAACAGTCCAGATATGTGTTTTCATAAAGTCCATTAACAACACAAGGACGTTGAAGCAATTAGTCTACGCACAGGAAAAATCTGAGCTGCCCAATCATTACTCATTCCTGCCATGAGCCACTATCACTGGTGCCTGAAATTGCTCCGTAAGAGAAGGAAACTCCCTCTTTTCTTTCTGATGTCCCCAAATACAATTATGAGTACTGCTTCACACCATTGAGAGCTTGTATGCATACAAGGCCACATGCATATCCAAGGCCATCGTATGTGCACACACCCACAACAGCTGTGCATGTTTGAGGCTCTCTGAGAGATTAAATGCTGATGTAGTCAGATTTAGCCACTGCAGTAACCTTTAACATCCACATATACAGCTGCTTCTACATGCCCAAAACACTGCAAAACAGCTTAACACCCCGTGAACTGGCCTGACGTCCTGTGACGGGCAACAATCCAAACCCAGTGAAGGGACTGACGCAATTTTGGCAAAAAGAGCACTTGCTTTTCCGTCTGTTACACAGAACAGCAAAAGTGCTTAAAAACAAATCGATTTAATTTCTGCACAATGCACATGCATATTTAAAAATATTCAAAACATGCTGCACCATGTGCGATGTCAATTACCTTAAATGCACTTTTATAGTGCTTTTTGAGCTTGACAGCTATAGGTTACTATCTGCTGTCATTGCAAGGAAAAAAAACCCAGCTTGGATATTCAGAAAAAAAATCATTATTCTGCGTTTGTGTTACAGAAGACAGAAAACATGTTTGGATTGACTACTGTAAACCTGAATAAGTAAAGGCAATCAAATTTTTGACTCTCCAAAAACTAAATTAAAAACTAAATCCTCTAAATTAGCCTAACAAAACATTAATCACTGCTAAATCTCCCACTTTACATTAATCTTGCACAAAAAAAAAATTATAAACTCGTATTTTTAGCATTTACGTTCCCTTTCGAGTGCTGTGGGCAAATAATGCTGGGATATAGAAATACCAGCCCAGTTTCAGTTAAACTTAAGTTTGTCTAAATTAAAAGAATTAAGTTCATAAAACTCAAATATGAAAGAGTTCAGTTTACTTAAAATATATAAGTTGTGTGAACTTAAAAGAAAGTGGTACATACTCATAAAAGTTAATTTGACTGAACTAATGTTTAATTTAAGTTTGTCCTAATTATTTTGAGCACTAGGTTTTATAGTGCATTTAAATTGATAGTGTAGGCTATGATTGTTTACATTTTTAGGCAAGTTATTCCTCATATATAGCCTGTAATGTGACTCTGATGCATGTTCAAATGAAGTACGACACGATATTTAATGAGAAAAATAAGATGGGAAGGACATGGTTTTGTCCACAAGGATTGATTGGATTATGAAAAGTGTTTCTGTATGACAGGTGGTTGGAGGGGAGGAGTTGAAATATAACTACGCCAGCCGAAAAGGAAAGACATTTGAGAGATGGAACAAGTTAATATGTTCAGATGAAAGATTATGAAGACAGAAATCTTCTTCTTTGGATTAACACGCAATCAATAAGATTATAAACATGTTTTAAGAAACTAAACAGGGCGAATTTGATTTCATGTTGAGTTTAACAGACCCAATACACACAAACACACACAAAACTCTTCAAACATAAGATTAATAGAGGAAAGTTACTATTCTACTGCATGAAGGGAGAAAATATGAGAGGATACAAACAAGTCCTCCCCTTATTCAACCCCGTCTTGCTTTCATTCGCGTTTTCCTTCTCCTTCTCTCACTCGTCCTTTCTTCACACATATAGTGAGGAAATTGCATTTCATTCACAGAGTTCTGGGACAATAAGACTTTTTCTCCAGCCACCCGATAACAGCCAGAGAGAAAAACTGATTGGCGTCGAAGAGATTAGTTTTTCTACAGATGATGGAGCTGTTTAATATATATATATATATATATATATATATATATGAGAAGTATTTGAAACATTAATAAAAAAGTAACCAACTCTCAGTGAAGTCTGAAATGACCTCTTTGACATGTGAATTAAATCACCTTTATATGAACAATTACTGAAATTTAAAGAATATTTGTGAATATACATATTTTTGCTCATTTAAAAAAAAAAGAAAATTCTTCTTGGGTGAATCTGTCTGGAAAATGTGTGAGTCATATTACACTCCCCAAAAAATGAGAGAAGAAGGAGGAGGAATTGGAATCATCAAGACTTTTCGCGTGATGACTTTTTCATGACAATTAAGAAATACTAAAAAAAAAAAGAAAAAGAACAAGAAAACATCCTCATTATGATAATAGAAAAAAATATTAATTATATTTTAAAAATATTTTTTATTATTAGTTTTTTGCTGTATTCATTTGAATTATTTTATTAAATCATTTTTATTGTTTAAAAGTATTTTTCCATTATAAAATTTGTTCTACTGGGTTTAATTTATGTTGATTTAAACAAAAAGTGTGTTTTTCCATAATGGGAATCAACAAAAAATTGCTTAATTGTCATTAAAAAAAATAATGTCTCCGTGCAAAAGCAAGCTTTAGGCTTTATGCAGATTATAATTTCTTATTTTTTCCTTTTGAATTTGCCGTGCATGTTTACATGAGATTCAGCCTCTCGGACAACCTCTTAGATGGACACACACAAAACACAAGAAAACCTGTTGAAAAACTCATACTCACAGTCCCCGCAGTCGGAGCCAGATTTTCTCAATTTGGTCGGGCTGTAAATACTTGAGCGACGTGCTTTCAAACTCCTCGATCTCTCTGGTGGGAGACTCCATGATGTCAAGTCGAGAAAAAAACTTAATCCCAGAGCCGGAGTAGAGGAGAGACAGATTCCCCTCTTCAGATGAGCTGTGGTCAGGACGCTGCAGACATCAAAGCCTGTTCTCGCCTCCTCCTCCTCCTCTTCCTGTCCCTTGTGCTCAGCTCCGGGTCTGAGCACAAGAGTGTGTGACGGTACTGCAGTGCGCTCTCTCTCTCTCTCTCTCTCTCTCTCTCTCTCACGCTCTCACAAAAATACAGCGCAGTCCAGATTAACCCAGACTCCTGATTTCACGACATGAGTGTTGGTGGGAGGAGTTGAGCGTGGCTGAAGCCTCCAGCGGTGATGACAGTATGATCAATAATGACAAACTGGGTCTCTTCCCATAGGACAAATCACAAATGACATCTCTTTAATATCTCAATTGTTTCTCCTAAAGAGCAATGGGATTAAACAGAAGCTTTTGTTTGAGTCTTCTCAGAAAAAAAACCCCAGTGATCTCACATATGTCTCCAAAGTGTCAGAAGAGTGTCTCAGATTCACCAAGATACCACTCAAAATTCTTCCAAGACTTAATGATCGGAGATATCTGAGATCTAGTATACATAAATATATACACTCTTAAGTAAGAAAATGTGTCATTTGTTTCTAGTTTTACTTTACTTGTGGTGCTTATGGTTTGAGATACTGGGAAAAACAGCAAGACACGTTGCAATGATCAAAGATTCGTCTTGCATATTTACGTATTTAAACGATTAAAAAAAAGCTTGTCTCATTTGTATCTTGTTTTATTTTTTTATAAAATCAGCTTAAAGGATACCTATTATGGCCTTTTTATAAGATTTAATATAAGTCTCTGTTGTCCCCAGAGTGTGAAATTGTCAAATTTGCCTCTATTTGGGTGTGAACAAAAACATGCCGTTATTGTGTGTGTCCCTTTAAATGCAAATGAGCTGCTGCTCCCGGCCCCCTTTCCAGAAAAACGGTAGAGCTTCAACAGCTCACGCTTCGGTTGTTCAACAACAACAACAAAGCTGGAGAATCTCACGCAGTCAAAATGAGGATTGTCAGTAACGGTGTTCAGACTTACATTGTTCAAACCGGAGTCACACTGATGGAGAGACTCAGGAAGAAGTTACAACTTTTAGACGTTTCTGAACAGTTAGTGGATAAATTTATGTAGTTGCTGTGGAGTTGATTCAACTCATTGACTACCATGTGCCATCATGTTAATATTTGTGCAAATCCAGCACTGAATTGACCCTCGTTTGTGAAGCAGTCCGGTGTAAAATGATTAGTTGTAACTAAATAATTTTTTAAATACAGAGATAGTATATTTACACACTTTAGTTCATATTCATGGTGTCTCAAAATAGCACAGTTGAGTACACTTAGATGTTCTTAAGATGATCTTAAGAAGTACTAAAGAAGAATTTTTAATATATTAAGTGCAAAATTATTGCACAGAAATAGAGCACTTTAAGTACATACATGGAAGTATTTTTTTTCACCTTTGGCGCCTTTATTCCTTTATATGGGAATTTCTACTGCCAATACATACACAACAAACAGCTGTGAGAAAGTTCTACATGCTGCTGCTGTACAACATAGCCTACATGAAGTACCCATAGCAGATCTATACAGGTGGAGCTGGGGAAGTTGGAGGGTTTCTGAAAGCATGCTGCAACTGCTACAGAAAATGCTGACCAGTATTTGGAGATTGAGATTTCAGTATTTCAGTATGAGGTTTCAGCTGTGCCCTATAGAGAATGATGTGATTATGAGCAGGTTGAGTTAAGAACCTGTGCCATCTAGAGTTTCATGACAGAACTTAGTCTTTTTGAATAAGATCTGCTTAACTTTTTTGAAGAAACATTTAGACAAGCTTACTTAAAATGCAACATAATTTAGTCCTACATCTTTTGGATCGTTTGCCAACAGAGTTTGGTTAATTTCACTGGTGTGAAAGTCATTGTTTCAGCATTAAAAGAATAATGCAAAAGAATGGACAGGTATGAACTGTTTTTAACTTAAACAGCATCAGCATCCGCATCTTACAAATATGTGAGATGCTGATAAGACATGCTGCAACAGTCAAAGATGTTCATCTAGCATGTTTACTTAAAATCGATTAAAAAACAATTAGCAAAACAATTAACAATAGTGCAAATGGATGCAAAAACACACCCCTTGGCTATGAAATAGCAACGCAATAAGATTAGGCATCTTATTATGCCTAAGAGAGAAAAGACAGAGGAAGTGAGGAGGAAATAGAGAAATAGAAAAGCAGTTAATGACACAAACTGTGACTGGAGAGATGAAGAGGCCAATCAGCCTGCAGTTGAAGAGCGGCGCATCAGTGGAGTGAGATTATATGCCTGTTAGATGAATGTGCCGCCCCACTGTCAGATTCACATTAACACAAACATTCACACATTCTGAAGCACTCTGTTCTCCCATTCCATTTACTAAATGACCCAATGATTGCTCAGTCTTTCAGGAATTGCATATGTCCTGACGATCAGGAGACTTCATAGCGATCAAATTCATAAATTCTATAGAGTAAAGGAGCTTTATCGATTCATTCTCTATAGGAGCTGAGCTTTATGGAAATTTAACATCTCAACTGGCTCTCCGAGAAATCAGTGACATTAAACGGAAAACAAATGGAGAATCTCTCTCTTAATCGTAGATTTAAATTAGTTATGTACTCTTGTTATACTACTGGATTTACACTATTGTTCAAAAGTTTGGGGTCAGTCCATTTTTTCAAAGGAAATTAATATGTTTAATGTCTATATGTTTTTTTAATGTCTTTTTTTTCTTTTTCTTCCTTTGTTCCCCTTATGTCAGTGTTCAATAAGAAAAAAAAAGGAAATTAATAAATACTCAGCAAAGATGCAATAATTAAAGTGACAGCAAAGACATTAATAATGCTACAAAAGTTTTCTATTTCAAATATTGTTCTTTTGAACTTCACTGTAAAAAAAAAGTTGATAAAACTTAAAAGTTTAGGGCAGCCAGCTTCAGGAGATATTTTGTATAACAAGTTCAATTTACAACAAGTTGAAGCTGGTTGCCTTAAGCTTTTAAGTTTACTCAACTTTTGATTTTTTTTACAGTGTTTATATTCATCAAAACAATCCTAGAAAAGTCTGTCATGGATTCCAGAAAACATATTAAGCAGAACAGAGTTGTTTTCAACATTGATAATAATACACTCAAAAAAATATTTCAGTCTAAACATAAGTTTTATGTAATTTAATTACATAGCAATTTTCCATCCATTTGGATTACATAGTTTTAACATAAACAAACTAATAAACTTAATGTGATTCATATTTGTCAGTCATACGTAAATGAAATAGGTAAGATTTATGTAATAGTTCACAGGTTAATTAACACTGTTTAGTGGTCATGTGTGTGCACACTACTGAGTTAAAGTACCATTGAAGCAGTGTCAGAGTTAATGAGATCATTAAGTGATGACTGAGCATTAATGATGAACACCTGCTGTTAACAAGCAGAATCACTGAAGGACAGAGAAACACAAGAACTACAACTGAAATCAACTGAAGATAAAAGACATTTAATCTCTCACTATTCATATACTCAACTATTACATAAAGCTTACCTATTTCATTTACATATGACTTACAAATATGAATCACATTAAGTTTATTAGTTTGTTTATGTTAAAACTATGTAATCCAAATGGATGGAAAATTGCTATGTAATTAAATTACATAAAACTTATGTTTAGACTGAAATATTTTTTTGAGTGTAAGAAATGTTTCTTGAGTAGCAAATGAAGGATCATGTGACACTGAAGCCTGGAGTAATGAAGCCTGAAAATTCATCTTTTCCATAATTTTAAATTATAATAATTTTACAATATTGTATTTTTGATCAAATAAATGCAGCCTTGGTGAGTATCAGACTCTTTCAAAAGCATTAAAAACTTTTGAGCTGTAGTGTACAAAAAACATAAATCTGCATTCAAAGGTCTTAATATGAAGTAAAATTTCTCAAATTCATTCAAAATTATTTTTTTTGAACTGCTAAGAACGTAAAAATTATTAAAACGCACTTAGGATTTATTGCTTCCCAACAGTTTAGCTTAAATGTTTATCGCAAAAGCAAACAGTAAATGTTGTTTTTATTGGCATATTCATCTGAATACAAACATATTGAACTCCAATAGAGTTGTAAAACCACAATGTGGTTCACTTACGCTGCTCTTTCAGAAAAAAAACAATTGATTACGATTATCCCTCTTTTTGTTTCTTGTGCTTTCATATTTTTCCATTTGCTTCACACAATGGGGCCATTATATAATGGAGTTTCCTGAACGTCCCGAAAATCCAATAAGGCTGAGAGCAGGGCTGACCGGCCTGAGACTAATGCAGAGATCTAATTCCTCACGCTGGAAATGTTTTTCCTCCAGGGAGACATTCAGGGCCAGCTGTGATTGAAAGCCGAGACACAGCAGCAGGTTAGTGCGGCAGACTTCTCAAAACATTCTGCTGTTTGTTGGTAATTTTAAGAACAAAATCAGATACGCAATAATGAGAAGAAGAACTTAACTAATATTTAAGATGTCAATCTTAATACCAAAAGTGTATGTTCATTAGAACGTAGTAGTTTTACAAATATTACATGAATTAACAGAGAGAGTTCGGTGCAAGGAGGCTTAAAACATCCGTTTACTTTTCCATTCATTTCAAGGGCACATTTTAAGCTCAATTTGAGCATTAAATGTCATGTGACTAATCATCGCAGAATAATGTCATGACAACAATGATTGGCTGATGGGCAAATCTTTCACGTGTGACTATCCTGATTAAGACTATAAAGACTATCCTGCAGAAAGGGGAAAATTTTTCACACTTTTTACAAGCCCTCAAAACAAGATCCGTCAATGCTACATATATATTGTACTACAATATAAAGAAATTACACTCACCTAAAGGATTATTAGGAACACCTGTTCAATTTCTCATTAATGCAATTATCTAATCAACCAATCACATGGCAGTTGCTTCAATGCATTTAGGGGTGTGGTCCTGGTCAAGACAATCTCCTGAACTCCAAACTGAATGTCAGAATGGGAAAGAAAGGTGATTTAAGCAATTTTGAGCGTGGCATGGTTGTTGGTGTCTGAGTATTTCACAATCTGCTCAGTTACTGGAATTTTCACGCACAACCATTTCTAGGGTTTACAAAGAATGGTGTGAAAAGGGAAAAACATCCAGTATGCGGCAGTCCTGTGGGCGAAAATGCCTTGTTGATGCTAGAGGTCAGAGGAGAATGGGCCAACTGATTCAAGCTGATAGAAGAGCAACTTTGACTGAAATAACCACTCGTTACAACCGAGGTATGCAGCAAAGCATTTGTGAAGCCACAACACGCACAACCTTGAGGCGGATGGGCTACAACAGCAGAAGACCCCACCGGGTACCACTCATCTCCACTACAAATAGGAAAAAGAGGCTACAATTTGCACAAGCTCACCAAAATTGGACAGTTGAAGACTGGAAAAATGTTGCCTGGTCTGATGAGTCTCGATTTCTGTTGAGACATTCAGATGGTAGAGTCAGAATTTGGCGTAAACAGAATGAGAACATGGATCCATCATGCCTTGTTACCACTGTGCAGGCTGGTGGTGGTGGTGTAATGGTGTGGGGTACGTTTTCTTGGCACACTTTAGGCCCCTTAGTCCCAATTGGGCATCGTTTAAATGCCACGGCCTACCTGAGCATTGTTTCTGACCATGTCCATCCCTTCATGACCACCATGTACCCAACCTCTGATGGCTACTTCCAGCAGGATAATGCACCATGTCACAAAGCTCGAATCATTTCAAATTGGTTTCTTGAACATGACAATGAGTTCACTGTACTAAAATGCCCCCCACAGTCACCAGATCTCAACCCAATAGAGCATCTTTGGGATGTGGTGGAACGGGAGCTTCGTGCCCTGGATGTGCATCCCACAAATCTCCATCAACTGCAAGATGCTATCCTATCAATATAGGCCAACATTTCTAAAGAATGCTTTCAGCACCTTGTTGAATCAAAGCCACGTAGAATTAAGGCAGTTCTGATGGCGAAAGGAAGTCAAACAGTATTAGTATGGCGTTCCTAATAATCCTTTAGGTGAGTGTATTACCCTTACCCTTAGCCTGGGGTAAATTGAGCCACAGGAACACTATTTTTTTTTTTCTTTTTTTTTAATAAGATTTCATATTTTTAGAACCCTTTGTCTTAGATGTATACTAATCATGTAAAATGATAGGAAACATCCTGAAATTGCTTCAGACACTTTCATTGTACTTTTGCCACATTTTCCCTTTCTTCACTGACACAGATGAAAATAAAAACCAGTCAAAGTTCAGCTTTAGGAGGGGAAGAGACAGGGCGAGAAAGAGGGATGGAGATGAGGAGAGAGCAGGTATTGACAATAATAACTGCCCATTGATATGGTTTTAAAACTATTGTTGTCCAATTGTTTTGGCCATCAAACATCTTGAAATGCACTTGTAGATCAAAACGTTCTTGGGGGAGCATGTCCCCAAACTTGAGACCTCTGTGATTATAAAACCCTGCCTACGGCCCACACAACCACACAACAGTAAGTAATTCAGCCTGGAATTTTGTCTTGAGTGGAAGGAGAGAAACACTAATATTTGACTTGTATTACTTTTCAAATAATGAATCTCTTTGTAAAACAATTTTCATATGAATAGTCCTGTCCATTTTTGTCTTTCGGTGCTCAGCTCTACCCGTGTCCCCCTCCCCGCCGTTCGTTCCTGATGACGATTTCTCTTTCAGGGGCCTTTCAATTACCTGATGCAGGAGGCAGGAGATAATGCCAGGCCAAAGTCTCAAAGACACATCGCTGCTGGCCTGCTTTCATCTATGGAGAAGCTCCCCTATGCTGCACATGCGGACGGTTCCCTCCGTCTACTCTGAGCTCTTCAAAGGTCTTGTTTGAAGGTGCTTTGCTCTTTCTGCTCCCTCTACTCAATTCTTTTCTTTTAAGTGAGGTTTATAGTCTGCGTATGTGTGTGTGTCAGTAGCCTGAGAGCTTTTATCATGAATGACGTCACCTGCTGTGACCCACCACATCATCATCAGATACATGAAACTTGACCAGTGGCATCTCAAAACACTACAAATCTAATCAGCTTGGCTCATGAATATTAATTAGCTGATGTCACGCATTCGGTCAACTGACTATTTTTAGCCAGGTCAACCCTTAAAACATCCACCCGTTTCCTACGCCTCATGACGCTTTGCGCGAATTATAGGAGTAGGTTCCTGTAAATAATCAGCGAAAGGTTTGCTTTATGAACGCGATAAGCATTTTTTAAAACGGGATATAATGAGATGCCATTATTCTACTTCCCCTTCAACTGTCAAACATTAAAAGGACATTTAAAATTGTAAAAGCATTAACAAAATTACTACAACAGACCATGAATAACCCTCGATTACTTCCGCAGCATATTACGGATGTGTATCACTGTGTATGTAATGTGATTAATAACTGGAAAATTGAGTGATAATATTTCAAAGTCATTTTGACAGACAATAAATATTGTATTTACCTGCTTTAGAAACATTCCAGTAAACACTGCTAATAGGGATTAGAAGTGAGGGTTTGGGGAGAAAATTAGTGCCTTCCAGTGAATTATTATGGGATACATCGTAAATTAAATCGGGAGAGCAGACTATATATGCTGTCCTTGCTCATAATGTTACAGCGGAATACGAATTAAAAAAAAGAAAATGATTAGGAGGGGGAAAAAAGGCAGCGACTGGAAAGAGCTTGATTTTCTTGTCACATTAAAATACCTAGCGCTACGTTATTCTCCTGACGTCTGAAAATAGAACATGAAGGAAATTTTACGGCTCATTCAGTCAAACTGACAGATAAGGATTATTTGTAGCTAAATCTTATGATTTAAATGATTTGTTTTGAGTGGAACTTCCCCAAACTGGAAGTGTCATCCTTAATCTAAAATGCCACAGGATTGTTAGGGAAAAAGGTGGATAATGATTATTTCCAAAAAAGTGGATTGGCAAAGGGAAGAGGACATATTTCACAAGTAATCACAACTATTGCTTTTTTTTTTTTTCTTGAGAATGAGATACAGTACTGAAAATTTGGGGTTGATAAGAATTTATTTTCAAGAAATTAATACTATTAATCATCAAGAATGCATTAAAATGATTACGTGACCGTAAAGACATTTATAATGTTACAAAAGATCCAAATAAATGCTGCTTTTTTGTGTGTTTTCTATTCATCAATGAATCCTAAAAGAAAATGTATCATGGTTTCCACAAAAATATAAAGCAGCACAACTGTTTTCATCATTGATAATAATCATAAAAGTTTCTTGAGCAGCAAATCAGCATTTTAGCATGATTTCTGAAGACTGGAGTAATGATGCCGAATGTCTAATATTAATATCTAACGGACATATTTGCAGCCAGAGTCTTAAACTCCAATGAAGAGAGAAGAGTTCAGACAACAATGCAATTTTATGGAAAATTAACCTCAGATGAGAACAATGTGTTTCTCCAATTTCTAAACATTTAGCCTGACGAGGCTTGAATGAGCATTTATAGTGTTCCCATTTACTGCAATCACTGTTTCTGAATAATGACCTAAAGATTGTCAAAAACAAAAAGAAAATCAAACACTCTAATGTGACTGGCTCTAATATGCATAAATATTCCACTTTGAATTAATTTGAACCGTTTGTAGCAAAAAGACTTTCGATTCTACCTGCCGTTTAAATGCAACCTCTTTAAAAAGATACATACATCAATTCGGCCAATTCTTGAAAGTCATATTTAAGGCACCTATAAGTCTTAAACCATAATCAGCCATTCGTTTTATGGGGTTGCACTAATTTTACACATTTACACAATTCACTAAAGGAAAAAAAATAATAAAAATGTATTATTATTTATTATTTACTTATCTAGGTTTGCAACTCAAACAGAGAACAGAGCTCTACAATTATACATTTGAACCAGACTGATAACCCAGATATTAGCGGTACACCGGTTCATATGGTAAACCGGTTTCAGTTTCGAGACCGATTTTTCAAAAACCGCCATACCTATGTAGAGTGAATTGAGAGCAGACTTCTATTAACTGTATAACCATTAATGGAAACAACTTTATAACACAACAATAAATAACTCACAAAACTAACTCTCTTTAATACTGAAAATACCATGTAGAGCCATATGATTTCCACAACTCAGAAAACAAGGATGAAATCAGGGAATCCAGTCACAAAAACTTACTGTATAAAGCAGAACGTCACAGAATTTGGCAATTTCTGAATGAATAAATCAAAAGTAGGGCTGTACAATGAATCAGACACCAATACGGACTAGTGTCTGTGAATATCGAAGCTAAAAAAGACTGAGGTGTGTATGAATCAGCGCCGCAGTTTCGTCTACTACTACACAAACTGAAGCTCGCAATGATTTCAGGGTCTGTCTCACTCGCTGTACATGAACTTGAACTGCAGAGCTGCTCTTAGAGTCAGTTTATTCACAATTCAGTTAAATTTGAGAAAACTATCGACATTTATCGTATCATATACACAGGAAGTCAAAGGTCTTCACGACCTTGTCAAAAAAAAAAAAAGTTCGGTATAACTTGAAATATTACTATTGAACAATAGAGTGTGTTTTGATTAATAGAGATAATAATAATAAAAACAATGTTTATTAAAACAAACTCAAATGATGTAGAAAAATTTAGCCTACTTATTATTATTATTGTTATTAATATTATTATTAATTTAATTAAATAATTAAATTCATTTGATTACGTTTTAAACTAAATTGTTAGCTTTATGAAATTTGATTACATTTTTTAATAAATTTTGACCTTACAATGTTTATATAATATAAAAGTGATATACCGCAAAACCGGCATAATCTTAAAAAAACAAAACAAACAAAAAAAAAACCTGATACAGATTTTTGGTCAAACCACTCAGCGCTAGCAGATATTAATGCAACAAAAACAAAAAAAATACTAAAATTCAGACACTAGAGAGCAACATTAGCCCATTTCTACAAGACTTCGCCCCTAAAGGAAGCCTCTCTAGATGCTCACCACCAACAAGTGGTTCTTAAAACAGTTAAAAGTCTTTGGAGTTCAACAGAATCCAGCAGACATCACAGCCCACAAAGGTAAAAGTCTCTCAAAATGTCACGGGTCATTCCCAGCAGCCGTGTTGACAGAAGAAAGGTCTCACAGGAGGACATTAGAAGGTCTCTCTCCAAAATGGACACAACTGAAAACACCAAACCAAGAGAGAAACCACAAATCATTCACAGACTATCTGCTGCATACTGCACACAAAAAAAGAACTTTCTCAAAAAATAAACAGACTAAGCATGTTATAGATAGCATGACACTCCGAGATGCTAAATGAGTCCCAGGTGAGTTTAATATGAGTCAGAGATCTGAGAAGTCTCATTGAGTTCCAGTGAATGATTTAAAGTGTGATATTTTCCAAACAGTTTCCTGACAGTGTGTCCTTCAGGGAGCACACACACACACACACACACACAGATGAATGGTTCATTTGGGTGAGCCGTATCAGCCGTTTTTAGGTTTTGATTTAAGGTCTGACTGAAAAACGTTGATCTTTCAATCGTCTGTTGGCGTCCAGAGGTTTTAATGAGAATATAACAATGTTAATAAAACCAATATTAAGAACATCCCATGTGACACGCTGAACAAATTGAGACACCTCGCCGGTGAATGTTACAAATCGCTTGTGTCACAGTAAATGAGTCTATAAAGCCACATTGTCAAAAGAGAAGTGAGTGATCGCTATTAAGAGCGCACATGCTAATGAGTGCCGTCTGACGGAGGGATTTTAGCAACGTGTGAAAGTCATTCTGAAGTGTTAAATGATGGAAATATGATTTGACAATTTAACGGCCAAATCAAATTAACAATTTAACAGTAGGGCTAAATGGAAGAGGAAAAAAATATATAATTTTTACTTGTCCAAGATGGTCTATATACCAGCTCTTTACCAAAAATATAAATTAAATAAATATGGCAATAAATGGCTAAATAAATAAATAAATGGATATGAAGATCCAATTACAGGAAGCATGTTATTGATTGTGCTAATGCATAAAAACTGACTGAGATCAATACGACTGTAATTTATCAATTATCTCCTGACATGCTGACCTTGGATAAACTACCGTATTTTAAGTTATAAATCAAGTCAACTAGCACCGGTTTTCAATTACTACATCGGCTTATTTCGGATACCGTACCGATAGACTGTGAACAAAACACTTTCTTTGAGATACCCGATGCAGCGCTCTCAGAATATTACAGAGTTCAGATTTGAGCCATCAAAGACGACGGTATGCTAATGAGGCTTTTCCTTTTGACCTCTTTATGACCTTCGGCATGAAATGGCAAACTTCATTTCCATCAATGGGTTGCTGCCTAAATCGATACCCTGGGATATCAGAGCTTTGATGAAGAGTCCAGATCCGCAGCCCCATCTGACCATCAGCTGTGCACAATATTACACTCTTAACAAGAAAGAATGAATTATTATTATAATTGTCAATAGGCTTCAGTTTACAGCTAGTTATTTGACAGCTTGTACAAATGGACTAAAGCAAAAAAGACACTCGAAATTAATTTGATCAGCAGAAATTCATACAGTGTTGGAACATCTTGATGGTGAGTAAATGATGACAGAATTTTCATTTTCGGGTGAACTCTGACCCGACGCGTGATGCAATGATGAACGTGGAAGCTTAGACGAGTCTAAAGTCTAAAAATTTTAAAGAGAAATGTTGGAGGATTTCGATATAAGAGAAGGTTTGTAGCACAGCCCTATTTGTTTGAACCGGGAGAGGCTTCTACTCTCAAACCAAAGCTTCTGCTACGTCATACACATTTGGCGCAAGTCAACTCGCACAGGATGCATACGGTCGTCAGCCGGAAGCTAGTTATTTTAATTTATAAAGTTTAACTATGCATTTTTCCCCCCAAAAAAACCATCGCTTCACTACAGAAGGTGTTTATTAACCCCCTGGAGTTGTATGGATTACTTTTATGATGGATGGATGCATTTTTTTGTACTTCAAAATCTGGCCCCCTATTCAGTACCATTATAAAGCTTGGATATTTTTAAATATATCTCCCATTGTATTAGGCTGAAAGAAGGTATAGTCATATACACCTAGGATGGCTTGAGAGTGAGTAAGTCATGGGATCATTTTCATTTTGGGGGGAACTAACCCTTTAAAGGGATAACCCTTTGGGTGAACTATTCTTTTAAAGCCCTTACAGGGTTAGTAAATGAAAATTAAGTCATCCTTTACTCACTCTGGTGTTGTTCTAATGCAGTATTCTGTTCTTTCTTTTTCTGACCACAAAAGGAGATTTTTTTTTTTAATAAAAATATCCCGCTCGTGCTCATCTATATAATGGCAGTGAATAGCAACATCAAGCTTTAAAAAAAGATGCAAAAGAATCACAGCATGATCTCATGCAACATGTGTTTTATATCCCATGTTTTCTGGCTGCATGATGTACGTGTTCGTGAAGAAGAGCCACAGTTCGTTCTGACTCATCCAAAAAAAGGCACACAAGCTGTAAGAAATCAAGATTAATAAAAACACAACATAAAATACAATGATTAGAAATCCCAAAAAACTTTATTTTTTTTCTGCTTTCTACCCTGAGTTGAGCAACTTCTTGTTGCGACAAACACAATGGATATATTCACCTCAGAGAATAAAGGATATGGATTGTATTTCATGTCACATTTATCTTAATCTTGATTCTCTCATAGCGAGTCAGAATGAACTGCGACGCTAATAGACTGACAAATGCGCAGACCAACAGACAAAGAACAACTGACAGATAATACATTAAATTTTGTTTTGTTTTATTTAACCAAACCCTATGATATAGCCCGAGAACACTTGGAATATACATCATGTGTAACATCGGACCGTTCTGTGATGCGTATTCATCTTTTTTATAAAAGCTTGATGGTCGTTAATGTAAAATTTCCGCCACTGAAAAAAAAGAAGATTATGACTTTATAACTATAATTGTAATTTATATCTCACAATTCTGTGGGGGAAAAAAAGTCAATAATAAAAAAAGTCACAATAAAGTCAGAATTGTGAGATAAAAAGTCAGAATTGCGAGATATAAAGTCAGAATTGTGAGATAAAAAGTCAGAATTGTGAGTTATAAAGTCAGAATTGTGAGATAAAAAGTCAGAATTGTGAGTTATAAAGTTAGAATTGTGAGATAAAAAGTCAGAATTGTGAGTTATAAAGTCAGAATTGCGAGATAAAAAGTCAGAATTGTGAGTTATAAAGTCAGAATTGCGAGATATAAAGTCAGAATTGCGAAATATAATGTCAGAATTGTGAGTTATAAAGTCAGAATTGCGAGATATAAAGTCAGAATTGCGAAATATAATGTCAGAATTGCGAGTTATAAAGTCAGAATTGTGAGTTAAAAAGTCAGAATTGTGAGATATAAAGTCAGAATTGTGAGATAAAAAGTCAGAATTGTGAGATATAAAGTCAGAATTGTGAGATAAAAAGTCAGAATTGTGAGTTATAAAGTCAGAATTGTGAGTTATAAAGTTAGAATTGTGAGATAAAAAGTCAGAATTGTGAGATAAAAAGTCAGAATTGTGAGTTATAAAGTCAGAATTGCAAGATAAAAAGTCAGAATTGTGAGTTATAAAGTCAGAATTGTGAGATAAAAAGTCAGAATTGTGAGTTATAAAGTCAGAATTGTGAGATAAAAAGTCAGAATTGTGAGTTATAAAGTCAGAATTGCGAGATAAAAAGTCAGAATTGTGAGTTATAAAGTCAGAATTGTGAGATAAAAAGTCAGAATTGTGAGTTATAAAGTCAGAATTGTGAGTTAAAAAGTCAGAATTGTGATATAAAAAAATCGCAATAAAGAACAGAAGAGAAGTCAGCTTGGAAAAACAATATAGACTGCAAAAATAGTTTCTTGCTTTTCTGGAGTCAAGGAAATCATAAGGATCTTCAAAAACTTGCAACAGCATCATTCAGCCACAACATTAGCATGCTTATCATTATCAAACACTTTAAAATTAACAACAATATAGTTAATTGTACCCAACTAGCATGCTAAATTGTCAACCTTACTGATACCTCACACTTGATGTCTGTTTTCTCGATGTGTGCGGTTCTTTTCTTCCATTTCAGGGTATTGTAATATCGACAGCAGTAAGACAGGTGCTTGCTAATGAGTCTGAGCAATATCCCTCTTATCAATTAAACCTCCGATACCAAATACAACACGTTATGCTAACAATGTCGCTAATGAGCATAACTACACTATGACAACAGGCTCAGGAACAAACACGCCGTTAATAACAATCATTTTAAGGGCGGCAACTCTCTGTTGCAGAGTGTCTTAATGAATATTTCATGAAAATAATCAAACGCCACTCACTCTAATGAGTATATACTTAAAGCAGCGTCATTAAAAAGTGACATGCTGAAGTCAATGAGGGATATTTCTTCTGATTTAATTTAAAGTGTTTTGTCAGCTGACATATTGTATTGTAAAGACTTTGTGCTGTTTCCACTCATGCATGTATTTTTTGCACGTTTAGAGGATTAAAACGCATTTAATACAAACTGAAGTGTGATTAGTCACATGACATCATATACCCAATTCAGTCAACATGCACCTCTCTCTCTCTCTCTCTCTCTCTCTCTCTCTCAGCATCTTTTTTCTTCAGTGACATGCAACACCTGCCTCCATTAATTATCCCAACCCAAATCGAATTACTCATTAGTGTGCTGAGCCCTAATGCTCATGCTCTATCTATCTAATAAAATGGCAAAACCCAAAAATACAACTTTTTGGATTGTCTCAACAGAGTCAAAGGCAAAAGTTTAAAAGTTCTATCCATATTTAAACTGTTTGGTGATCCATCAACCAAGTAAGATTTTCAATTATCGGTCTCTGACAGGGACAATGGAGGCTTACATAGACGAGAGATGTGTGAGGAAGTTAAATACCCTCACAGAATATACAACTCTAAGAATACAAAGATGTTTACATGGGTTGTAACTCGTGGTGAGAGATTACTCAAAACTGTGCATGCGTCGAACGCATGTGTACAAATCATATCTCTGTATTTTTTTGGTTGAATGGCGATATATGGTGTATATATCTCGTATTTGCTACATTTTTCTATTTGGATTTAGAAAAAAATATATAAAAAAAAAATCTTATTCCACATCCTGCCCAAAATTGTCTTACAAACAAAGTTCATATTAAATGCTGTGAAAACAAATATAGTAGTCTCTACTAGCCTATATATGTGCAAAACAGGGTCAAACCACATTACAGTCTAAAAAGAAAAATAATACTATTTAAATTCACTAAGGCTATTTTGATTTCCCATCACAGTAGTCACTTTACAGTTACTAACACAAAAATATATACTTACTTATAGGTTTCAAATTCTTCATATGGCATATATATTATTCAACAACAAATATTTTAGTAAAATGTGTATTTTAGTCAGAATTATGGCGCTCCATCTGTTTGACGCTCGTTTAGCGAAAATTAACTCTCTTGCATAAGGCTCGTCCACTCCTGACAGCAAAATGGAAATATTTGCATTTATAGATGGAGAAAATACCTGTGAGATGCAAGTTATACACTGAGGCAAACACCACAAACGCATTAGCGATAAACAGCGCTGTCAGCACACGTATCTGTCAGAACATCTGACGGGGCAAGCCGCTTTAAACTATACGCGTTATTTAAAGCCCTGAATATTAAGCATGTCTCATGTTTAGGACAAATTGTATTATGCATTTTCCCCGCAGCATCTCACTCCTTCGCTATTTTTCAGATGCACTCGTATCAAACTACTGTATTGCCTCATTCCATATCGTATATAAAAATATTTAACAATATAGGCCTATCTCACAAACTCGATATACCGCCCAGCCCTAGTATGAATCAAAGTATAATTTCCAAGGCTGTGCGTTTGACTGCACATACACTAGCATACATGTTAAAAAAAAAGTATACGAAGTATACAAGGCTTTAGAAGGCAGCTGTCTGACTCTGAGGTGACAAACAGGAACATGGTGTGTGTGTAACACGATATTAGCTTGTTTGATAACGTAGTCAAGCAAAAGGCTATCATATTAATTATGTGTCCGATGTAGTCAAAAGCGTACCTCAGTGAGTTGACCGAGTGGATCTCTGAGCTCGTGTGAGTGAGTGGAGGCGGGGCTAATTATCATATTCATAGATCCACGTATACTAAATGAAGCAAGGGTGTAGAGTTACATTCAAGCTACTGTTTTCACAGAAAATAAAACATTCAAATATGTAATTTTGTTTATCAAAGATGAGTTTTAAGGGATGAAATGATTGACTACAGGGGGACTTTAACAATAAGGTCGATATTCTTCCCTTCACATTATAGTTTTGCACTGAATAGCATTTGTGTAATCAATGCAACCTTGAGTATTATGGGTTTACCACTGCAGCTAAGCCTCAGGAGAAGATGCAGAATGTACACATGTTTGTTTTTACTACTACAACCTAACATGCAAACATTCTGTGCATGTTAGGATTCAGTTTTAAAACCATTTAGGGAAATCAACAGGAATGGGGGAAAAGCATAAAATATGCATTCACTTTCCAGAAATGAGTGTAGGATGCTAGCCGAAAGCAATTTCGACTGGAATTAAAAATAATTTGCCTTTTACGGAAAAATGCATGTCCTCGATAAAGTTTCTACAAATTAGGACAGGTTGAATTTAATACCATTTATGAACTATAAATTGAATGTATCCCAGACATTCTCAAGTGGACTGCAGCCGTTTTACACCCTAAAAGTAGAAGAATTCTTGATATCAGCCATGAAAATGTTCAGGGAATTGCAGGTCTGCTTGATGCACTCATGATATACTCAGTGGTGCTGAAGCACTCAAGTGTTCTCAATCCAGTCAACTAATGCTCTGACACAACTCCATCTGAAGAGTAAGCAATGAAAACTAGCAACGAACTCTGACGGTCAAAGTAAAGTTCACCTCATCAGAAATTCAGGTCATTTACTTAACATGACAGCCATGTTCTCATCTACTATGACTTCAAAACCTAAATCTTAAAAAGCTTCAATCTTTAAAGAGAAACGTCTTACAAATAGACAATTCCCACTTCTCATAGTGAACCATCAATCTAGATGTACCAGCAAAAGTAATTGTAGTCTCAGCCTCAGACGTCACGCCCACGGACCGTTGGCTGAATGTCTGATGCATATGGAACACTTAACTGGAAACACTTCAGGATTTTTGAAGTCGTCATCTGGTTGGCTGAATTCTGCAGGATGTCCGGGAGACGTGTGTGTCACGTTCTTTAACGGTCCGCCTGTGACGCCAAACTCCCTTGTGGAAGAAGAACGCCGTCGTGCATTGTGACAATGAGCGCTCACCAGGATCAACTAAACGCCAGATTTTTAAAAGTATGTGAACTTCGCATCTCCACTGTTGCAGTAAACCTGTATGACGTTCTTGAATGAATAATTTATTAGATGCACGCTGTGTGTTATTGTAGGGACATTTTTAGTGCCCCTAAACATGACACGGGAAAAAACGAACTGTGATTGGTTGCGTTACATGTCAGTCAAACGTCCTCTTGGGCGGTCCTTGGCCAATGAAAGCTGCGATGGAGTATGCCGTCCATCTGAGGGTCTGCCTTCACGAGACTAAGGCAAATGTAGTTTTTGAATTCTTTGTTGCCATGGTTACCTTTGGCTTGCTTAGTTGGGGACACTTAGTAGTCTGTAGTATTATTGATTTGTCTGCACTGACACTTGGATGAGAACAAAACTGAACTGATGATTTTTTTTTAAGTTAAGTCGTGATGTATTGTCAAGTATGGTGACCCATACTCGAAATTGGTGCTCTGCATTTAACCCATCCAAGTGCACACACACAGTGAGTAGTGAACAAATAATAAATGCACACACACACACACACACATTGTGTTTTCATGTTTTATGGGGACATTACATAGGCGTAATGGTTTTTATACTGTAAAAATTGTATATTCTGTCCCTCTACCCCTAAACCTACCCATCACAGAAAATGTTCTGCTATTTTAGATTTTCAAAAAAGATAATTCTGTATGATTTATACGCTTGTTTCCTCATGGGGACCAAAAAATGTCCCCACAAGATCAAAATTTACTAGTATTATTATACCGGTGGGGACATTTGGTCCCCATAACGTAGGGAATACCAATCCACACACACACACGTTGCGTTTTCATGTTTTATGGGGACATTCCATAGGCGTAATGGTTTTTATACTGTAAAAATTGTATATTCTGTCCCCCTACCCCTAAACCTACCCATCACAGAAAATGTTCTGCTATTTTAGATTTTCAAAAACGATAATTCTGTATGATTTATAAGCTTGTTTCCTCATGGAGACCAAAAAAATGTCCCCACAAGATCAAAATTTACTAGTATTACTATACCTGTGGGGACATTTGGTCCCCATAACGTAGGGAATTCCCACCCACACGCGCACACACACACACACACACACAGCGCCCGGGGAGCAATTAGGGGTTTCGTGTCTTGCTCAAGGGTACCTTAGTCATGGTATCGAAGGTGGAGAGAGTGCTGTTCATTCACAATCCCCACCTTCAATTCCTGCCGGCGTGGGAATCGAACCTGCAACCTTCAGGTGACAAGCCCGACTCCCTCACCATTAGGCCCCAACAACCCCTTTCTACACTTAACTGAATTTAATCAACACTGAGCTGAATTGAACTGAATAAGGACACTAATGTCTTCTGTAGAGCTGCTTATTGAACCCGTTTATCATTGTAAAGCTTCTCATTTCTGATAAGACATCTCAAATTGGACTCATATATTGGCCGGATATATGCAATCAAAAGTCAGGGATCTCAATATGAACTAAAACAGTTCTCATCAAATTCTTCCAATTACAAATGCACCTGCTATCCGCATTCATTTTGGGAGAAACTTCTGAGACGATCGAAACATTACTAAGGGAAAACATTTGAAGAAAACATGATCGCACGACCTGTAAAGCAACCGTTAGCCACAATAAAAGGAGAGAGATGAACCTGACAGCAGTTTTTTCTGTTGCTTCTGGGACGTCTGTAGCGGGAAGCTCATCCGCCAGGATCTCTTCTATTCTGCGTGGATCGTCTGGAATGTCCCTCTGAACTTTGACCTTTTCCTTCTTCCCTGTCCCGGCTGTGAGTGTGTTCCATAGTGCACTCTGAGACTTTGAGCCTGGGAACAAGATGAATCGGAGGAAAGGCTTTAATCAAAAAATGAAACACCTCCCATTCTTAAATTAGTTTCTACAAGCAAATTCAATTTATTTCTTCATTAAATACATTTAATAATTGTAAATTTAAAATAAAAATGTATATAAATAATAAACCAAAACATGAATACTGAAAATATTCATAAAGCCTCCTCTGGAGATCTTAATGGCCTAGTTGTTGATTCATGGTATTATCTTATTGATTTGCTCCCAACAATTCTGTGCACATCATTACTATCATGAGATCATGTATTCATAATGTTGTCATTCAGATCTGTGTGCCGTCTCTGAGAAGCTCTGAGATTCTTTGGATCGAGTGCGAAGCCTGATTAACTCATCTATTAATAGATGCTGCCATCTAGTGACATGTCCCAGTAAAGTGTTAAGCCTTTTAAAAGAACATCAGCCATCTGACTGGGTAGTAGGAGACAGTGTTGGGGAGTAACAAAATACAAGTAACTTAGTTAAAAATTTGAGTAACTGTATTTCATTACAGTTACATTTTAAATGGGTGGTAATCAGATTACAGTTACATCTGAAAAGTATTTTAGATTACCAAAGTGATTACTTTGAATTTTAATGTCATTTAAACAGCAATTGGTGATTCTCTGACTCTGACAGTCTGAAAAAGCGGAGTTAAGTTTCATCAATATTTTAATACTTTTAAGAGGGATCATAAAAATGTTGTTATTTTTATTTAGTTCTGTCCTGAACAAGACAAAATGACTGAATTTATAAAAAAAAATTGCCCAACTGTCAACTGAACTGTCCTGTCATGACCTGATGATCCACGACTGTTTTCATGTTTTGTGATAGTTGTTTTTGAGTCATTTTATAATTCACTCGTCACTGCAACTTTTTCTCACAATTTGTTTTTTTCCCTCACAATTGTGAGTTATAAAGTCAGAATTCGGAGATATGAACTGACTTTTTTTCTTGTAATTGTGAATTTAGTATGTGAGTTTATATCTCATAATTATGATTTTTCTCAATATTGTGAGTTTATATCTCATAATTCTGACTTTTCTCAATATTGTGAGTTTATATCTCATAATTATGATTTTTCTCAATATTGTGAGTTTATATCTTATAATTCTGACTTTATAACTCGCAATTGCAACTTTATATCACGCAATTCTGAGGGAAAAAGTCAGAATTGTGAGATAAAAACTTGCAATTGCCTTTTTTGTGTTTGTTCCACACTTATTAGTATTCCAAAGTATTCTAAATTATTTAGATTAAGTTACTAAACTTGAGTAATGTAACGAAATACGTTACAAATTACTTTTTAAAGCATGTATTTTGTAATCTGTAGTGAAATACATTTTAAAAGTAACCTACCCAGCCCTGGTTGAAGACCATTATTGGAGTCATGACCAAACCCAGACCAAGACTGCATGCCAATAAATTTATTGCAGCATTCACCTTAAATACTTGTTTTCACCTTATTTAAATTGTCCAAGAAGCATTAAAATAACAAATTAAAAAAACAAGAAGATCTCATGCAAGTTTCATAGACTGGTTGAGATATTGACCAACTTTTCCAAGTCTTTAAGCTGAAATCCAGATCAAGGACACGTGGTCTAGAGCAGTGTGTCGCAACCGGTGGGTCACGGAGTGTATAAATCTTAAGGCTCTGGTACGAGGCTTTTATTTTGAAAGGAGTGTGTGAGAGCCGTTGACTCATCTCTCAGACGCATTTTAAGTAATAATTAGTGTCGGAGAAAAATGCGCTGTCCTGATTAAGTATTTGCTGTCAGATAAGCATTTTTGTATCAATATTCAATTTAAAATGTAATGTGTAAAATGGCAATGCATTTCTGTATTTAAATTTACATTATCCATACGTAATGTGCAATTTTTGGAGCAAAATGATCATTCAAATTCAATTAGCTGTAAAAACCAATGAAATTATTAAAGAGCATGTAAAATCGTAGATACATTAGTAATTCATGAGATTACCAAAAAGTACAATTACGTAACTGGTACATTGTGTGTTATTCATCAGGATTAGAGTTCATATGTTTTATTAACACCATGATATTATTGTGTATTTACCATAGTAACTGTAGTTTCCAAAATATCACTTTATTTTCTATGATTTTAATGACTGTGGTGGTTCATACCAACTTACTAACTTTAACAAAAAGCCTTAATCTTATTTACTCATCAGTGTTAGTGATATTCTAATACTAATTTATTGCAATTCTGGTAACAAAATTCCAATGCTTTTTTCACTAATGAACTTTCATGATTTTACCATGACTTTTCCAGTCATTTGTGACTACATTAAGAGTTTTTAGGAAGGGAAATTTCAATGCTGGAAAACCCTGTGGTAAAGACATGCTGTAAGTGGAAGTGTTTTTCCACATAATTCTCAGCACTTTGTTGGATAAAAGCATCTGCTAAATGAATAAATACCATTGCAAATGTGTTGCTACTTCATTTCAGCCCATCCCTTTTGCCCAAGATGTTGAATTTGTACAAAATAAAAATGTAGGAAGGGCAGAGCAAATTGGTTGCTTACTTAAAAACACATACTTACGCGCAAACCTCGCCAGTGGCCTGCTGTTGGTCTCACCATCCTCATTAGCCACTACAGAGAAAAAGAGAGACAGGAATACAGTGGCATTTTCTGTGTGTGTGCACATCTCTAAAAAAAAAAAAAAAAAAAAAAGAAAACATTAAAACTTATTTCGAAAGCTTTTTCAGAGGCTAAATAAAATACATCATTAAAAGCTTCTTCTTTTTTTCTTGCTCCTGTTTTAATGTGTCTTTTAGCATAATGAGAATATAATGAACCAAGCTGCTGGAAAAGCTTGGAGGGCTGCTTTAATACGACTTCAGCCGCTGTTACGTAAGCCTTTCATTAGTATTTCAAACGGGTATTGGTCAGTAGGGGACTGGCAAGGTGTTGTTAGTGTACTGTGAGTCACTTGCAATAAAAAAAAAAGCACAAGAACAAAAAAGACCGAAAAACAGCACATTCCCCAAATCTTTTGTGATGCGTGTATACTGAAAAGCGCAATCATTTCTTTTGATTATTTTTTAATTTATAATAACAAACAACATTTCCTAACGGCACCATGATACTAGGTGGTTGTGGGTGTTCTGTTCATGTTACTATGCAGTTGCTAGGATGTTCTAGGAGGTTACTGCAAGTCAAAAGAGCCTCTCTCTGATCATTTGGACTCTAGATGTGACTCGGGTTTCTGCTATGCCAGTCAAGGGACTTTGTAGTCAAAAGACAAAAATCGAATGCAATCATTTACATTTACAATATACATGGGCCGAAGTCTGTGGGACGGGTCGCAAGGCAAAGTTTAATACATGGAGCAGTTTTGTTATCGCTAACTGAAATTTAAAATCATTTTCTATAATTGAAATGAAGCTGAAATAAAAAGGTAACTCTATACAATAAGGTTTCATTTGATACACATTGATAAATACTTCTAAATCTTAGTTAATATTAATTTCAACATTTTCAGAAGTTGTATATGTTAATAGTAATTAATGGAACTGAGCTAGCATGAACTAACAATGAACAGTTTTTATTAACTAACATTAACGACCTTTAATACATACTGTATCAAATTGCTCATTGTTACTCAATTTTAGTATGTGTAACGGGGAGTCAGCGGGATTTGAGGTCCAGCTTTATTTACAAGAACGTAGTCAGACAGGCAATGGTCAACTCAACAGCAAACAGAAGTAGAAGGGAAAAGGCAGGCACGTGGTAATACTCCAGGCTAAGGTCAAAAAGTCAGGCAGATAAACAACAATACGATGAACCAGGCAGGATCCGAAAAAACAAGACAAGGATAGCGCTCAGAAAAGTTACAGGAATAACAATACTTCGAAAATAACTAGGGGTGTAACGAGACCCCTATCCCACGAGACGAGACGAGACACGAGATTGGGTTCACGAGATGAGAGTTTTATAGTATTTTTAAGAAATCCTCAATAATGAAACGTATGAAGGGAAAATAGTCTTTTATTCATCTGAAAATCATAAAATGCAAAAATGTCGGTGCATTTTGAAATCAACTTGTAATGCATGTCATTTTATTTCTATTTTAATGAATTATTTGCAGTAAAAAAACATGCAAACACTGCTAAATATTTTGCCACAAAATCAACCAATTGTTTTCTGCCCTGTATAATTTCACATGAGAAATCTCACTGAACTTCTTTCTACAGATTGAACATAAATTAAACAGTATAAATAAAATAAACATAAATAAAAAAATCAAATAACACTTTAAGTGTCACTTTAACTGCAGTACAAAGTTGACCATTTCCCAGTCACTATTGATTGTGTGGCTGTAACTGTTATATAGCTCTGCGTACACCGAGAAGTCCAACCGTCAGCAGTGATAGCGATGCTTTCTGCCTCTTTAGGGGCCGTTCGCATATCGCGCCTAAAAAAGCGTGTAAAGCGCAGCCGCGTCGCTTCCTCTTTTGCAAGCGTTCGGGAGCTCGCGCTTCTGCAGCGTCTGTCGTTGCTATGCAACCATGAACTGTGCTCTCCACGACCATGAGAAAGTTTCAGCAAGGGATAAATTGATTTTTAGCCCTTGCTTTAGCTTTACTACTAGATATATTTATGGAGCTGAGATATAACAACCCCCTGTACAGCTATGATCAGCTGTTCGGCTGAGCTTTCCATGTTTTGTCACGGAAAGGTCGAAGCTGATCGGTTGGTTCTTGTCACATGACCTGCGGTGCGCTTGCGGCATTCTGAAAAGTTGAGATGTTCTCATCTCGCTGCGGCACAGGCGCGCCAGGAAAAAACGAGCGCGCCGCACCGCATGAGCGACGCGACCGCGTCGCTTCCATTTTGCGCAAATAAAAATGCGCGCAATATGTCAACGGCCCCTAGGAGTCTGTACAACCTTGTCCGAGGTGTACGGCATAGTTTTCTTACAATGTTTACATACTGTTTGTGTCTTGTGTGTTATTCTTTTGCCGTTTATTATACTATATTATACTCTTTCCGCACAAACGATTTGAAAGTGGCGGGGGCATCTTCAATAATAATAATAATAACCCTCACACTGATAGCACGACGAGACAACTTTTCACCTCGACGAGAAATCTCGTCATGTTTTAGTCTCGCGAGATCTCATGGTACGAGATCTCGTCACACCCCTACAAATAACAAATGTAGGAGGGTTAATTTAAATAGTGAACTAGACTGGTTGCAGTTGGACCGTAATCAACATAAGGGACTCATGGGAAATGTAGTGTGGTGTATGGAGTCCATGAATTAAGAGGGCGACCTTTGGTGGTAGGTGGATGGAGGACAACGGAACGGATTCATAACAGTATGCATTAACTAATGAGACCTTATTGTAAAGTGTTCATTTTAGTTATGAATAACTAAAATGTAATAATAAATGTTTAAAAAACTGGCAACAAAAAATTACCTTTGCAAATGACGTAAATACGGTTAAGCAGTAAAATTACGACAACAAAAAAATTATTTAAGCTAAATTGGAATATGACAAATGCAAAACTTAAAGGGGACCTATTATACCCCTTTTTACAAGATGTAACATAAGTCTCTGATGTCCCCAGAATGTGTCTGGAAGGAAAAACACGCTGTTTTTGTGCATTTATCTTTAAATTCAAATGAGCTGCTGCTCCCCGCCCGCTTTCCAGAAAAGCTCGTGCCTCGGATACTCTGCCAAAAACTAACAAAATATCTGTTTGGTTTTGAATAGCATCTCTATCACGTTAGCGCTCATGTGACATTGCAGTTCTTCATCATCATGAAAGTTTATCTGCATGCGTTTTAAAGCCATATCAGTATTGATATATGGTTTTCAAACACCTGAAGCATGCATGCAGAGAGCTGGATGTCAGACGGCTCGTCCCGTGAGTATTAAACTTACTTGTTATTGCATTTAAGCTGTCAAATACACACACGATTCTGTCAAAAACACACAAAGTTCACATAAACAACGTAAACGGACGTACAGCTCACTGAAGGCGGGGTCTATGCTAATAGGGCAGAGTCCATTAGCAGTCCTTTTATTACACCAACAAGATAACACACAGCTCAGTGCATTACTATATCGATGTAAATGTAGTGCACAGGTTAGTTCAAGAGATTCTTTAGATGAGTTGATTCTGTGCATAAATGTAAATTGCATTAGCAGTAAGTCAGGAAAACAAACCCAGCCTGGCAGATGCACCGGTTAATCTGATTGGATTTTGAGTACATGCATTGTTCCAGGAAAAATCATAACATGCATTAGTGTAGTACAACACCATACAACTCCCATTAAGTGTCATGACATTCTGTATCGAGAATTAAAACACACATTCGCTATGTTTCCCCAGCAGGCAAACCATTAGAAGCCCACAGAGTGACACTGAGGGCGGAGAGGAAGTGGTCATGTTGCTTTAGCCAATCATCATTAAGTTAACAGCGGCTAGTCATCATGCTCCACTGGACCTGATTGACAACACGTCACACAAAATGAGCTTAAAGCACACTGAGGAATTGATTGCTGGGCTGTGTAACCATGACGACAGGCAGATGTTTGAAAATGCCACAGAGTGTAATGATGAAATGTTGATATAAGATTCCCTGCTGCGTTCTTGTGCGATGCTCAGCTTGTTGGCTAGTTTATCTACATTATTAAAAGTGCAATAGTTAAAGGGATAGCTCACCAAAAAAAAAAATAATTCCATCATCATTTACTCAACCTCCAAGCCTGTATGAATTTATTTCTTCTGCTGAAGATATTTTGAAGAATATGGGTAAACAAACAGCTGATGGGGGGGGGGGGGATATATTATTTAAGTCAATGGGGCTCATCAAATGTTTGGTTATAAACATTCTTCAAAATATCTTCTTTTGTGTTTAGCAGAATTTTCAGATTTTCATTTTTGGGTGAACTATCCCTTTCAATATACAGTTTTTTTAAATGTCCTTCTATAAATGCATCAGGACAGACACTAAAAAAAAACATCTCACACCTCTGATGTTTCCATCATAACACCTTTCCTGTAAGACTCCCTCTAACCGCTGTCCTCCCATGTGGGTGGGTGTTTCTCCGAAACAAACGGCTGATAAACAGGACGGTGTGTCTGAGTATGGAAAAAATGTACAGTCTGACGTTCATTACCTCAAAATAGACCCTGACAAGGTGATCAGGACCAAGACGGAAGCATTTATTTTGAGATAATGAGCAGCTCATAGACATGAAATACTGATTTAGTCTGAAGTAATGCATGTGAGAAGACAGACATGAAACTAGCTCAACTGGAAACCAGATGCGTGGGTCAAAGGGGAAATATATGATTTAGTGATTGTCATACCAAAATATCTGACCAATCAGAATTGAGTATTCTAATAAGCCGAGTAATAGAGTGTAGTTCCCACCCCCTTTTTTAGTAGCACTAGTTCCGTATATTTTCCATTAATTGGTTAATTAAATTTAAATAACTTAATAATGGATTAATTTCTTATAAATTGATTAATTCTATTAATTAATTCCCATAGGATTTTCAAAAAAAGTCTTTGTCAAAGTGATTTGAAATAAAAAAACTTTTTCAAAATCGGACAAAACGATTAAGGTACGAGATTGTGTCTTTAACGGCCTTAGTGAGGGAAAGAACTACAATCCCATGAAGCATTGCAAACAGAATAATCGAATTAAAAACGAAAAAAATATAAAACTCATGTACAAATGTTGAGTGGGCGGAGCTAAAGAGATATTTTGGCACATGTTGCTTTTTCAACTCAGTGATTGGTGTAATTTCTGTACAGCATCATGGGTAATGTAGTTTTTCACTAGGAATTGTGTTAAGGAAAAAAAAAGCTGAAATAATGTGGGCTTGCGGCTTCAACAGAAGCAAATACCATGGATTAACAGCCTTGCTGCTCACAGTAGGTCTGCCTTTATAAGTTATTGTTGAAAATCAATTTCCCTATGGAGAAAATGAATGGAGTTTTTACTTCCGGAACCAGACTGTTGCACTCTATGGCTGCGTCTGAAAACTTAGGCATCTAACTTGTTGCCTTTGTGCACTATAAGGCACTTCACAAAACTGATTTCAGAGAGACTTCTCAGGCGGTGTAACGGTTTAATTATCTACAGCAAAATAGAGAGAGCTTTGTAGAGAACTAAGTGAATATTTAATTACTACAATAATAATATTGCTCTAGAAATGACATCAGAAGTGGAAAATATTGGTCAGAAACGTACATGTACAAACAAACTGACCCCCAACCGCAACTTTCAGACTCCATCTTTATTTTTTAGCTCAACTGCCACAGAATGGAAAGCACAAGATTGTAAGATATCAAAAGGCAGTGAAGGATACAGCTATGCTTCCTTCAAAAACTGATCAGATGACAGCATCTCATGAGACAGGAAGAGAAGCCAACATTGGATTCAGACATTTTTTAAGCATTTTTCGGCCGCAGCCTAGAGGATCGATCAATATTTTCCTTTATTATCTGTTAAATTGCTCTTTAATATCTCCGTTGTTTCTCAGACAGCAATGAGATTAAATGGAGAACAAATTGAGATTCCTGCTGCTTTTCAGATTTTCATCGAAACTCTAGTATTCTCTCATCTCATTAATATTTCAACTGTGCTCCGAAGTGTTTAATAATAATAATAAAAAAAGTCAGCTGTATTGAAATAAAGCTGAACTGAACAAATAAATATTGGAACAAAGGTAAAATTGAAAAACTGGCAACACTGTGTAAAAATAAAAAATGGAAAAAAAGAATTGTTGGTTTAACTTAAAAAAAAAAGTAAGTTACCTGGTTGCCTTAAAATTGAGTTCATTGAAATTAAAAATTTCGGTTGAAATT
>CM076080.1:3227500-3292500 GCA_038088235.1 Zacco platypus
GTCAGAGTCAGAGAATCACCAATTGCTGTTTAAATGACATTAAAATTCAAAGTAATCACTTTGGTAATCTAAAATACTTTTCAGATGTAACTGTAATCTGATTACCACCCATTTAAAATGAAATACAGTTACTCACATTTTGTATTTTAAATAAGTAACTAAGTTACTTGTATTTCGTAACTCCCCAACCCCGCTTATGATACATAATCAGTATATGTACATTATTAGTTCATTAATGTGAACATCAGTCATACACAGCGCGTGCTCTCTCTCACGCGGGGATGCTGAGGCGTCACAGACAGAGCGGAAATGCGCTGTTAATTACAACCATCAAATGTTCTTTTACAGGGGACACTAGCATTAAAACGCTAATGGGATTTGTTTGAAGTCTGAATAGGTTTCAGTTCAGTTCAATCCTTTAGGATAGGAGACTGCGATAAGATGAATAAGGATTATTTGCAAATATTATTTGCCTAACCCATAGAGTGAACCCTACTTTAAATGTCTCATTCTGCTCCACAGGTCCACTTGCAGCCACTACCAAGGGCCTTAATTTGCTAAAACTGCTAAAAAGTGGATCTCTAGAACCAGGAATGAGACACCCTGCACTAAACATCGTTACTGATGACTCGACTTCCTTTGACATTAATAAAAATTAAAAAAAAATCACTGGTATCCATCAACAACATCATGATTTTATCAATGTGACAAAATGCCTAACTCTTTGTAGTGCATTACAGAATTATGGAGCTGAATGGGTCACACCCTACATCTGTCTGCTTCATACTTAATGTTCGTAATAAAAACAATGTACGCTAAAATATACTAAATCTTGAGTCTTTGATGGGTCTAATGGAGTATATATAACAAAAACAGTTGGAGAAGCACTGATCTTAGCCAGTTGGTCTTGCTCAATGGGGCCACAGGATGACTTAAAATTATTTAAAATAAGACAAAAGCGTAAAAAAAAAGGCATAGCTGACATTTCTTATTTTAAAGTTGCACTATGTAGTTTTGTTCGCCGCTAGGGGGCGCTAAACTCTTCAAAACAATAAAGGCGTAGATTGATGACGCAGTGAATATGGAATCATGGAACTAATAATATTTATGGGGAAATGATGTTTATGGATGAGTGAATGCATGTTTTTAACATGACTGTGGTGAAGCAGAGCGTGGCCGAGAATCACGGACGCGATTATGAAAGACAGATATCAGTGACACACGCGAGATATAAAGAAACGAGGACATTTCATTCTACCGAACTACTCACAAGTGCTGAAACTCTACTCATACAGGTCAGTTTATTTGATGAATTAAAACTGTGAGGAAACGCAGCACTGTTTCACTTCTCTAACGTTACACTGTCACACTAAACTGTGTTTGAGTGTGTTGAGAGTTGAAATGTTTAGTATTAGTTTGTCTGTATGAGACTTCACAGTGAGCTAGATCAACATTAGATTATCACACTGATGATATTCTAACACTTCGTCGTGTTGAGCTTTATAACATTGATTAGTCTAATGTAGTCTACATCTGCTTACCTCGTCTAATAACGTTCAAGAGCGCGTCTCTGTCAAGTCAAAGTTTGTCGCGAAGCTCTCGGAAACGCCACGCCGATATTGATCCTTGTTTTATTTCTCATTTTGTCCCAAAGTTTGCTTGCCATGGTCCATAATGTTCGAACGAAACAAGAGCAGCGCGCTGCTAACAGTTACACAGCTGTCTGAGTCTGTTGCCATGGTTACTATGCAGCACAAGCGGAAACCAGGATAACGCAGATATTACGTCACTGACAGGCGCAAGTGACATGAGAGGGACGGACACTATTTAAAATTGGGAATTTCTCTGAATTTACAAATTCTTGGAAACATTTAGGATAATGTAAATACACAGCTGAATGAAATACATAACACTGTGCAAGTGGTTTTTGGATATTTTAATATAAATATTTTACATATTGTACCTTTAATTCATGCTCTCAACGGTCATTGTTATTTATGAACCAGGCGTGGTCTTGGGAAACATGGATATGTGAGGAAATTTGAAAAGTGTGCTTTCTAGACCTACAAAAGTCATTGTAAAAGCCATATTTCAAACTAATTTATTTTTTTCATATTTTTATTATGTAAATTTGGTATAATAATGATTTTTGTTCCTTAGTCATTTAATGTTGGTTTAATTTTGTTCTTAATGCTGATGTTCAATGATGTTATTTTTGTAGCGCACATTAAAAGTTATTTCGTGTTCGACAACAGCTGTGGCTGGGAGGAGCTGAAAGTCGGACACTTTCTGCTTCCCGCACGAGTTGCGTTTGCATACTTTATCACAGCTGCAAGTGAAATACATGCAATTTTTGACTTAATACACAGATGTTTCAGAGACATTTTCATTCAATACTTTATGTACTGCTTACATCGTCAGTTTTTACAAGAATAAAGTTCAGACATAAGCATACACTATATACCAATATAGATGGGTCTACGTTTTTTATCAGTTTTATTTTGATAAACATGACACAACATAACATCTCGACTACATGAAAAGAGCTTTAACTACCATAAGTGGAACTGAAGGTGTGAGAATAAACACGCGATCGTTGTCATGCGGTGAATCCGGCCAATCGCGGAACAGCCGTGTCGTCGTCAGAGCCGCTCTTGAGAAACCGCACTGCCTGACTGCTCTCGAATCACACTCGCGCTTTTTTGAAGCCGTACATCACAGTCGCATGGCGTCAGCGCTGTCTCAAGTCAAACAACCAGCATGCACTGCTTCAAGTCAGACTCCGATCGGTCTACGCATGAAATCGAACAAGCCTATAGGCACATTTGCAATAAGTTCAATTGCTTAGTTATGTCAATCTCTAAAAAAAGCCAGCAGCCATGTCACCCTGTAGCCCAAAACTGGTTGCCCACTGAAGCTAAGCAGGGCTGAGTCTGGTTAGTACCTGGATGGGAGACTTCCTGGGAAAACTAGGTTGCTGCTGGAAGAGGTGTTAGTGAGGCCAGCAGGGGGCGCTCACCCTGTGTGGGTCCTAACGCCCCAGTATAGTGATGGGGACACTATGCTGTAAAAAGCACCGTCCTTCGGCTGAGACGTTAAACCGAGGTCCTGACTCTGTGGTCGTTAAAAATCCCAGTATGTCCTTCGAAAAGATTATGGATGTAACCCCGACATCCTGGTCAAATTTACCCACTGGCCTCTGTTCATCATGGCCTCCTACTCATCCCCATACACTGATTGGCTCCTCTCCTCCAATCAGCTGGTGTGTGGTGGGCGTTCTGGCGCAATATGGCTGCCGTCGCATCATCCAGGTGGATGCTGCACATCGGTGGTGGATGAGGAGATTCCCCCTTCCATATGTAAAGCGCTTTGAGTACCCAGAAAAGCGCTATATAAAATGTGAAATATTCAAATATTTTATCTGGTAGAAATTGCTATTTGTGAGTCAAAATTCCAGGAATCAAGAACGACTATTAAAAAAAACCCATTAAAATCCAGTGTAATAAAACGTGTAAACCCTGAAAAACTACTAATATTTTTTTTAAGTTTTTCTAAATAAACCATTTAGAAAATGAGCAGTTTTGCCATTCTGTACCAGAAATATCTTCAAGGGCTTTCCAAAACTGCCTTTTTATCAAAAAAGTTAAGAACCACTAACCCAAGTTGTATGCTGCAAAACCCAATCTGCGTATTTCTACTCCATCTGTTCAGACAAATCGCTCATTATTTAAATAACAAAGCCCTAATTATTCATAGCAGGTGCCGGTCTCATCCTCAGACATGCGACTCCGTTTGATGGGCTACATAACGCTATAGTAAAAATATAGCATACAACGCAGAGCTGCTTGTGTTTTGTTTTGATCTAAACGTAACGTTCAGTCACTGTGTTGGTTGGTGTCTCCCCACCTGCGGCTCTCTAGAGATGCAACGCTGTAGAGGGAGAAAAACCTGAACAACCAACAGGGACTTCAGCAGGAGACTTTACTGTCACCGCTTCACCGTAACCATGAAACATAGAGCTACTGGAGATATTTTAGTCACTCTCGAGGGCCGCTTCTTCCGTTAATGGTCAGGTGAAGAAGGGACAGAGAAGTGGCATATTGAAAAAGAAGTCCTTTAAAACTCGGAACAGGGCGGAAAAGTCACTAAAGACATTATTTTCTTAATGTATCATACCCATTTTCATATTCTGTTATGATGATGTCTTGAACTTTGCATACTGTACACTACCATTCAGTTTGGGGTTAGTTGCAATTTTTTATTAAAAGGGGTCATGACATGGATTTTTTAAAGTTAAAGTTCTCTTAAAGTTGTTGCACAAAAGAAATAAGTGACGGTTGTTCTTTGAACTTTTAAACTTTCTATTCTATTCATAAAAATCCTGAAAATAATGTATCAGCGCAACATTGATAATCACGTGGCTGCTGAAAACATGGCTTTGCTATCGCAGGAATAATATTAAAATAGAAAACAGTTCTTTTAAATTGTAAGAAAACTTTTACTGTAATGTTTTACTGTATTTTTGATCAAATAAATCGATCAAAAATCAATTAAAATCTTACCAACCCCAAAACATGTGAATGTTACCGTTTCTAATAAATCTACTAAATCAAAGTTTTTCTGGCATTTTCAATAGTAGACAGCAATCGTAAAAATAAAGCTTGAATGTCCATTTTAGATTTGTGTAAAAATCCGTCTCTGAAAAACACGTGTGCTATATAAAGCATCAGGAGGTGCTGTTATTCTAACATCAAAGAGTTCAAACACAAAAAACACGGATCTGCACCCTTCAAAAGAAGTGCAGCGGCGCATCATTGATCATCCCATTATGGAGCGTTTTTCTCATCTGTTCCACAGAAGTGCCTGAACTCTCTAATGTGCAGATAAATGGCCGCTATCACCCGTGTTTCTGACCCAAAATGAGCAGACACCTGTTTCCCACCCGTCTCATAACGGCATGTGCTGAAATTCCACAATTACCTAATAGAGGCAGATGAAAACAGAGGCTCCCAAAAATATTAGTATTTGGACACTTCAGCTACACTTACAGATATATGAACGTTATTAAAAATAAAATATCAAAACATGACTATTAATAATAATTTTTTTAATATTTTATATATATATATATATATATATATATATATATATATATATATATATATATATATATATATATATATATAATTTTAAAAAATAATAATGATTACTAAAACATCCCTTTCAAAAAAGGTCAAATTAAGTCTGCTAAATACATAAACGTAAATGTCAAAAAGATTGCATACTGTCAGAATATGTACTGCCGTTGAAGAACTTATTTCTCGTCTGTTAATAAAGTTCTGCAAGTATGCACGCGAGTACAATAAGGACATACGATATATACTATGTTTAATTTGTCAGTTGCCTTATTGTTTCAGCAATGTTGCTATTTAGACATGACTGCTGCGACCAAAGTTGCATACTGTATAGCAGGTAGTAGGGGTGTAACTGTACACAGAAGTTACGGTTTTAGGGTGACAGGTCGATACGAGTTTGGTACAACAGGAAAAAAAAACATCCATCCTCAATGCTAGATTTCTTTTCATTTATTTTGAAGAAACGGAAGTGCAAATTACAGTTTGTTCGACTAAGCGACATTTAGTGCCCCATGAGGTAGTCGGCCTTGTTTTAAAGTATTAGTTCACTCAAAAATGAAAATCCTGTCATTAATTTCTCATCCTCATGTCGTTCTACACCCGTAAGACCTTCGTTCATCTTCAGAACACAAATTAAGATATTTTTGATGAAATCAGATGGTTCAGTGAGTCCTTTAAGGTAATGAACACTTCCAGATGTCCAGAAAGATACTAAAACATATTTAAAACAGTTCATGTGAGTACAGTGGTTCAACCTTAATATTATAAAGCGATGAGAATACTTTTTGTGCGGAAAAAACACCAAAATAACAACTTTTCAACAATATCTAGTGATGGACGATTTCAAAACACTGATTCATGAAGCTTTACGAATCTTTTGTTTCGAATCAGTGGTTTGGTTCACGTATCGAACTGCCAAAGTCACGTGAAGTACTGAAATTGTGAAACACCTATGATGTAACAAAACCTTGTTTACTGAAATCACGTGACTTCGGCGCTCCGAACCACTGATTCGAAACAAAAGATTCGTAAAGATTCATGACACTATACAGTACACTATATAGTATAGAAGTAGGCATATTTGGACGCAGGGAGTGAATTTATTTTAAAAAAAATAAATAAAAAAAAATTATAAATATATATATATATATATATATATATATATATATATATATATAAAATATATAAATAAATATATATAAAATACGAATTTCAGCCTATATATTTACCAATCTCTGAAAAAGTTAAACTGCCCCAACGAAATATAAAAAATTTTTTCAGTATAAGAATGAATTTAAGTCATTTTGGTATGAACTGTATTGTGAATATTCTAAATTGTTATTCTTTTTTTTTTTCTTTTTTTTTTAAATCAGCTTTTAAAAGATTTTTATTTACACCACTTAGCCATTGCTTACTTTAAAGTAAAAAATCATTTTAATTCAGACATTTTAATGTTAATTATAGAAGAACACTAATCATTTTGATATGAACGATATTCTGAATAACTTAATGGACAACAAAAAACGACTGTCACATGACCCGAAAAGTAATTTCAAGGGAGAAAAAAAGTCCTGGAAGAATGCCACTTTGTTTTGGTTGATATTTTGGTATTTAATTAAAAAAAAAAGAAAAAGAAAGAAAAAAAAATTCTAAAAAATTAAGCAATTTCAGCTTTACATCTTTAATCCACTCTCTAGATTGTCCTCCATAAGAATATAACAGAAACTTACACTCACCTGCAGCTGATGCAGGAACTTGTGGTGTGTTTGCTCTGGAAGTGCCTGTTGTTTTCTGCACCAGCGGTTCTTTGCTAGTCTGCTTTGCAATCACACGAGACCCGGTCCCGGTCCGCGGCTTCACGTCCGGCTCTTTCTGCGGCTCCGAACCCACTTTGACCAACGTGTTGCGCGACTTGGTGAAAGCTGAGGTCACTGAGCCCATCTCTGCCGAACAACCTTCAGCTGACTGAACGTCTGCTGTGGAAAGACAGTCACACGCTCCATGACTTTGATTCAGGCACTGTCATTGCTGTCTCGTCCTCATAAAACTATGGCACAAAGCATGATGTGTCCTCTGAGCGCGGATAACGTGCTGAACCACCTTCTCGTGTTCGGTTCCGTCTAATTGCGAGTCATTTTGTCAAACAGAGGCGATGAAACCAGCGGAAATCTCCTGTGCGCTTTCCCGAGAGAAGCGCGCGGTCGTCACACAAAGTTAGTTTGGCAAACACGCGTCTCTGGGGTCACGAGCGTTGAAAACAAGCATCTGTAATTAGTCTGTCAAGTGTATTACATTAATGAAATCCGACACTGTCGAGCTACAAATTTGCAATTACATTCACAATTAAAATAAGAAATAATATTTATGAAGGGGAACTCGACATTGGTGAGCAACATTCCTCGTTGGCTGAACAAGTGTGTGTTCACTTTAATTTAGTTTTTCTTACTCAAATGTATTTCTGATTAACAATCAAGTAATATTGGCCTCAATTGACTTGAAAAATCTATTTAAGCTTGTTTCAATTGGCCAGAGGATGCAAGAGTAGAAATTCTGCTGGAAATAAGCGACTTTAATGGGGTGGTTAACTGTGATTTCACTAAACTTTAGTTAGGCCCCTATCAGACAAAATGCGTTTTTTGCATTGAGAGGCGCCTTTTTTTAATTGTTTTCTATGGCAGTGAGCGTTTAAGCGCCCCGGCCACCTCGCGTTTTTGTGGAAGATTATTGCTACTTTTTATCTCACAATTCTGACTTTTTTCTCAGAATTGTGAGTTATAAAGTCAGAATTGCGAGATATTAAGTCAGAATTGCGATATATTAAGTCAGAATTGCGAGATATTAAGTCAGAATTGCGAGATATTAAGTCACAATTGCGAGATATTAAGTCACAATTGCGAGATATTAAGTCACAATTGCGAGATATTAAGTCACAATTGCGAGTTATAAAGTCACAATTGCGAGTTATAAAGTCACAATTGCGAGTTATAAAGTCACAATTGCGAGATATAAAGTCACAATTGCGAGATATAAAGTCACAATTGCGAGTTATAAAGTCACAATTGCGAGTTATAAAGTCACAATTGCGAGTTATAAAGTCACAATTGCGAGTTATAAAGTCACAATTGCGAGTTATAAAGTCACAATTGCGAGATATAAAGTCACAATTGCGAGTTATAAAGTCACAATTGCGAGTTATAAAGTCACAATTGCGAGTTATAAAGTCACAATTGCGAGATATAAAGTCACAATTGCGAGATATTAAGTCACAATTGCGAGATATTAAGTCACAATTGCGAGATATTAAGTCACAATTGCGAGTTATAAAGTCACAATTGCGAGTTATAAAGTCACAATTGCGAGTTATAAAGTCACAATTGCGAGATATAAAGTCACAATTGCGAGATATAAAGTCACAATTGCGAGTTATAAAGTCACAATTGCGAGTTATAAAGTCACAATTGCGAGTTATAAAGTCACAATTGCGAGATATAAAGTCACAATTGCGAGTTATAAAGTCACAATTGCGAGTTATAAAGTCACAATTGCGAGTTATAAAGTCACAATTGCGAGATATAAAGTCACAATTGCGAGATATAAAGTCACAATTGCGAGATATAAAGTCACAATTGTGAGTTATAAAGTCACAATTGCGAGTTATAAAGTCACAATTGTGAGTTATAAAGTCAGAATTGCGAGTTATAAAGTCACAATTGCGAGTTATAAAGTCACAATTGTGAGTTATAAAGTCACAATTTTTGAGATATAAAAAAAAGTCAGAATTCTGACTTTATAACTCGCAATTGTGTGTTTAAAAAAAAGCAACTCTAAGCAGAAAAGCGCCCCAAGTCATTCGCATTTTTTTCCATTGTCCAATCGAATGAATAGAGAGACGGCTTTCCGTCGTGCTGACGAATGTTTACAATTCTTTGGACACTGCAAAGGTGGAGCCCATTGCTTGTAACGTACATTTTTTTTAAAGTTTCTGCTAATATGACGGTTTAACAGGAAAACCAAAGAACACTTGCGCTACACTGACAGGACAGCTGATTCAGAGGTCTACTCCACAGCAACTACGTTCAGAAACGTCTAAAAGTTGTAACTTCTTCCTGAGTCTCTCCATCAGTGTGACTCCGGTTTGAACAATGTAAGGATGAACACGTTACTGACAATCCTCATTTTGTCTGCGTGAGATTCTCCAGCTTTGTTGTTGTTGAGCAACCGACTCGTGAGCTGTTGAAGCTCCGCCCTCTTTTTGAAAGCAGGCCGGGAGCAGCAGCTCATTTGCATTTAAAGGAACACACACACAAAACTGCATGTTTTTGCTTGCACCCAAATAGGAGCAAATTTGTCAAGCTGAAATAAATTATCCGTGGGGTATTTCGAGTTGAAACTTCACAGACACATTCTGGAGACACCAGAGAGTTACATTACATCTTGTAAAATTATATTTCCCCTTTAAACCTAGATCCCTGAATATGTAAACAAATGTAAATGAGATTTGAAAACTACAGATTTGTAACTAATAGCAACTCAAATTTCAGCTTTTTTCTTTTGCACAAATTACTACTACTAAAATACTACTTTTATGATATGTTTCTTGTCCGTTATAGAGCTTGACATCCCTTTGGTCACTGTCATGTCCTTGAATTAAAAATAAGCATGGAAATTCTTCAGAATTCTTTATTTTTGGGTTCCATGGAAGAAAGAAAATCATACGGGGTTGGAATGACATGGGAGAAAATGATTTTGCTTTCAAGGTGAACTATTCCTTTAAAATAATTGTTCACTTGTGACACCATCCACCTGAGCTTGATGTGCCTCCCTGGGAGCGAACAGGATCTTGAACACTTGTATCCAGGGAGTACAGGTACAATCACTGGAACAAACAGATAGGAACACACATCCTATCCCACATGAAATAAAAGAGAACACAGAGGCTCTTCGATGAGAGAAACAGGTTGAAAAGGTTCCTTTAAAAACTGAGACTGAGAATGCAACTTTGACTTGTATTTTGTGTTCTTATAAATGTCCACATGATGGCAGTGATGGGCTTCAGATCCAGAACCAGTTCAGGAAAAATCAAGATTTCAAAACACTCCTCAAATGTAATTGTAAGAGGCCTTTTTTTATTTATATATATCAACTTTAATACTCATTTAAAATAATAATTTACACAATTATTTTTCAGCTCAAAACTTTCAATTTTATTTTGTCTGTTATTTTGGATTCCTGTCATTTTGAACCAATCCAACATGAGCCTGATAGGATTAGGATCAAATAAATATCCCATTTGGAATCTTGTAAACAGTCTTTTTGGATTTTTATTATTATTAAGGTTGTGTCTTACTTTCAAAAATGTAATTTCCATAGAAGAAAAATCAGACAAAAAATGGAGTTCTTAAGAATACAAACACTTATTTGATCATTTTTATTGAAGCATGTCGGCTCAGAAATGCTATGTGGAAGATAAATTGAGACAATGAAAAGATTCACAGTACGCTAAAGGTCATGTGTTCTCACCCTGTGCAGAACTACAGGTCCTCTACAGGCTCAAATACTCGTAAGGTATATTTTTGGCAGATAAAAAGGCACTTTGAAGCAGGTTATTGTGGGTTGTTTTTTCATATTAGATTAGGATGATGGTCGGGATACATAAAGGTGCTGCAGTTGGTTGTTTGCAGTGGATGATAGGCTAATAGTAGGAGATTTCCCTCCATCACTCCAGATCATCATGGTTCTGAGTGGACTCATTGATCACCTTAATGGAAGAGAAGAGTGGAAGTGTTCGTGAGAGAGAGATTAATATGAATTACAAATAATAAATAATACAATTTTGGAGAAAAAGTTATAAATTCTTCATAAATGAATGCCACAATGCAAAAACATAATCCTATAATATGCTTCATTTTCTGAATAAATTCACATAATATTTATAATTTATCTTTATAATTTCAATAAAGTGCTTGAAAATTTTTTACTTTTTTATGTTAAAATGCAGTGATTAGTTAAGCACATACCTGTCCATCTCTGGTCTCGATGGTCTTAATAAGAACTTTCTTAGTAATTGCATTTTCAGTAACAGGCTTGGACTCGAGCATCGTTTCTGTGAAAATGCAATCTTCGATTAAACTGCACAAGCACATTTTTATATGTTTCATTATGTTATGTATTGGTGAATTGATGTCCTACCTCTCAGACTGAAGGAGGAGAAGTTTGGAAGAGGGGTTGCAATTCTACATCCAAGAGAATAAAATGTAAAATAATTTTATAAAACATAATAACGTGTTGTTTCAACCCCAAGTAAACCATATTAGCTCATTAAAGAAGCAGTAATGCACTAAAAGAGGTTGGAAATGTTCACCTGCTCTCCTCCCCCTCTAGAAGTTTCCTGTAGGTGGCGATCTCAATGTCCAGGGCCATCTTGACATTGAGCAAATCCTGATACTCACGCAGGTGTCTTGCCATCTCGTCCTTCATGTTCCGTATGTCCTCCTCCAGCCGAGCGATGTTATCCTGGGAACTAGAAGACTCCATTCCAAAGTTCTCCTCCAACTCCCTCATCTGACGCTCCAGAGATTCATTCTGCATTATTTACATTAAGAAAGGATTTAGGGACTGTGGACGTAACTTTATGGTAGTCATGGAATAACAGTTTTTTTTACACCAAGTTTCAGTGTTGGGGGTAATCGGATTACTTTTTGTAAAAATATCGAGTAACGTATTGCAGTACTTTAAATAAATATTTGAGTTACTTTTTTTTTAAAGTAGTGCATGTTCCTTTTCAGTTTAATTAATTTGCTTAAACATTTTTTAAACTACTGTATATAAGAAAGATTCTCTCTCTACTCACTGGACATGCGCACTCATGCGTTCACGGGATCAGACAAAATTAACAAAAGTAACAAAACACAGATTATAGCCTAATAATATTCTAAATTTGTTTTTAAAAGAAAATAAAGGTGTGTATTGTATAGGCTACGTTGTTGAATGTGTTACTGTAACACTTGCAAAAAAGAACTGGAAGAGAAAAAGTAATGCAATGCGTTACTTTCCATAAAAGGTAACTAAGTAACATAATTAGTTACTTTTTTAGGGAGTAACGCAATATTGTAACATTAGTTTTAAAAGTAACTTTCCCTGTTACTTGGGTAACTTTCCTTAACAATGCCAGGGGTTTGTGAGGGAATTGCAGGGGATTTGTGAGTTGAATCAAATGTAACATTAAAATAAACAAATGGGGCTGCATTATTATTAATTATTCATAATTATTCAAAATAAAATGGAAATAGCGATATATCTTATAAAATCACGATTGTCAAATTTGGCTGCAATTAATTTAAAGTATATGGTCTGTTGCACTACTGTCATGTTTTGTCTGAGTTTAAATTTTGTTTAAGTTGTATTTTGAGTTGGTTCCCTCAATTTACTAAATCATGATTTACTAATTTGTTACCTCGATTTATTAAATCATGCGCATTATTTACTAATTTGTTATCTCGATTTACTAAATCGTGCGAATTATTTACTAATTCGTTCCCTCGATTTACTAAATCGTGCACATTATTTATTAATTTGTTCCCTCGATTTACTAAATTGTGTGCATTATTTACTTATTCGTTATCTCGATTTAGTAAATCATGCACATTATTTACTAATTCCTTCCCTCGATTTACTAAATCGTGCACATTATTTACTAATTCCTTCCCTCGATTTACTAAATCGTGCACATTATTTACTAATTTGTTCCCTCGAATTTAATAATCATGTGCATGATTTATAATTCGAGGGAATGAAATAGTAAATCGTGCGCACATTTTAGCCTACAGTTTTTTTCCAGCATGTCATGTCCGGGACTCCATAGTTGCCTGTTCTGTTTCCTGCGTTAGTATTAGTTTCCATGGTTATGCATTAATTTGATTAATGCACTGCACCTGTTTCTTGTTTCATTGTTTGGTTTTTTGTTAGTATATATTGAGCCTGTTTTCTGTTAGTCTTTTTATTCTGCCTTCGTCACATTTTGTTGGTTGTTCTGTTTGTGTTTTTTTATGTTTGATAATCCGGAGTATCTTTGTTATTTTTGAGTTTTTGAATAAACAGAGATTGATGCGATTAGATAAATAAAATGCAATAAAACTCCATCTCTGCAAGTGCTGTGAGTTTCATATGCAATGCGCACTGGGTTTGCCTTATTTACATTCATATTCACATAATTTTCAACATTTTCGTGTACAGACATGTATAGCGTTTCACAAATATAACAGCAATTGAAAAGCTGGAGGATTTACATGTTAAAAGCTCGAAGGTTTGAACTTTTGAAAGTGAAGAATTTAAGTGAAAAATAATAAAATGCATGCATTCTCAGCATTGCCACAAGAGGCTCTATAGCAGACATTAGTGTAAATCATCTTTTTCTATAGTCAGTTTTCTCTTTCAAGTTGACTACTGTCATGATAAAGCATCAGTTTGAAGAGAAAAGTTAGTAAAACTGTCACTCATCATGCTTATAGATAGCTGAGTGAGTAATAAAACATGATTTAATGGCATTTGAAGAAAACTCTAGCCTCCTTGAATACGTTTTTTTGTTACAGTCACAGTCATTACATTTCAGGTGAAAGAATATGTCTTATGTAAATGTAAGATGCTTACTGTTCCCTTGATGGCGTCCAGCTCGCAGGTGAGCGTCTGCACCTGACGGCGGTATTCATTGGCCTCCTGTTTGGCCAATCGCAGAGCTTCATTATTCCTGTTAGCCGCTTCTGTCATGTCAGCAAACTGACAATGAAGACACGTGTTAGCAGAGTTGGGAAACAGAAGTAAAACTTAAATGCAAGGTAACTAAAAAATGAGTGGAAAAAAAGGAAAATTCCCTATTATGTTCATTTTTCGTTTTTCATGACTTGCAGAAAAAAGTAGAAGCAAGATAACAAAGAACCCAAACAAGAGGCTAAGATGTTGAAACCCCCGTTAATGGTGGAAAAGCTCATGTTAAATACCTTGGATTTGTACCAATCCTCTGACTCCTGGATGTTTTTGGTTGCCAGGTTCTCATACTGCAGTCTGACGTCTCTCAGAGCAGCTGTCAGATCAGGTTTAGCCATGTCCATATCCACCTGCACCTGCTGGCCCTGGATCTGTGCCTGCAGCTCAGCCAGCTCCTGCAGAGAGAGAGAGATGTAGAGTACTCTGAAAAACATCTGTCAGACCTCCTTTTCTTGTGTTGTGATCAAACAAACAGAGCCAAATTTTGACATTTTGAGTGGCTTTTGCTTGTGAAAAAAACTTTATGCTACAATGCAAAGGGTGTTGCTATGTAGTAGAAACAGCACACATATAGATGGTTTTGTCATACTTGATACTGGCTTATTCGAACAGTCATTTTATTATTTATTTCATTTCACAGAGAATGCTGGATTTACATTTACATTATGACAACTCTTTAATTAATAGATTAAAACAACGCTTTAGTACACAAATGCTACATCCTGAGATTTGAATATGACAATGTAAATCACTTCTACCACTACTAATATAATATAATATAATATAATATAATATTGTCACGATGGTCAGCTGGAGTGCCCGTGAAAGCCACTAGAGGGCACTCCACTCTGGACTCTGATTACACACTTGCACTCTCACTCACTCACACAGGACTACATTTCCCATAAGCCCCATACCTATAAACTGATCACTACACCAGCTGCATCTCATTCTCCAATCACTGATTACTGCAACAGCTGCACCGTCTCACCTCACTATATAGCACTGCTCACACTGCCATTCCCTGTGAAGTATTGATCTGGTTCACCCATCAATTTCTGAGTGTTACTACCCGTGTTTGATTTCCTGTTCTTTGATTCTGCCTGTTTTACCCGTTGTTTGATTCTTGCTGCCTGTCTTGACATTCCCGCCTGTGTATTTGACCACGATCCTGTTTATTCCCCATATACCTGTTTGCTGTCCTTGACCATTGCCTGTCTGACTATGTCTTCCTTTAATAAACTGCATTTGGATCTCAACCCACTGACTCCTTCGTTACAAATATATTATATTTTATTTATATAATACATACATAATACAGTTTGATGATTGCACATTATACAGTACATGAACACCTATTTTACACAATATCTACTAGTTCAAAAACATTTATGAAAATAGAAAAAAAGATTAGATTAGATTGAATGGCAATGTTACCCTTATAATATAATGAAGGCTGTACTACTATTAAGTTGGAGTTTGTATAAATTGAAAACTCTGATTATGTTTGCATGATTATGCTCATAATTAAAGTAAAATCACTGTAAAATGTGTGCAGTACTACTGCGTTTAATTTTTTTAGAGTGCAAAAAAAAAGAGGTTTGATCATGTCATGTAAGCATCTTGAACAGATTAATTAATGCCAGTAATGGGACTGATGCTGTTGTTTGAGTTATTCATCTGTTAAAGGTAGGGTAGGCAATTTCACAGAGGCTAGCTTTGAAAACATAAGATCCCGCTCTCCCTTCAGAGAGTCTCCAAAGTCACACCTCCTTCAAAACAGAGTCTGCAAAGTGTCACGAGAAACGACATTGAAGTGTTAGTTCACCCAAAAATGAAAATTCGGTCATTAATTCCTCTCCCTCATGTCGTTCTACACCCGTAAGACCTTCATTCATCTTCAGAACACAAATTAAGATATTTTTGATAAAATATGATGGTTCAGTGAGTCTCTATTGACAGCAAGACAGAGAGATGAGAAAGACACTAAAAACAGTAATAGTTAAAACAGTTCATGTGAGTACAGTGGTTCAACCTATAAAGCGACGAGAATACTTTTTTTGCGGCAAAAAAAAATTCAAAACAAAAGATTTGTAAAGCTTAGAAGCAGTGTTTTGAAATAATCACTAGATATTGTTGAAAATTCGTGATTTTGTGTGTTATTCTTGTGATTATGGTTAATGGCATGGTATGAACGCAACACAAGCTTATTTTTTGGTTCAGGAGGAACTGTAAAAGGCGGCTGCTGTTTGTTTGTAGCGCTCGGCGACTGACTGACCGATCGAATGCAATGATTACATGAACATTTTTTGCATTTTTTGGCCCTAAGACATCCAAACAAGATATACGTACATTTTTTTAATATTTAGACCACTTCTATTATTGATTGCTATCAGGATGTGAAGAGAATTTCAACCAGTATAACAAAAAGTTACACCCTGCACTGCATGCCGTCTCAGTTAATGGCCTCAAAATGACCAAATATTGGTTAGTGAGGTAGCAGTAAACAGATGCATTGATCCGTCAAATCTGAGAAAACAAAAACTGTGATAGTGTATCTCACCTCATCATGGAGCTTTTTCAGGAAGACGAGTTCATCCTGAAGAGACTCCACCTTCCTCTCCAGATCCACTCGAGCGAGAGCAGCGCTATCCACGTCCTGCACGACATTAACAACATTATATGACACAGCAGCACTACTGTATTGAGCACAGATGCACAGTGAAGTGGTCTTTGTGTTTTAATGAGTATCTGGGCCTGGGCACAATGCCCTGCAGTCTGTGTGGCACCATTCGGATGTCTGCTGACAAAACTAGCACATCCCGAATTAAAACCAAGAATAAACAGGGCTTTAACACACTCATACTGTTTTTATGCTCGACACATGCTCTCTCTCTCTCACACACACACATCCAGACATTCCTGCCCTTGGCAGCCAGTTCAGCCAAAACAGTTTGCTTTGTCAGGGTCTGCTGGTCTGCTGGAAGAGCAATCAGCAGCGATGGAGATTTCCCAGCGCTAATGCCAGAAACAAAGACATTCAGCTCCGAGCTTGACATGCCACACAGAGCCATCCCTCAAACACAGAATCTCTATCACAGTTCCAAATTGAACCCAGACTTGTTTGTTTCACTGATTAAATGGAGAAAATTTTGTTGCAAGCAGCATTGGTGTACATTAGTTTGGGGATAGCGCCCCTTGTGGTGATCTTAGGACATTTAGCTCAAAGATTATGAGGAGATTCACAATTATTTATAAGTTTGTTGTCATATACATTGTTCCTTGAGCCTCTTATCCTCACAAGGCTGCATTTATTTGGTCAAAAATACAGTAAAAATTGTGAAATATTATTAACATTTAAAATAACTGTAAATATATTATAAAATGTAATTTATTCATGTGATCAAAGCTGAATTTTCAGCATCATTACTCCAGTCTTCAGTGTCACATGATCCTTCAGAAATCATGCTAAAATGCTGATTTGATGCTTGAGAAACACTTCTGATTATTATCAGTGTTAAAAACAGTATAGAAACAGCACACTGCCATTTGAAACAATATAAGAAGTAGTAATAGTTAAATGCTTCTCAAAACATTTAGTTTTAAACACAACAGTGTTTTACCTGTCTGAAACTCCTCATGATGTTCTCTGCATCTTCTCGCTGAAGAATCTCATTCTGCAGTCTGTCAATGATCGACATCAATAAAAATACACCTTGGTTTATTTATAAATATTTACCAATGCAAAAATATTTTCTGATGCCTGATCTCACTTTTTATTCATTCATTTAATTATTACACAGCTCTCAAGAATATTTATTTTTGGTCAATCACAGCAGTCATATGCTTCTCAATTATAGCTCTGAATTATACTCTGGCTCAAAAAAAGTATTTACACACTCACTTGAAATGATTTTAATTGCATTAGACCACAAAATAATATCAAAAGTGGCATGTGCAAACAAATGATGCTTGAGCTAGATGCTTTGACAACCATAAAATTTCCAAATAGGTTTTCTTTTTGCACAGGGTACGATAAGGCTAAAGGCCCTCTGAGGTAAAAGGCACAATTGATTTTATATTTTCCGAAACACTGAAAAGCACTTTCCTGAACACTGGTCTGTCACTACGCACTGCACAATATCCCTGATGCATGAGGTCACTCACTGTGTGTAATTAAAAAACATATTTAAGGTTAATTAATTGGTTTAATATTTAATTATTTTAAAATGTTGATTTGATGCAAAGGATCGCACACTTGCTAAAAAACAAGATAAAAAAACAAGGGGTTTGTTATAAATACACAAACTCCTTTATGCCAAATGTTATTTTGAATGAGAATTTCCTTAATTTGTTCCCAAAAAGTGCAAGTGAGATGAGTAAATGCATGCTTACATTAGAACAATACACCGCTGCACTTACTCCTGATTTCTCTCAGCATGGGGACAAGTGTCAAAGTAGCCTAACTTTCATTACTTATTTGAAAAAAGTAAGTTCTCTTCATCTTCTGCTCCTATTTTTAATGGAGTACCTCAGGGCTCTATTTTGGGTCCGCTTCTTTTTGACTTATACATGCGTCCACTGAGGAATATTATTAAAAAACTGTTGTTTCCTTTCATTTTTATGCCGATGATTCACAGCTACTTGCTGTTGAATGCTGGCAATTCCATTCAACCTTTGTTGGAATGTATTAGGGACATTAAGAAAAGGTAATCAAATCATTTTTCCAACTTAATGAGGACAAAATGGACTGTTTTTGGTCCCCCCAAAATTAAGGAGTAGGACCTGGGTAATCATTTCCCCTCAGTTTCCTCCCAGGTTAGGAACCTTAGTGTCATCCTGGATTTATGTTTATTGAAACAAATTAATTCTGTTGTTAAGAACTGTTGTTTTAGAATTCAGTTTAAAACTCTGTTGTTTGTTTTCAAAGCTCTCAACGATCAAGCTCCATTTTATCTTAAAGATCTTCTTACTCCTCTGTCATCTTCCAGACTTTTAAGATCTTCAGACAGGGCTCTTTTATCTATTCCTCGCTCCTGTCCAAAAACTGGGGCTTTTTCGGTTGCCGTCTATGGAATCTGGAATGCATTTTATTTTATGTTTCTTGATCTGTTCAGCACTTTGATTAACTCTGCTATGCTTAAATAAAATGTAGCCTACCTATTTGAAAAGGTAATCTGATTACCTAACTTGTGATACCACTGTATAATCTACTGCAATGGCATTAACGTGCCCAAGCATTTTGTGAAGTTTTGTGAATGTTCGTCATACTTCTCTCCGAGTTGCTCTATATCTTCTGCCAGGTTGTCTCGCGTCACCTCAGCGCGTGTTTTCTCCGTGGTGAGCTGGTCCACCTGTCGCCTCAGGTCTCGCAACTCCTCCTCATACAGATCCGCGATGCTGGACGATCTCTGTCCCCGCAGCTGCTCCAGCTCCGCGCACAGGATCTTGTTCTGCTGCTCCAGGAAACGCACCTTCTCGATGTAACTGGCGAAGCGGTCGTTTAGTGACTGCATCTGCGCCTTTTCATTGAGCCGATTCGACTTGAATTCCTTATTTAAGGCGTCCGAGAGATTAAAGTCCACAGTCTCGGAGGCAAGTCGTGGCATCGCCGCGCTACTTCGGAGTCTGGAGCTTTTCGACGCGTAAACACCCGGAGCCGTGGAGACGCCGTAAGACACATGCGAGCGCACGGAACTGGACGTCTGACGGCTGGAGAACGCGCTGCTCCTGCTGACATCTCCAAATCTCTTTCTGTACGAGGAGGAAGACATCGTGAACTTTAAAATCTGCTGTAGCTCTGCGCACCGGTTCTCTCTTAAAGAACTGTCCCAAACGGGAGCGACAGTGTGAGAGGAAGCACCATTTATAACCAACTCATTATGCAAATCACATGAGGGTGCTGGAGGATTTGAGTGACACAAACAGAACCCTATTGAGTTCCTTCTGACTGAGAGAATTTCAAGAGTTATTTAAGTTTTCTCTGCAATAAACCAATAGAATTAATGGCATTTCATTATACGGATCACACTTTTTCACCAAAGCCTAATATGTAAGTATTTATTTCCTTTTTTTAAATTATTTAATTAATTAATTAATTTTTTTAATGGAATAATACATTATGATTAGATTTTATTTTTGTTTATTCATTTCTTTTGTTTTCGATGTAACTGAATTTAGCTTTAAGTAATTAATTTTGTTTTGATCCATTAAATATTGAAAACCCGTTGTATCGTGCAATCTCTTAAAGGGATAGTTCACCCAAAAATTTTAATTCTGTCATCATTTACTCACCCTCATGTCATTCAAAACCCGTACAATTTTCGTTCATCATCGGAGCACAAATAAAGATATTTTTAATAAAATCTGAGCGATTTCTGTTCACTTTGTCGCTTCAAAACGTTCATAAAAAGATCGTAAACCTAATCCAAATGAATTGAGCGGTTTGGTCCAAATTTTCTGAAGAGACACAATCATTTTATATGATGAACAGATTGAATTTAAGCTTTTATTCACATGTAAACTTTGATCAGCAAACATAAACAAAAGCTCAACTGAACCTGCTTGACGCGTGAGAACAAACCTCATTGGTACATGCCTGCGTAACACAAGAATGAACCTCATTGGTTCTCGCAAGTCAAGCAAACATGCTTGAGCTTCTGTTTACCACAACTGATGTGTGAGTTGATCAATGTTTATATGTGAATAAAAGCCTAAATTCAATCTGTTCATCATATTAAATGATCGAGTCTCTTCAGAATCGTGAATCGGACTGCACTGGTGTGTTTTTGACTTACCGAATCGGACCATAAGAGTCATTTGTTCGTGAATCGGACTACACTAGTGTGTTTTTGACTTAGCAAATCTGACCATAAAAGTCATTTGTTCGTGAATCAGACTACAATGGTGTGTTTTTGACTTACCGACTCGGACCATAAGAGTCATTTGTTCGTGAATCGGACTGCACTGGTGTGTTTTTGACTTACCGAATTGGTCCATGAGAGTCATTTGTTCATAAATCGGACTACACTGGTGTGTTTTTGACTTACCGAATCGGACCATAAGAGTCATTTGTTCGTGAATCGGACTACACTGGTGTGTTTTTGACTTACCGAATCGGTCCATAAGAGTCATTTGTCCGTGAATCGGACTACACTGGTGTGTTTTTGACTTACCGAATCGGTCCATAAGAGTCATTTGTTCGTTAATCGGACTACACTGGTGTGTTTTTGACGGACCGAATCGGTCCATAAGAGTCATTTGTTCGTGAATCGGACTACACTGGTGTGTTTTTGACTTACCGAATCGGTCCATAAGAGTCATTTGTCCGTGAATCGGACTACACTGGTGTGTTTTTGACTTACCGAATCGGTCCATAAGAGTCATTTGTTCGTTAATCGGACTACACTGGTGTGTTTTTGACGGACCGAATCGGTCCATAAGGGTCATTTGTTCACGAATCGGACTACATGTTGTCCGGAATTTGTCTTTTGTTTGTTTTTTGCGTGCAGCACGCAGGGAAGACATGTTTTCTTACCATTGTTTTGATCTCTACACATCGATGGGGTGCTGGAAACACTGAGCGAGTAACATTGCACATTGACCTTTTTTTGACATGATCCCATGGAGGGAGAGCCAAGAGGACAACAGTGTAAAGAAACTGATCTGAATATGGAAACTTTGTAAATGTAAAATATAGCTAAGTTACTTCATGGATGGGATTGTGAATCCACTTCCTGTTACATATATACCATTACAACCAAACCTTTACATTGTAAATACCAAACAGCAGGAGGCCTATTATATTAACAAAAAACAATACTACTACTACAATACTACTATTATATAAATATATTTACTTGAGTTTCTATAGCAACAGGATCAGTGGCTTAAAATCACGAGAAGTAAAACAAACAAGCTTTTCAGCCAAGATAGGCCGGAGGTTAAGAACCGAGGGCTCATCAAAAAATAACACTCGCTGTGAAGCATCTGTCTCTCAGTCTGGCTACAGACTGAAAATCTTACTAATATATGAAGTATAAAATTAAGTAATTTAATATGGAAGTGTAAGGCCTGAGAAAAGACCTACAGTGTTAACAGACAAACATGTTCCCTGAAAAGCGATATTGAATTAACTCTCCAAATGAAGGTATTTCGGCTTCCAAAAAAGCTCAAGAATGATGTTCTTGCAACTCGAGGGTCTTTTCGTCTCTTAACGTGATTAGTCTAGAATGAAGTAAACAACCGCTGTGATGTCTCTTATCTTCTACTGGAGTCTCACTTCACAGGTTAAAATACTTCTTGAAATAGCAGGAAAAAAAATGACTCACCAAATGGCCTGTTGTGATGTGTGTGAAATGACTTGTGAAATGTAGTAGGCTGGTGGTTTGTGAAAGGTGCCATTTGATCTAGATCAGCTCAGCATATAAAGATTTATTTGAATGGATGGTGAACACAGTAGAATATTCTGACACAGAATGTATAGTATGTGTGTTTTACAGATGGGTGTGTAAAGATATCACAAGTTTAGTGCTTAAAAACAAATGGACCCAGAGACCTTCAACTGGAGCTTGGATAGCTGACGAAACAAAATATATTTTTCAAGATAATGAGTCATGCACTGGATAACAATAAGATTAAACAATCCTACCGATAACATTCAAGGTAATAAGAAAAAAAAAGAGCCGAATTAATGTGCTCCATTCTGAACATGTCTTTGATAAAACAGGGGATGTAAACCCGATTACCAAACAAATCCACAGTTTGTTTGAGAACATACAGTGGACGGAACAAGTATTTGATACACTGCCGATTTTGCAGGTTTGCCCACTTACAAAGCATGTAGAAGAATTTTTATCATAGGTACTCTTCAACTGTGAGTGACAGAATCTAAAACAAAAATCCAGAAAATCACGTTGTTCATTCATTCATTCATTTTCTGCCGCTTATCCGGGGCCGGGTCGCGGGGCCGCAGTCTAAGCAGAGATGCCCAGACTTCCCTCTCCCCAGACACTTCCTCCAGCTCTTCCGGGGGGATACCGAGGCGTTCCCAGGCCAGCCGAGAGACATAGTCTCTCCAACGTGTCCTAGGTCTTCCCCGGGGCCTTCTCCTGGAGGGACATGTCCGGAACACCTCCCTAGGGAGGCGTCCAGGAGGCATCGGAAACAGATGGCCGAGTCACCTCAGCTGACTCCTCTAGATGTGAAGGAGCAACGGATCTACTTTGAGCTCCTCCCGAGTGACGGAGCTCCTCACCCTATCTCTAAGGGAGCGCTCCGCCACCCTGCGGAGAAAGCTCATTTCGGCCGCCTGTATCCGGGATCTCATTCTTTCGGTCATGACCCAAAGATCATGACCATAGGTGAGAGTAGGAATGTAGATTGACCGGTAAATCAAGAGCTTCGCCTTCTTCACATTGTATGATTTTTAAATAATTAGTTTGCATTTTATTGCATGACATAAGTATTTGATCACCTACCAACCAGTAAGAATTCGCAGACCTGTTAGAAGCCCTAATGTTCTCAACTTATTACCTGTATTAATTGCACCTGTTTGAACTCATTACCTGTATAAAAGACACCTGTCCACACACTCAATCAAACAGACTTCAACCTCTCCACAATGGCCAAGACCAGAGAGCTGTGTAAGGACATCAGGGATAAAATTGTAGACCTGCACAAGGCTGGGACGGGCTACAGGACAATAGGCAAGAGCTTGGTGAGAAGGCAACAACTGTTGGCGCAATTATTAGAAAATGGAAGAAGTTCAAGATGACGGTCAATCTCCCTCGGACTAGGACACCATGCAAGATCTCACCTCGTGGGGCATCAATGATCATGAGGAAGGTGAGGAATCAGCCCAGAACTACATGGCAGGACCTGGTCAATGACCTGAAGAGAGCTAGGACCACAGTCTCAAAGAAAACCATTAGTAACACACTACACCGTCATGGATTAAAATCATGCAGTGCACGCAAGGACCCCCTGCTCAAGCCAGCGCATGTCCAGGCCTGTCTGAAGTTTGCCAATGACCATCTGGATGATCCAGAGGAGGAATGGGAGAAGGTCATGTGGTCTGATGAGACAAAAATAGAGCTTTCTGGTCTAAACTCCACTCGCCGTGTTTGGAGGAAGAAGAAGGATGAGTACAACCCCAAGAACCGTGAAGAATGGAGGTGGAAACATCATTCTTTGGGGATATTTTTCTGCAAAGGGGACGGGACGATTGCACCGTATTGAGGGGAGGATGGATGGGGCCATGTATCGCGAGATCTTGGCCAACAACCTCCTTCCCTCAGTAAGAGCATTGAAGATGGGTCGTGGCTGGGTCTTCCAGCATGACAACGACCCGAAACACACAGCCGGGGCAACTAAGGAGTGGTTCCGTAAGAAGTGTCTCAAGGTGCTGGAGTGGTCTAGCCAGTCTCGCGACCTGAACTCAATAGAAAATCTTTGGAGGGAGCTGAAAGTCCGTATTGCCCAGCGACAGGCCTGAAACCTGAAGGATCTGGAGAAGGTCTGTATGGAGGAGTGAGCAAAAATCCCTGCTACAGTGTGTGCAAACCTGGTCAAGAACTACAGGAAACGTATGATCTCTGTAATTGCAAACAAAGGTTTCTGTACCAAATATTAAGTTCTGCTTTTCTGATGTATCAAATACTTATGCAATAAAATGCAAATTAATTACTTAAAAATCATACAATGTGATTTTCTGCATTATAGTTTTAGATTCCGTCACTCACAGTTGAAGAGTACCTATGATAAAAATTACAGACTTCTACATGCTTTGTAAGTCGGCAAACCTGCAAAATCGGCAGTGTATCAAATACTTGTTCTCCCCACTGTAGGTGTGGAATTCTGTGTTTATGGATCATCATCCAGAGGATTCTGGGAAAGATCTTCTCTTGATTTGACAACAAGCTTAAGTCACATGCATAATGGATAACTCAAAATAAAAAGGTTCAGTGGGGTGCCGTAGAACCTTATGAGTTCTTGACTCAAAGAAACAAATAAGGTTATATAAGGAGGAATGTATTAAAGTGATAGTTCACCCAAAAATGTCATTAATTACTCGCCCTCATGTCGTTCCAAAGCCGTAAGACTCTATAGAGATGTATAGAGAGCAGAGCATGCGGATAAAGTGTCGTCACTGGATTATTTTGTGTACTGTAAAATGTTAATATTTGTAAACATTTACTGTTTTATTTAACTATTCGTGTTTATTTCTGTATTCTGATTCGATTTTTTTTCTGTTTATCCTAATGTACTGGCTGTATTTGTAAATCTTACAAAAAAATAAATCTGCAAAATTTCTGTTATATATTTTAATAATGTTGATGTTATTAGGGAACATGATTAATGGGACTGTTACTGCATGTTTCCAGCGTTTTACAAAGCGTTTAGAAAACATCACTGAGATGTGTTTCATGAGTGTTAGTTCCAGTAAAACCTTCATGCAGTGTTCTCATACGTTTCAGGCAAAGAATGAGTTTGGCACACTTTCTTTTACTCTCAAAAGCCCCACTGATGAATAATGAGGCTAAGAGCTCTTTGTTCAGATCGCCATGGTGACCCAGGAGGGTGATGGAAGGGTTCCAGGACCGCAGAGGGCTAAACCGGGGTTGACTAGTCTATAATAGAACAGGAGATTTGTGTCTGCATGTGAGTGTACATGTTTATTGTAAAAAGCAACATTAAACTTACTACACCAGAAATCACTCCGTTCTTTCCTCCTCTATACTTCGTGTTTTTGATCACATTTGCACCTATTGTCTATCCACCCATGGTCCTTTTTGTTTAGCACTGTGTTAGTGTCAATCTGTTGCCAAGCTGAGGGTGGATATTTCAAAGAAAAATTTCAACGCCTAAAAATTACAAGACTAAATGCATATTTTTATAGTCCAACATGGTGTTTTATTCTTTTATATCCTTTTTTTTTTTTTTTGGACATTTAACATTATAATACCAAGGTATGCTTTGAAGTACCAAGTATATGTAAATGTCTTATCATATGATATTATGCACAGTATAAGGCCTATACATGATCATTATGGAAATATGTAATACATTTGAACAATGACAATCTGTATCTTAATTTATATATCAATATATTTTGTCTGTATCCTTATATCGCTGACCCTGATTTGCATGATGATTGAATATCCGTCAGTGACAGCTGTGTTTTTTTGCTTTCACATGCCAGGAGCAGATGGTTTTCTCATATATCTAACCTGCTCAAAGCTGAACACACATGATCAACCTCTTCACTGAGAGTGTGCATTAATGCTCTCTGTTTTTTTTTTATATATAGGTTTTCAATAGTGACATATTTATTTTTACGAAGGCTATTCATTCTGAGAACATTGTTGTTGAGGGTGAAGCATCCTCCTTCCCAATATTTAACAATGCACTCTTAAAAATAAAGGATGTTTATGGCATCTTTAAAGGGTTAGTTCACCCAAAAATGTAAATTCTGTCCTTTATTGCTCACCCTCATGTCGTTCTAGAAGACCTTCGTTCATCTTCAGAACACAAATTAAGATATTTTTGGTGAAATCCGATGGCTCACTCTATTGCCAGCAAGACAATGAACACTTTCAGATGTCCAGAAAGATACTAAAACATATTTAAAACAGTTCATGTGAGTACAGTTCAACCTTAGTATTATAAAGAGACTAGTATAAGTTTTGTGCGCCAAAAAAACAAAACCACTTTTCAACAACACTTTTCCGATTTCTGCTTCGAAGCTTTATGAATATTTTGTTTCGAATCAGTGGTTCGGAGCGCCGAAGTCACGTGATTTCAGTAAACGAGGCTTCGTTACGTCATAAGTGTTTCAAAATTTCAGTAGTTCATGTGACTTTGGCAGTTTGATATGCGAACCGAACCACTGAATCGAAACAAAAGATTCGAAAAGCTTCATGAATCAGTGTTTTGAAATCTAGATATTGTCTAGATATTGTTGAAAAGTCGTTATTTTGGTTTTTTTGGCGCACAAAAAGTATTCTCGTCGCTTTATAATATTAAGGTTGAACCACTTTACTCACATGAACTGATTTAAATATGTTTTAGTATCTTTCTGGACATCTGAAAGTGTTCATTATTTTAAAGGACTCACTGAACCATCGGATTTCATCAAAAATACCTTAATTTGTGTTCTGAAGATGAACGAAGCTCTTACGGATGTGGAAAGACATGAGGATGATGAGTTAATGACATAAGTTTCATTTTTAGGTGAACTAACCCTTTAACTTCCATTGAACCTTTCCATTGCACTAAAGGTTAATGCTCTGACAGGCCTTTATTAACCCTTCGGAGCTGCATGGAATATGTTTATGATGGATTGATGAGGATGGAGACACTTTCTCATACTTGTTTGGTAGCGCATTACTGCCGTTATAAAGCTCAGATACGTCATGATTTTATTAAAATTGTCTTCGTCAGAAACAAGAAAGTCGTATATACCTAGGATGGCTTGAGGGTGGGTAAAGCTTGGGGTAATTTTCCTTTGAAAGTGAACTAATCATTTAACCCCAGACACAAACATCTATCTGTTTTGGGGTCAGTATATAGTCCGAGATCACTCAACTTATGTTTTCTGCAGAGAGGTCATTGCATGAGAGGTGGAAGTGTCTTCGGCTGTGGTTGTGAAATGCTGACATACACTGCAGGGCTGAATGGGGTTATCAATTCAATATTTAGCGTACTACAGGATGAGGCAGACACAAATACACACTCGCTTACCAAACACGAATCACCTATAGCTTTCCTGTTTTTAATTCCGCTTCAGATGTGGTCAAACATCTTAAACGCCCATGCCTTCACGGTATATTACTGTAAATTAGATTAGCTTGAATTGTTTTCCATGCATTTACAGCTCAAATGACAAGAGTGGGAGGTGGAAAACTTGTTAGCTTGACTCCAGAATGTCTGTTGTTGTGTTATTTTATGTAGCCCTTCTCTTTTGTTTAATAGCAAACCATTGTCTTTTATCTTAAAAAGCAATGATTTTTATGCAGTGATAGACCTAGCTGCAGCTTTTTACTAGATGGTGTTTTGCCGCCCCTTAGTGGTTTCTCTTTTATTTCTGTTGACTAAATCATGTAGTATATAAGAGAGCAAAACATTGCATCAGGTCTGTATCAGATCGAAGCCTTTTGACTCCTATTGCAGGTGCTTGATCTGATTCTCTTGTTTTGGATGCAGCTGCTTTCTGAAGACTGAAAGAAAGAAGGGAAAGGCGGAGCTGTAGCGTGTCACGCTAGTAAACACTATTTGTTTCATCATTAGCTACAGTTTTGTTCTTGATTACCAAAGGCCTCCGCTAATTGCCCCAGGGTATAATTAGTCTTCAGTGAAATCATGTAGATTTCACATTTATATCCAAGGTGTTTTTGTTTAGTTCACTTCATAATAATGATTAAACTTAAAAAAACGTATTCTTCCAATAAAGCATTTCACTTAATTTTCTATTTGTATTTTTTATGCTATTTGTATTTTTATCAGTTTCATTTGATGCATGCCTTTGCTTAAAGAGATAGTTCATGTCTTGTTCATGTCGTTCCAAACCCGTAAGACTTTCATTCATCTTTGAAACACAAATATATATATATATATATATATATATATATATATATATATATATATATATTTTGTTCCTCCATTGACAGTCTACGCAACTACCACTTTGACGCTTCAAAAAGTTCATAAAGAGATCGTAAAACTAATCCATATGAATTGAGCGGTTTAGTTAAAATTTTCTGAGGTGACTCGATCGCTTTATATGATGAACAGATTTAATTTAGGCTTTTATTCACGTATTCATCAACGTACACATTAGATACGGTAAACGGAAGCTCATGTTTGCCTGACATGCGAGAACCAATGAGGTTCATTCTCATGTTACGAAAGCACGTTCGGTTTGTTCTTGCGCATCAAGCGTGTGCGATTGAGCTTCGGTTTATGTTCACTGATCAATGTTTATATGTGAAGAAAATTCAATCTGTTCATCATATAAATTGATTGCATCTCTTAGGAAAATTTGGAGTAAACCACTTCAATTCAAGTTTTACGATCTCTTTATGATCCTTTTGAATCATCGAAGTGGTAGTCGCGGAGGCTGCGTATGGAGGTACAGAAATCTCTCAGAGTTCCTTAAAAATATATTCATTTGTGTTTTGAAGATGAACGAAAGTCTTTCGGGTTTGAAACGACATGAGGGTGATTAAGTTGGGGACACTTGCTTGATATTCAGCAGTGTTTTTGATATGCCTGCATTGGCGTCGTTGTATGTGAACTGAGCTGAGCCGGACGATTACGTCACTGTTTTCTCCAGTGCTGATATACATAAATTAATTAGACTAATAACTATTGATATTTGCAACGGAATGAATCAATAATATATAGAATAAGCTGGACAATGACACCATTTTCTTTGAAAGCTGCTGTGCAGCCAAAATGATTTGCCAATTGTTAATATGAAGCTCCTTTGCCACAATTTGCATTGTAAAAAGCGCTATATAAGTAAAGGTGACTTGACTTGATTAAATGATGATTTTTTTATTTTTGGGTGAACTGACAGTTATTGAAACAGTTTCACGCGTACATCATACTTTTTAAAAAATTGTCTCAAATGCTATGGATATTCACTCAAAAAAGACAATTTTCTCATCATTTATGCACCTTGTTGATCTAGTGAAATTGCACCAGAACCACATGTAGAAAGCAGAACATACAAACTGCTCTTTTAAATACATTGAAAGCATATAGTGACTCAATTACATTTACATTTATTCATTTGGCAGACGCTTTTATCCAAAGCGACTTACAAGGGGAGCGATTAGGGGTTTCGTGTCTTGCTCAAGGGCACTTTAGTCATGGTATCAAAGGTGGAGAGAGTGCTGTTCATTCACAATCCCCACCTTCAATTCCTGCCGGCGTGGGAATCGAACCTGCAACCTTCAGGTTACAAGCCCAACTCCCTCACCATTAGGCCACAACTAAAAATTAGTAGAGCTAAATGAATAAAATGTAAATATATCTTACCAAAGGCTCCAAACAGTCTTTTAATTCTAAATCCACTCAATAGTATTTATGAGGAACAGACTGTCCCTCCACCTCACATTTGCTCTCACACGTGCATAATGAGATTTTTTTTTAAATTAAGATTATCAGTGAATAACGATTTAAAGCTTAGTCTATTTCTCACATTAAGCTTATATGGCTTCAGAAGTCATGTGCACCATATTTATGACACTTTTACAAAAACCTCTCCGTTCGAGTACAAAACATTCATGTTTTGAACCACATGACGGTAAGTATCATAAACGCCAACAGATTTTCATTTTTGCTTGTACTGGCCCTTTAAGAACCGTCCACCCCTCTTTTCATACCTTTCAACGGCTCATTGAGGCTCGCAGTGCGGGTGGACGGTACCACTTTCACCCGCAGAGGGGGGGAGACGCGAGACCTCATTAACTTCAGCACCTGGAACAGCGACCGTCCCGGAAACCCTCCTCTGGTGTAACAATGCAAGCATTCAGTGGAACGATATTCCTCCAATACATGCTTTGACAAACAATGCGATTTCCAAAATCTTTTCTTGCTGGGATAAACAGAGAGCTGGCTGTATTGCGCACGTATATCTCGCAGAAACAGCGCCAGTCCTGAGGCTTCCCTTCCGTGCAGGGAGGGTGCGAGTGAAGGAAGGACAAAACGCCGCGGTTCTCTTTGTTTACATCGGGAAAAAAGTGAGAATGCGACGGATTGTTGGACCGGAGGTGCCGCTGATATTGTGGATATGGAGTGTTTGTGTGAAGCTCGGCGCAGGAGCCCGTAAGTACATGAATGTGTGTGTGTGTGTGTGTGTGTGAGTGTGTGTGTGTGTATGTGTGTGTTCAATGATCTTATTATGCGTCAGCATGTGACTCTTCATCTATTCAATATCAACAATTTATTAGGGTGCACTTTTAAATGGCTGGTTGAAATGGAGTAAAATGATACTATATAAATCATGCGCACAGGTTTATTAATAAAAAAAGACCTCAGAAGTTGATTTATACACGCCATATGGTCATATGAGAATGCATGCATTAACGCATCTTGGGAATATCAGCGTTTTGCTGTTTAGTTATCCGTCGATGTGGGTGTTTCATAAGCTTTGTTTATGATTATGAAATATGCTGCTCAGGTGGTGTAGTAGGTGGCTCTCAAAAAGTTTTTGATTAAGAAAATAGAGCATATGCATCTTTTTAAATGCATCACTGTAAAAAAAATGCACCTAAGTGAGCTAAATTTCAGTTACTTTATTTAATTCACATTTATTTGGGTTACACAGTGCTACTGATACAGTGTCTTTCTTTCTTTCGAACCTGCTGTCAGTTTTCCTCTGGCTATTATAGATCAGTGGAGAACACGGGTCAAAGCTCTCAGCAATAACATGTAGCCTCATTTTCTGTGTGGGGTAAAACATGAATAAATAATACTGGACATGTTGGCGCCCTTTAATATAGTACATGCAAAAGAAAAACAAGCAAGTAAGAGGAAACCTGAGATGAACCAGGAGAAAATGTTGCACGTGTGGTGTGCCACCTACGGCGGATTCGTTTACTGTCAGTTCATTCATCTTGGGTTATTATGTAAAATACACTGCCTGGCCAAAAAAAGTCACTGTTTTGATTTAAATAGGCAAATGCTTTAGAGTCTATTGTTGATTGTGTTTCTATCATATGTTTGGGAAACTCTAATTGATGAAGTGTGTTTGTTTTCATCTCTTAAACCATGTCGGAAGACGCATCAAATTCCAGAATGACAAAGCTAGGATTCATCACGGTCAGATTGGGAAAGAATTGTTGGGAGGGAGATGAATTGGCACCTTTGAATCCATTGAAAATTCATTGAAAGTCTTTGGGTTGTGCTGGAGGAGACTTTACAGAGTGCTCGACTCATGCATTGTCAATACAAGATCTTGACTGAAAATTGACGTGCATCTTGATGGAAATAAATGTTGAGATGTAATTTCCATCAAGAGGATGGAATGCAAGATTTATCTGCAGACATTTTACGGCTGAGTTTCACAAAATATGGCACATTAAACATTAAAAGTTTGAAGTAGAAAGACTGAAATAGTGTTATTAACATACTTCATGAAAACATTATTTTACAGTGTAGTGAATAAGTGTAATGGAATAATATGCTCCAGTTTTGTTTTGTTTTTTAATGGAGGGATTTTACAATAAAATCAGCATCTCCATTGGTCAGAAAATCTTAGATTAACCACTGTGGCGAAATTTCACTCACTCATTGAACATAAACTTTTGAACGTGGAAATCCATTAAACTAAAGACTCGGCATGAGACAAGACATTCAGATATCAAACAGAGTGAGTTTTTGATGCAAAAATGAATATTTAGATTTTTAGGCCAAGGCTTTCCCCATACTTGTGGCTCTAATATGATATTTTTTAAAATTTTTGATGGCAAGCTAAAAAGTCTATTGGGAACATTAAAGCAAATCTTCATTTAATCACCATCATCTATAATCTATAAGTCTTTTTTTTTCAGCAAAAGACGATATTTTAAACATTGTGGTCCAAACAGTGTTGGACCCCATTGACTTTCATTGGATAACAATTTTTTTTTTTTTTTTTTTTTCCACAGAAGAGAGAAAGCCATACGTGTTTGGAACGATATTTAGCACGAGTTATATTTGCAATTAAAACATGTCTGTTTCTGATATAATTTATCCTTATTCTGTCTGTGGCATATAAAACATTTATGAAATAGCCTAATTCTGCTCTGAAATACAGACTAGAGATGAATACGATCCCATTGGTTGTTGCAGCACCTCTAGATCAGTACCGCCGTGTTTTGTGATGCTAATGAGGAAGCTCATTTAGATTCGGGCACCTGCCATCTTGATTTGTCATAGCGCGTGCCGCCCCCTGTCATCTCCCCCCTCCCCCATTCACCAGGCACCTCCCTTTGTCCACTGGAGATGGACACGAGTGAACAAAAGCCTCAGCATGTTCCAAGTGATGAGGGTAAAAAGCAAACACTCCCTAAGCACTTCACGCTCCGTATCTGTACTGTCACACCTGCAGGGGTTGGTGCTTATTTTGGTGAGCTGGTCGTTCATTAACAAGGTGGACGTTTAGTCAAGGGTTCGTCATTGGAGCAGTTTCTAAGAGAGAGTTTAAAACGACAGGAACTTTGGATCGATGGATTGTCTTTACAGATATAATATGATACCGTCACAGAAAAACTTTTGCATGTTAAAAAAAACATAATTTAGTGTGATTTAGAAGCTGTTTTGCTCATGGCAACCTTGATTTAAATAAAACGGTAACACTTTACAATAAGGTTCGTTAGTTAACAACATTAGTTAACATGAACTAATAATGAACTGCACTTATACAGCATTTATTAATCTTTGTTCATGTTAATTTCAACATTTGCTAATATATTATTAAAATTTTGTTAACATTCGTCAATGCACTAGCATGAACAAACAATGAACAACTGTATTTTCATTAACTAACGTTAACGAAGATTAGTAAATACAGTAACAGATGTATTGCTCATGGTTAGTTCATGTTAGATAATACATTACCTTATTGTAAAGTGTTACCAATAAAACCATTGTATTACTGTAATTTTTCAGTAAAGAATATGGAAATTACAGTAATGGAATCGAGCAAGCAATTTAAAAAAAATCCAAATTAAATCTTTAATGGCAAAATGTGCTTAATTGTCATAAAATGGTCCTGTTAATTTTATTCATACAAAATATCATTTTTTTCTTTTTAATTTTGGGAGGGAATGGGTGTGTTGGGCGTGGGCATGTTTTTGTGAGATTCCCCCAATTATGCCTCCAGGCCTTCATTTACTCCCCCTCCTGACTGGGACCTACAGTCCCAACATGCTCCGTGAATCTAAATCACAGATTCACCCAGGGAGACGTGAAAAACACAAAGCCTTCCGGCAGGCCCTCCTCCCCATCGGGCTTCGAGAGCTCATGTTTTCAATCAAATCCCAATTTATGAACAATCCCCCATGAACAGATGTGGTTTGGAGAGCAAGAGGAGGCAAACAAAGGCCAATTGCGATGACCTGTCAACTTATTAATTCAAGATGTGGCTGTTGACTGTAGCTTCATAATTGACATCTTACACCACAAAGGTAATTAAACATGTTGACTTAGAGCAGATGCCAGCTCACATAAGCAGGATTGAGCCATGAGTAAAACAGATTTTGGTGTCTTAATACTCACTTTATGGAGTTTCAATGGGATTATCATTCCAGGGAAAGCGTTGACTCAGAGTGTTTGCGCTGCACTGGAAAAAAATGTCTTGTTTTATGACCATAAATTCCAAATTTCCATGGAGAGAAATTTATTTAGATAAAAAAATCTTGAAAATGACTTTTTGTATATGTGTGATATTTTGCACTTAAATGCATGGCGTAACTGCTCAGACTTAACTCAAAATCGTTTTGCTGTCTTAGTGCTGTTTCTCAATTAAACTTATCCTGTTTTCAGATATTTTAACTGGAATATAATTATAAATATGATTGCAAATTACAAAAATGCTAATTATGAATATGATTTTTTTCAGTGCATAAAATGGCATACTTTTAAATTTTAAAGTGTTAGTTCACCCAAAAATGAAAATCCTGTCATTAATTTCTCACATTCATGTCGTTCTACACCCGTAAGACCTTCGTTCATCTTCAGAACACAAATTAAGATATTTTTGATGAAATCTGATGGTTCAGTGAGTCTCTATTGACAGCAAGGTAATGAATAAAGGTAAAGGTAAAGATACTAAAACATATTTAAAACAGTTCATGTGGTTCAACCTTAATACTATAAAGCGACGAGAATACTTTTTGTGTGCCAAAAAAACAAAATAACGACTTTTCAACAATATCTAGTGATGGACGATTTCAAAACACTGATTCATGAAGCTTTACGAATCTTTGTTTCGAATCAGTGATTCAGTTCGCGTATCAAACTGCCAAAGTCACATGAACTACTGAAACTGCGAATCACTTATGACGTAACGAAGCCTCGTTTACTGAAATCACGTGACTTTTGCGCTCCAAATAGATTCGTAAACAAAGCAGTGTTTTGAAATCGACCATCACTAGATATTGTTGAAAAGTTATTGTTTTTCTGGTGCACAAAAAGTATTCTCGTCGCTTAGAACACTTTAGACCGTAGTAATAGATGACAGAATTTTAATTTTTGGGTGACCTAACCCTTTAAAGGTAGGGTAGGCAATATCAGAGAGGCTAGCTATAGTAGGCTAGCTTTGAAATCTTACCCTGTCTCCTTCAAAACACATGAACGCACACAGCCAGAGCTGCAAAGCGTCACGGGAGACGATGTTAAATTACCTCAAGTCTCAAAACACATAACATTACTGTAACGGAGTTCTTAAGAACGGGAAGAAGGAGGCGGGAACCGGCGAACGTTCAATATAACTTTTAATAATAAAATAAACAAACAATAAAACGAAAGTAAAAGGGCGGCAGTTCCTCACGGTGACTGCCGCCCACACAAACATAATAAAAACACAACATAAAGTCCAGGCCTGGTCCTCTCTCGTCCTTCACTCTTTTATGCTTCCGGAGCTCCTCCATGAGACACGAGACCGGTGTAGCGAGCAGCTGACACTCATTACCACTCGAGTCACCGGCCTCGCGCCGTTCCCTCAATTACAATAATAATGAATGTAAAAATCTTGCACCACTTGACTGCTGCAGATTCATTTTGAAGTTGTGTTGACATAGAAATGCATAAATCTGTCTGAGGACGGCAACAGCTCCTGGTAGTACGTCTCATGTTTTGGACCGAATACAGTGATTGGACGAACATTTTTTTTTTTTTCGTCCTGAGACTTCCTCAGAAGAATGTACATTTTTAATATTTGGAGCACATCTATTATTGATATATTATTGATATATTATTGATCAGAATATGAAAAGAAGTTGAACCAGTATAACAAAAAAAAATGTTTATAAAAAACTGCCTACCCTATCTTTAAATGTGGAATCTGTGGGTTAGATTGAACATAATTAACCAACTTCGTTTCAAGTTCATTCACAAGATACTGCAGTATTCTGTATTCTAGCGCATCCACAGACTGCCTACGGACTGTCTGATACATCCTGCTCACAAAAATGGTGAGAGCTTTCCAAAATCACAAGTTTTTTATCTGTTCTCTGAGATGGAAATTTGAGTTTGCAAGGTTACAAGCTGCAACAGAGCGCTTCAGAGGAACAAGTTTGGCAAGGTTTGCAAAAGTCTCTCAAGACTGTGAAATATTAAAGATATTTTAATAATACAATCATTTTGCATTCTTCTGTTCTGTCTTACTCTCATGGGTGTGAAAACTTGTGCCGCGTGGCTTTAAAAGCTGGCAGCAATTATGCATTTTACAATTCGCTGATAAACTGTAAATGCTGATTACTTTTGCTACTTTCTCGACGCTTTTTTGACGTTGAGCAGTAAGTGAGTGTGAGGAATTATAATGTTGTTCCGAACTGTCGGGCTGTTATTTTTTTCTGTGAAAGACAGAAGCAGAGTGGAGGTTGGAGGGATGTCGATAGTATAACGTCACAGATTCTCAAGTATCTTTTAATCAAACATCATGACGTCAAGTAATTCCTGCTCCACATTTGATCTGAGAGCTGCAGCGGTCACGACTGAACAATCAGGAGCATTCATATGCATGACAGACGTTTCTCTTATGTTGCAATTTCCATGTATTTAACTCATAATGCCTTTTACTCCAATGGATTTTCATTAATGTGGCTAATACAGTCAGTCTTCATTATGCAGAATTTGAATTTGATCTCTTTTTGACATTTATTATTTGAATTATATAACTGTACATGTGGCAAATAATGTCTGTATCTCTGATTACTAATAGTGATGCCAATTGTTTTCAGTTGAACTAAATCTCTATCTATCTATCTATCTATCTATCTATCTATTATCTATCTATTATCTATCCATCTAACATTTATCATCTATCTATCACCTATCCATCTATTTTCTATCCATCTATCATCTATCCATCTAACATGTATGATCTATCTATCATCTATCTATCAATCATCTATCCATCTATCATCTATCCATCTATCACCTATCCATCTAAGATTTATTATATATCCATTACCTATCCATCTATTATCTATCCATCTATCATCTATCCATCTAACATCTATCAACTATCTATCATCTATCCATCACCTATCCATCTATCAACTATCTATCAACTATCCATCTATTATCTATCCATCTATCATCTATCCATCTAACATGTATCATCTATCTATCATCTATCCATCTATCATCTATCTATCATCTATCCATCATCTATCCATCTATCATCTATCCATCTAACATGTATCATCTATCCATCTATTATCTATCCATCTATCATCTATCCATCTAACATGTATCATCTATCTATCATCTATCCATCTATCATCTATCTATCATCTATCCATCATCTATCCATCTATCATCTATCCATCTAACATGTATCATCTATCCATCTATTATCTATCCATCTATCATCTATCCATCTATCACCTATCCATCTATCCATCTATTATCTATCCATCTATCATCTATCCATCTATCACCTATCCATCTATCATCTATCCATCTAACATGTATCATCTATCTATCATCTATCCATCATCTATCCATCTATCATCTATCTATCATCTATCCATCATCTATCTATCTATCATCTATCTATCATCTATCCATCATCTATCCATCTATCATCTATCTATCTATCCATCATCTATCTATCTATCATCTATCCATCTATCATCTATCTATCACCTATCCATCATCTATCCATCTATCATCTATCCATCTAACATGTATCATCTATCTATCATCTATCCATCTATCATCTATCCATCATCTGTCCATCATCTATCCATCTATCATCTATCCATCTAACATGTATCATCTATCCATCATCTATCCATCTATCATCTATCCATCTAGCATGTATCATCTATCTATCATCTATCCATCTATTATCTATCCATCTATCACCTATCCATCTATTATCTATCCATCTATCACCTATCCATCTATTATCTATCCATCTATCACCTATCCATCTATTATCTATCCATCTATCACCTATCCATCTATTATCTATCCATCTATCACCTATCCATCTATTATCTATCCATCTATCATCTATCCATCTATTATCTATCCATCTATCATCTATCCATCTATTATCTATCCATCTATCATCTATCCATCTATTATCTATCGTTTGCCAAATTCTCATCAAAGTTCATATTGACATTTTTTCAAGTTACTTACTACTTTTGGCTGCTTAGAAATTCTGGCCACACATTTTTTCCACTGATTTCTTCAGTGTTCTCTGTACAGCATTTTGATTGAGCTCACACCGTGTTGCAGGCTGCTGTATTATTGTGGTATCATCGATTTCAGATTCACCCGCTCCTAAAGCATGTCATTCAGACAGCCCCTTCCAGTCTAAGTGGGTGGTTCTTGGCCAGATTTATGCCGATAGTCAAAAGTCTTGCTTTGCGAGGCTCGTTCTTTGGGCATTGACTGTACATTGCTGGCTCAGTGAGAGAGATGTTTGTCTGGCAAACTAATGGACTGCTTGTTCACTACACACTGTGAAGGATCCATACAAATACTGATTCAGAGCTCAAATATTTGACAACTGAGGTATCTGTATTTTAGTAAGACCAATATGTCTTTGTTTTTCTTGTCTTATCCGCTCTCTGTTTATCTATCTTTCCTTAAGACCGCTGCATAAATATTGGAGAACACATATTATGCTCTATGACCCGGTGAGCTGCCTTGTCTCTCTAAATTGGAACCTTTGCCAAACTAGAACGGGTATCAGTTTCAATCTCATGTGGTCCGCTTCACTCATAGAAGCACTAGACTGATTGCACTGTGCAATTCAGGTTTATTTTTGTTTTCTTTTTTTCTTGAAAGTGCAAATTAAATTTTGTGGTAATCAATATTACGCCTTAAAATGCCGTCTAGGTAGGCAGCACACTAGGTTTTGGAACACGGTCACTAACCCTAGAAAAAGTCAATTTCATGGCTGTGAACAGCATGGACTGATTTCATTACCCAGCATTCTTAGCTTTTTCACGTCTTCCCCGAACACATACAGAAAAAAAATATATAAGTCTCCACACTGCTCGAACTGAGGGCGAGTGTGTATCTTCTAGAACAGGAGCTTGAGAATATCATTATCTTTTTTTAGAGGACACAAGGGTTATTTTTGACACAACCTCGACTCAGCAGACTCAAAGTCAATTTAAACCTGTTGTTTTAGAGCTGTGTGTAATGAGGTGAGAGGCAGAATAAGGACAGATCTCAGAGAGTGGAACAGACTGCTGGGAAATGTTTTTCTTTGGTGGATCATAGAGGGGTGATTGGTACTTTTAAATAGGAAATAGTTCAATATAGTGTTTGAGACATTTTTCAGCAACTCTGTTTGGTGCTCTAGTGGTGCAGAAATGAAGAGTGCGTTCACACGTTTTTGTTTTTTGGTCCGGACAAACAAAACATATAGTCCTGGTCCGCTTAGCGTTCACACTGGCCTTTTTAACAGCGAACCTAAAGTTCCCGAACCAAAGGCATAGGGATACGGTCACAACCTGATTGGTCGGCTTTTAGGATGTATATTTCGCAACGGAGCTTACTTACGAACATTCAAAACAATTCTGTGCGCTGGATTTAACGTGATCATTTTATGTGTGTACATATGCTTTTATTTTTACCAGCTAAGAACTCACGAAGAGCTCATAAAATGTTCAAAACATTCAAAACACCACCAGGATTTCCTCCGTTGTACATAGAAACAGAAACTTTACCTCCTCGTTGCTCCATGTTTGCCCTCTAGTCGTTTTGGATACACCGATCTTTCCACGTCGTCAAATCAGCTGACTTGTAGCGTCGCATCTTGTGACATCACGCCCTGTTTTTGGTTCGTTTACATGTCTTTGGTCCGTGTTGCGTTCATATATCAATCGAACCGCACCAGAGTTCGTTTGGAAGCGGACCGAGACCCATCTTTTTAGCGGTCTCGGCCCGCTTGTTTGCCAGTGTTCTGATGGCAGCGTTCACATATGTTCAAACGAACCGCACTGACTGAGCAATCGCACCAGGGTTCGTTTTAATCGAACCGAACATGACAAGTGTGAACGCACCATAAAATTCCTGTGGATAAATAATGTCGATAGTTGACATTAGGGGTGGGCGATATAACCTCAAAATTATCACGATATTTCAAGAATATTTGCGATAACGATATTTATGACGATATAGAGAAAAATATATGCAATGTTTTATTGGTGATTGCAGCTGGCAGGCAAATAGGTTGCAAATATGTAAATTATGCAGGTGCAAATATTGGACTGCTGTCTCTCTCTGTAGACTTTGGTATCTGAGCACAATATTTGACCTTGTTGAGATTACTAGGATCTTTTTAAACAGTTTTTAATGTTTTTGAAAGCGGCCTCTGATACTCACCAAGGCTGCATTTATTTGATTAAAAATACAGTAAAAACAATAAAACAACTGCTTTCTATTTGAATATATTTTAAAATATAATTTACATCGGTGACGATAGCTTCGTGGGCTGCACACCGACATATAACGGCATTGCGCTTTTGGGCGACCCAAGTTCGAGTCCCGGCTCGCGGACCTTTCCTAATCCCGTCGCTTCCTGTCTGCTTACAATCCTATCATAATAAAGGAAAAAATGCCAAAACATAAATCTTAAATTAAAATATAATTTATTCCAGTGAAGGCAAAGCCATCTCCAAAGTTCTCAATTTTCTCATTGGCTGTAAATTTGTAATTTCTCATTCATCTGCTGTAGAGCTGATATCAGTAATCTGAGTCATATTAAACAGCACCTGAGGCTGAAGAGAGAGATCAGCGTTGAATCCATGAGATTCATGGGCTCTCTGGGTAAATGAAAGGTTTATCCCAGAAGAAGATCACAATCAATATATGAGCACTCTGGTGTTCGATCAAAGAATATCCTCTGAGCAATCGCCCTCGCTCTCTAATTCTAGAGCTCAAAGGAATTCACGATCACTGCACTGAAGTGTTTGGGTGTACGTAGAAGGGCTGTACCCCCCACCAGACACACTAAGTACTACCCCAAAGTCTCTAGTTCCCGGGGAAAGTTCCTGCGGGGGAAACGTGGCTTATGACACTCTTGTCTACTTGGTAACCAGTACATTAGCTTTTGAAAAAACATTATTAGTGGCAAAATTATGTTTTCAAGATGGAAATGACTCTGCTCTGGGCATTATGACATGAGCACAGTGTACAACATGTCCAATACTGATCAAATTACCAAGCATATTTCCGTATGATGGGAAATAGCCCATCTTTGAGGACTCGACCTCATCACAACTGGCTGAAGGTCAACACTGCAAATGTGCTTGCTGACATTTACTTGATCTCTAGATGCAGAACATGTCAGAGAAATGCATCCATGCTATAAGAACATCGGCACATCCTCTCACATAATCACTCGTCTGTACGTGAAATCCATCTGCTGCATGATGACTCACTGAAATGTGTTGCTCTGGTTTTGTTCATGCAGCATTCTCCATGTAAACATCCATGTGAGCTCCAGAAAGAGCTTTATTGCCAAGTATGTTTACACACACAAGGAATTTGTCTTTGTTACAGAAGCTTCCAGTGCAGAAGAAATTACAGACATAGTAGGAATTACACTGTATAAATGAAATACTACAAATGAAAATTATATAATGCAGTAGGGAATATATATATATATATATATATATATATATATGTATATATATATATATATATATATATATGTATATATATATATATATATATATATATATATATATATATATAGCTTCAAATGCATGGTTGCAAGTTAAAAATTCTAGTATACTGATTTAGTTAAACCTTTTAAGTTGCAAACTTATTTAATTGAGTTCTGTTGACAAAATAATGTTTATAATGTAATAATCTTTACATTAACTTAATATTGGGGATAATTTAAACTCAATGACATTGAATTTTAAAAAAAAAAAAACGGAAGAAAAAATTAAAACAAATTAATTTGTCTTGATAACTTTTTATTATATTTTTATTATGATTTAATTATTATTTAATTATTTTATTAATAATTAATTTTATTATTAAATTATTATTTTATTATTATTATATATATATATTTATAAATATTTATTTATAGTTCTCAGTATGCTGTTCATAAATTTGGATAAAGAGAATACATTTTGAAATTAAGTATTATTTTATTTTAGCAATGAGAAAGACCTATTAGTGTTTTATGTTGTGGTGTAATAGTTAGAGAGTTGGACTTGTAACCCGAATGTTGTGGGTTTCAGTCTCAATACCAGCAGAATATGTTGAGCAAGGCACCTAACCTCCAATCACTCCCCGGGTGCCGCAGCAAAAAATGGCTGCCCAATGCTCTGGGTGTGTGTTCACAGGTTTGCGTTTGTTTGATTACTCACAGCTGTGTGTGTGAACACACGTCACACCTCATGTCTGACATTTAAAAGTTTCTGTAATGTTAGTTTTTGTGATTACCATTGTGCTGAAGATGACACTTCATTGTAAACACTACGTTGACTCTATAAACAATGACTCATTAAATTCACATGCTTTAATAAGTTACATTAAGCATGTGCTATTTTAGCTGTGGATTTGAACTGAAATAGATCAAATTAATTAGTTCCAGGGCTACAACTCAATTAGTTGGAGAGACTTGATTTTTTGTTGTTTGTTGTAAATTAAGTTCAATATAATAACTCGATATAATATGTTGGTTAAACATAATTTCAGTTGAAGTTATCATAACTGCAAACTGTTGGGTTAATTATTGTTGTCAACATATTGTAACAGTGCATTTGCAGGGAAGAAGTGCACGACGAAGGCATTCTTTGCATAGAACTTTTAATATAGAAAAAGGAAAATAACTGCGAGAATTACACAACACCATAAAACAGACATCAACGCAAGACAGAAACTGAGGGCTTAAATACTGAACAGAAGGAGATAACGAGACTAATTGATGACACGCAGCTGAATACAAATGAACTGAAACTCAAATCAAATCAACAAAGGAGTGGCGGGAAAATCAAACAAAGGAACACTAGACTGAAGAAAACCAAAGTCCAAAACAGACATACATGTGACACATTTAGTATGTGCTGGTTGAATAATGTGCACATTTATCACCGTTCACCCAATACATGTTTTGATCAACATGAATATGTGTTTTTTTTTTTGTTTTTTTTTAGGCATTAGACAACATTTTGAAGTGCCATTTTTTTTAAGTTTAAGTTTTTCATGTAATATTTATATTTTATTTTGTTTCAGATTTATTGCAATTTCTGAAAATGATTTTTAATAGTTTTGGTTTATTGTTTTTTCTTGGTATCTCTGTACAAAAAAAATGCATGTGACTGAGTGTTATATTATGTTCTGTTTTGGTTCATTTTTATTGTGTTTTGGTTGCTGTTTGCCCTGACCCAGTTTTCCAGTGTGTGTCAGTTTGTTCCCTTGATTAATTGTCCTGTTCACCTGTTCTCCAATTAATTAACATATCAGTCCCTCTGTGTATTTAAGACCTGTCTTCATGTAGTTCATTGTGCAGTGTTGTCGATATTAAGTGGTTTTTAAATCTGTTTCCTGAGTTTTCCTCTGGGTTTTTGGATTAAAGACCGTTTCCTTGAATTATTCTTGTCGTGCGCTTCATTGTTGCAACCATCCCATGACACTAAGATGAACTGAATGCATTTGAAAAGAAGTTTGAATTTATTTGGTGAAGTTTTAAGATGTCTTTTTAATGCAGCGTTCTATAATGATTTGTATTACCGCTGTAAATCATCAGGCACATAAATAGAGACTCGTGTTGGTGAGAGAGGAGTACTCAGACTCTGGCCTTGAATCTCTCCTTCTCTGGCCAGAGAAATTGGGTTACAAAGAGTCTATTTAAACTCTGCAGACTGACCGCACCCACAGCGGCCAGAAACATGAAGGAGCTCTCAATGAGACACATGTTCCACTTCCGAAAGCTTTGTGAATTTTGTGTTGAGTTACTTTCGGATGGTGTTTTCATGTATGATGCACTAGGATAGAAGTCATTATACGATTAAATCGGTTCTAAATGTGGAAAAAAGGCATTATTAATGTATCAGAATTCAGTGTCAGATTGTACTAAAGAGGAGATTTAATGTCGTAATGTCGACATGTATGCACTCCTGCCACTGAATTTTAAAGAATGTTAAGAATTAAGAATGTTCCATCACAAGCATCTGTGGCAAACGTATGAATAGCTGTGTTTTTCTATCATTTCTGTTTAGAAATATTTCAAACATATGTTTTTCTGTTTCTGTTTTTTTTCAGAGAGGTGTGATGAGGTGTTGGCTTCACCCCTTCCCTACAGCGCCTTCACCAGCTCCTCCGTGTTGGCAGCTGATTTTGGCGCTGGCTATGCAAAACTCAACAGGAGAGTGGGTGAGGATGAGCTTTACGGCTGTGTTCAGAATGGAATACTAGTGTACTGCATAGTATAAAGCAGTGCTTCCCAAACTGTGGGCCGTAGCGGTATTGCAGGGGGGCCGTAACTAGTCCAAATCAATATATTAAAATAATTAAAATATTCCAATTCTAAAATTCGATTTTTTTGAAAGTATGTAAGGTTAGTGTTATGGATTTAAATATATTTGCAAAGAATGTTTACATCGTAGTTCTCATAATTCGCATGAAATTCTTACAAACTTGTTAATAAATGTATGTGTAGGTAAATGTCGGTATATATTTTTTAATGGCGGGGTCGTGGAGCCTTTGCAATGTTTTTGGGGGGCCTTACCCCTCTTAAGTTTGGGAAGCTCTGGTATAAACACTAAGGTTCAAAAGTTTGGGGGAGGTCTCATGCTCAACAAGGCTGCATTTATGTGATCGTAATTATTACTAGTGCTGTCAATCGATTCAAAAAAGTAATAAATCACACATTTTCCTGCAATTTATCACGATTAATCGCGATTAAAACCTTTGGAGTTTTCAAATATTTTTATAATGTAATAATCTCACAGTCACTCTCAAAATTAATGAAGAAACAACTTGAAAAAATGAAAAGAATGAAAATTCTGTCATTAATTCCTCACCCTCATGTCGTTCTACACCCGTAAGAGCTTCGTTCATCTTCAGAACACAAATTAAGATATTTTTGATGAAATCTGATGGTTCAGTGAGTCCTTTAAGGTAATGAACACTTTCAGATGTACAGAAAGATACTAAAACATATTTAAAACAGTTCATGTGAGTACAGTGGTTCAACCTTAGTATTATAAAGCGACGAGAATAATTTTTGTGCGCCAAAAAAACAAAATAACAACTTTTCAACAACATCTAGTGATGGCTGATTTCAAAACACTGCTTCGAAGCTTTACAAATCTTTTGTTTCGGCTTCGAAAGAAAGGCTTCTTTATGTCATAAGTGTTTCGCAATTTCAGTAGTTCGCCTGCCAATCCCAACGCAGTTTAAAAGAGCGACTGGGCGAACGTGAAAGAGAGCTTGTTTCCTGTTTCTGTTACTGTGTTTTGATCTGTTCTTTTGTTTTGTTACTTGCTTTGTACCAGTGGTGATCGTCGAGATAGTTGTCAATCTCATTCGAGAGGACAGGTATTATGTCACATGACTTACATATTGCAACACCTAGTCAGTCCCTCCAGAAAAACGATCGCTTAATTTCATGCATAAGCAGCCAAAGTCCGCATATTTACGCGGGGGTCACATTTTTTCAAATACGCCGCACTTTCTGGGCATAAATTGCCGATTTCAGCAAACAAAATATGCGGGGCTAGCATGATATCATAATCCCTGTATTTTCGTTGCAAAAAAGTAACATATATCTTAGCAGAAAGTTGTAAAATGTTGCATTTACTTCACACAAGTAAAGTGCCATTACTTTCCCGCTATTGCCATGGGAACCTTATGAAGTGACGTAATTATGCGACGTGAACATCATCTGCAAACCCCGCGGTGAAACCGTGATGAAGCACGCAAATCATTCTCATTTGCCAACAAAAATAAGCGCAAAAGAAGCAGTTTCCCGGTGTGTCACATGACAGTGGGGGCAAATTATTTTGCACTCCGTGCAACTGCGTGTCGGACCGCAGCCGACTCTGTATATTAGTAGAGTGTAAAATAATTTACGTTGCAGTAAGAGATTGCACTTTGTGCATTGGAAGCACTTAATTTAACAGAAGATGTCAGTTTTGTAGAGCTATATCTGTAAAACAGGAAGCACACATTTTATTTTTTTATATTTATTGATTCATTTTTACAGAAGTTGTTGAATATTCATTTGTAAAGCTACAGAACTTGTTTACTTGTTTGACTCAATGTTTTGTAAGTTTGAGCCGTGTGTTAATGAAGGTCTGAAATAAAACAGAATGAGAACTGAAATATTCAGTGATTTAAAATGGCAAAAATATCCTGCATATTCCATTGCATTTTTTAAGAAAACGTGCCGCATAATCAAGGATTTTTGAACTTTTCTTTCATTTGGTGCCATTTGTGTCCTCCCCGGTTCATCTTCGTCTTTATTTCTATTTATGCAAATGTTGTATATATTCTTTTCTCTGTTATTTCATTCATTTTTGCTATGCTTATCACTTGTTTTCTACACTGTAAAATAAAACACTTATCGGGTAATTTGTGTGCCACCATATCCACCGCTCAACTGACCACAAACTCAGTGTTGCTTCTTCTGACCCGAGACTAAGATTTTGTAACGCTAGAAATTGTTGAAAAGTCGTTATTTTGGTTTTTTGGCGCACAAAAAGTATTCTCATCGCTTTATAATATTAAGGTTGAACCACTGTACTCACATGAACTGTTTTAAATATGTTTTAGTGTCTTTCTGGACATCTGAAAGTGTTCATTACCTTGCTGGCAATAGAGTGAGTCGGATTTTATAGACATTATAGACATTCAACATCAATTTCAACATTTGTTAGGCTTTAAAAAAATTACAACTTTTAATTTAAGTGAACTTAAAACAATCTTCACATAAACTCGTTATATTAAATGTCATATTTACCTGTGGCCTTCCTACTTGTCTAACAGGTAGGAAATACAGAAATTGTTATCAAACACTTTACAGTCTTAACTGCATAAATTATTAATTAAATATAGATTATTCCTTGTTAAAGCTACAATTTTCTCGGTCGCCTTTGTTCTTTGATTAACATTAATGACAGACATCACAGCAACTGGTTTAATAGGCTACTGTCACTTTAAGAGCTGCCGCTGCGGAACCTGACACGCATCTCATTTAAAGTTCATTTAAGATGTTATTTTACTCGCTTAAGACTTCTCTTACGAGGATACTCGACAAAACAGTCATTTTTCCTGTGCGTTATTGTGAAACTGTATACTTCATGCAGTGATGTAGTATGCTAGATTGTTAGCACACTGCCTTATTTGGTTGCAAGAGGTGTCCATTAATAATGTCAATTAATTTAATGACAGTTAATTTGCATGCAAAATGTCTAAATGTTAAAAAACACGACTGCGATCATTTCCGGGTTCATTCATCACACTGGAAATGTAAGGTCTAGTCAATTGCATTGCATTGTGGGATACACATCCTGTATTGCAAAGCAGTAGGTCATCTTGGGTAGTCCATGCATGAAGAAAATGAGCAGAAACAGTAATAATATGGCTATTCATAGCAGTTTCACTCTCATGTCCGCTGTGTCTCTTTCCTCACTGACATTTAGACAGAGATGGGGTGCGATTCAATGCAGATAAAGTATACTTTAGGATTTGCTTAGATTGCATAACACATCAAAAAACATCTCTGTAGATCATAATGAATTTTAATGCACATTCTGGCTACCGTTAAGGAAGTATCGTGCTAATGGAGCACTATGGACGTAATTCAAGCTTGGCAGCATGTGCTGTTTTCTCACATTCGATTTGACTACTTTCATAGGCAATGGAGGATGGTCACCGTTAGACTCCGACAGGTACCAGTGGCTACAGGTGGACCTCAGGGCCAGGAAACAGATCACTGCCATAGCAACACAGGGCAGATACAGCAGCTCTGATTGGACGAAACACTACAGGCTCCTCTACAGTGACACGGGAAGTAACTGGAAACCGTATCGGCAGGACAGCAACATATGGGTGAGTTTACAGGGAAAACTGTGATTTATGGCTCAGGGAGTAAATATTGTTTTTATTGTTTTTGGGTTACCAAATCTGAGAATAACAGCTGTAGCTGTGTCCTACAAAACTCACATGACCCACAAAGGTTTAGAAAAAAAGTGAAACTGCTCCTTTGTATTTTGGACCATAAAGTAGACTTCTGAGAGAGAGAAAATGCGTTTGAGACAAATTAGGAATTAATTGTCATTTGATATTAAGAATATATAACAGTGTTGTTATCGTAAACAACTGAAATAAAGTTGAAATAAAATATAAATATTTGATGAAAAACTTAAATATGTTTTGGTTGAAGTACTAAAACTTAAATACACTTAAAATATAATTCAAAAATTAATAATTATTATTATAGTACACTGTAAAAAAAAGTGTAAAAATAGGGTAATTTTCTGGCAGCAGGGGTTTTTATCCTATAATTACTGTTTATTTCTGTAATTCTACACAAAATCATTTACTTTTAACATACATTAATTGTTAGAATAAGTCACACACCTCTAAAACACATACTGTAAAAAAACACACCGTGGTTGACAGAAATTTACAGTAAAAAATACTGTAGAAACATTTTAGGTTTTACAAATTTTATTTAAATTGACAGTATTTCATTAACTGATAATGTCAATTTTATAACCTACACTGTTAAAAATAAATGTAATTTTACAGGTAATGGTCAGTATTATTATTATTATTTTTTTTTACAGAATTTGCCCGTTTTGTCATTATACAGTGTTGTTTTACAGATATATGCTGCAATTTAAATTTCCACGAATAATTTACATAGATTTGCTTGTATTTTGGTATTTGATCAAATTTCTGTTTTTTTTCTGCATTTTTTCAGAATAATGTGTAATTTTACATAAAATGTTGATGAATATTTTACAGATTTTTTTTCTGTAAAAAGGAAACATGTATAACAGTCATTCAACATGGTTTTCTTACCATTTAAGATAATGTGTTGGTGTTAAAGTGAGGTTTTTTTAAGGTTTAATAGTATTTGTAAATACTAAAATAACATATCTGTGAAAATGAATGTGCATAGTTGTGCTCAGACTCTTTATTCTTAACAAGGAAGGCTTGAGTTCGTATTGAAATCATTCATTTGATTGCTGACTTTGGTATCCGAGCACAGTTTAAAACAGTTTAACATTTTTTGCGATTTCTTCTGAAACTTTGAGACTTATACAGTAATTGCCTTCTGATAAGCTGAAGACTTTAGCAAAAATCTCGTTTTAATCTGAGAAAACGTGCCTAAGGAGCAATTTAGAAGTCTCCAATTGCTCTCCATTTAATGTCATTAATCTCTAGGAGAAGCATTTGAGATATTAAAGAGATTATTTTATTTCTAATTTTCAAAGGCTAAGATGCATATTTTTGTCTCAAGATTGCAAATGCAATTACACCGATTCCTCACGACACATTACGGCACACATAATTCCCCCCTTGCATAATTATGCTGAAATACTCAATAACAGTGCTTATGAATACAAATTAAGATGCAAAGCCAGTTCTCCTGGAAATGCGTGCCGAGAGCCTGTCGTATCGATCTGTGTACACAGAACGAGCAGTAATGGAGTGTCTCACCCTTAGAAGGAGGTTTTCTCAGTGCCTTTTTTCTGCCTCAGACATTTTCAGGTAACTGGAACTCAGAACGGGCCGTGCGGCATGATCTTCAACATCCTTTCGTGGCTCGATACGTGCGTTTCATCCCGCTGGACTGGAGTGAGGAGGGGAAAATTGGTCTGAGAGTGGAGATCTATGGCTGCGCTTACTGTGAGTAGATGTTAAAGTGGTCATTTTTAACCCTTTCATTACCTAACCTTTATTCGTTGCTTACTTATATAGTTGCATCATTGCCTTTGGCATATTGTGTTTGGTCTTTTTTGACTGTGGACGGAGTGTGGAGTCCTCAAAGTCAGAGTATACATAAAACACACACACACTCAATGTTTATTTGAAGATCAAGGAAAATTCTGCATAATTATTCATGATATGTTCCCTTTAAAAGCAAATATGTTCAGTTTCACCACTGTTGCATCATCATCTTTTGATTTGAGAAAGCAATATGAGAAATAGATATGAGAGACTTCATATGTTTGTTTGGGACTGACCAATATTCTTGCGTTCAGGGGCAGACGTGATCAGCTTTGACGGCCAGGGAGTGATTTCCTATCGATTCAGACAGAAAAAGATGAAGATTTTGAAGGATGTGATATCACTGAAGTTTAAGACCACTAAAGGAGAAGGCATTCTGCTGCATGGAGGGGGACAGCAGGGAGATTATATCACTCTAGAGCTGCACCGAGCCAAACTACTCCTGCAGATCAACCTGGGTAATGTTTTTTAAAGAAATGAATATTTATTCAGCAAGGGGTCATTAAAGGGTTAGTTCACCCAAAAATGAAAATTCTGTCATCATTTAGTCACCCTCATGTTGTTCCAAACCTGTATGAATTTCTGTCATCTGTTGAACACAAAAGAAGATATTTTGAAGAATGTGGGTAACCAAACAGTTGATGGACCCCATTGACTTTCATAGTATTTTTTTCCACACTATGAAAGTCAATGGGGTCCATCAACTGTTTAGTTTCCCACATTCTTCAAAATAGTTTCTTTTGTGTTCAGCAGATGAAAGAAACTCATATAGGTTTGGAACAACATGAGGATGAGTAAATGATGATAGAATTTTCATTTCTGGGTGAACTATTTCTTTAAATGAACCAAAAGTGAAACTAAAAACAACTAAGATTTCTATTTCAAATACATGTTTGAAACTTCTATTCATCAAAGAATCCTGAAATCATGATTTCCACAAAAATGTGAAGCGGCACAACCGTTTTCAACATTGATAATAGAAAGAAATGTTTCTTGAGTAGCAAATCAGAATGATTTCTGAAGAATTAAATTTCATTGAAACAGTTATTTTAAATTGTAATTATTTTGTATTTTGCAGCCTTGAAGAGCATAAGAGATTTCTTTCAAAAACATTAATGAACTTTTAAACGTTCTGTTTAGTTCTATTTTTGACTGCAGGCAAAACCTGAATTTTAAAGTATTACATTTTTTGGTAACACTTGCATAAGGTTCATAAGTTAACATTAGTTAATATGAACTAATAATGAACTGCACTTAAACAGCATTTATTAATCTTTTTTAATGTTAATTTCAACATTTATTAATACATTATTAAAATCTTGTTAACATTAGTTAATGCACTAGTATGAAAAAACAGTAACACTTTACAATAAGGTTCATTAGTTAAACATTAGTTAATGTATTAACTAACATGAACTAATCATGAGCAACGCATTTGTTACTGTTTTTACTCATCTTCGTTAACGTTAGTTAATGAAAACACAGTTGTTCATTGTTTGTTCATGTTAGTTCACAGTGCATTAACTCATGTTAACAAGATTTTAATAATGTATTAGTAAATGTTGAAATTAACATTAACAAAGATTAAAAAATGTTGTATAAGTGCAGTTCATTATTAGTTCATGTTAACTAATGTTGTTAACTAATGTTAACTAATGAACCTTATTGTAAAGTGTTACCGAAAAAACAATGAACAACTGTATTTTCATTAACTAACGTTTACGTAACGTTTAGTAAATACAGTAACAGATGTATTGCTCATGGTTAGTTCATGTTAGATAATACATTAACTAATGTTTAACTAATGAATGTTATTGTAAAGTGTTACCAATTTTTTTTCTCCTCCTTTTGGATGGATCCAATCTGACACATCTGACCCGTTTCACTTATGGCTTTCGATGCTTGTGTCTATTTCAGGCAGTAATCAGTACGGCTCCATTCAGGGTCACACATCAGTGTCCAGCGGCAGTCTGTTGGATGACGACCACTGGCACTCTGTTCTGATCGAACGCTACAGACGCAGCGTCAACTTCACGCTCGACCAGCACACACAGAGCTTCCGCACCAACGGAGAGTTTGACCACCTGGACCTGGACTACGAAGTAAATGACCGATTTCAAATAAATCTGTTTTGTAATGGTATGTGTGAAAATAAATATATTGGGTTAGGATTATTCATCATTATCAAGTTGCTCTTTTACATTTTCAACTACAGTTTGAGCATGAAAAAGGTCAGTTACAAAGCACTTCAACGGGAGTTATTGCTCTATGTCAGTGCGCACTGTTTCTGCACTTCCTGTTCATTGTAGTTTTGAGTTTTCTTCCACAATGTCACAATATTCCTCATTTAAATAATTCCCACCCAAGGCGTATGCAAAATAAAGGGGGTGGGGCCTGGTTGAGATAGTTGAAACTAGCGGTTATGGTAAGGGGGCGTAACATTTACGAAATACACTCAAAGTGGTTGACCAATCAAAACACTGATCCAGTCGACCAATCAGAGCACAGAAGCAGGGGCGTTGATTGCAGAGCATTACTGACAGACTGGGAAGAGAGGTGCTACAACAATGTAGAAAAATATGAAAAATAATATATTTTTTGAACATTCAAGCATGAAAACCTATTCTAGTAGATCACAGAAACAAAATGACATCTGATTAAAGATTAGGAGGGCAAAAAAAAAAATAATAATGAGCATGGATTCATAATAAATACCTCAATATTCCATAAAAAGCAAGAATTGTGAATATCAATTTTGGTTATATGGTGACTTTAAGGCGGAAATTCTGATTTGAAAACATGCAATGTTGAGATTTTGCAGTAAAATATCCCTTTTATGTCACGTAAAAGCAATTAGCACATTTCTATATTTGCATATTATGTAATAATGCCTCAGTCTTCTCTCATCTTTTCTCACTTGTTCCATTTACACCTCTCCCCCGCTCTGTTTAATCATCTTACCCCAATGCTATCGGGAACTGGGTCTTTAGCACACATGATTTCGTTCACTGGGTGGCATTTATTCAAACAGCGTAGATAAGATTAGATAAGATTAATGTTTTGCTGTCGGTATTATATTTGCTAAATGTTTCCATCACTTTCACTGTACTTCGGTGTCTATTCCCAGATTACTTTTGGAGGGATGCCAGTGTCTGCCAAGCCCAGCTCAGGGGCCAGAGAGAACTACATCGGCTGCATGGAGGCCATTCATTACAACGGGGACAACATCACTAACCTCGCACGCAGGAGAAAAGTTGACACCTCCAGCTTTGTACGTGCCAAATTTACATGTCTATTTTTATCAGATGAACACTACAGGGCTCTCCAAAGCCTTGTGAAGATAATTCAGTAGCTGTACAGAGGAATTGCTGTTGTTGGGTGATACGTTACTCTAAAACAGCAGTCCTCAACCTTTTGAAACCTGTCAATATAGTAATTAATTTATTAATAAATAAATACATTACTTTTTTAATAATTAAATAATTAGAATAATTATATGAAATATGTTAAATTATATTAAAATTAGTACTGTCAATTAATTAAAAAATAACTAATTAATTGCACATTTTTCTGTAATTAATTGTGATTAATCGCACCCAACATTAAAGTTTTTAATATATTTTTATATTGTAATAATTTCACATTTAATCTCCAAATTAATGTGGAAACAACATATAGACAGTATATTATAAATATTTGAACTAACAGATAGGAAATATCCAGAAATTGAATAAACACTTTGATTAAAATAGAGATTAATTTTTATTAAAGCTACAAAAGTGACTCAGTTAAGAGCAGTGAGTGAATTTATATGACATATGGGGTAAAGTTTTTTAACTCACAAATGGAAATTAAAATTATTAAATTAAAATAAAAATATTTAGTGCTTGACATACACTCATAAAGGATTAGTTCACTTCAGAATTAAAATTTCCTGATAATTTACTCACCCCCATGTCATCCAAGATGTTTGTGTCTTTCTTTCTTCAGTGGAAAAGAAATTAAGGTTTTTGAGGAAAACATTCCAGGATTTTTCATCACTCCAGAACTTCCATCTACGTCACACGTGACCTTTCGAACATGATTACGTAATGTGTGGCGCATCGCAGAGCAGTGCAAGATGAGCATTTGTGATTAAACATAACTACATACTACATCATTTTTATTTATTTTTTTAGAAAATGACCGATTTTTCACTAGATAAGACTCTTATTCCTCATCTGGGATCATGTAGAGCCCTTTGAAGCTGCATTGAAACTACAATTTAGACCTTCAACCCGTTGAACCCCATTGAACTCCACTATATGGAGAAAAATCCTGGAATGTTTTCCTCAAAAACCTTAATTTCTTTTCGACTGAAGAAAGAGCAAAATAAACATCTTGGGTGACACGGGGTGAGTAAATTGTCAGAAAATTTTAATTTTGAAGTGAATTAATTCTTTAAAAAAGATTCTCTATGGTTTCATGAATAAACTGTAACATTCCATTGCACAAAAGGTTCCTTTATAGTGAAACTTTTCACTGAAAGGTTCTTAATTTTTAGCTGTTTTGATTTAGCTATTTAAATCATTTTAAACCCAAGCCCCTGAGAACCACTGCTCTAAAAGATTTAATTCTGGTTACAATTCACAAGAAATAAGAAATGAACCCATTTGCTTTCTTAATATAGATTTTAGGCATTCTGTTATTTTTTTCAATGATTGTTCTAATTCGATTCTTTGTATTGTTTACAGTAATCTCAGCTACCAAAGGTTTGCAGCTTTTATATCTCGCATTAAATATTCAATAGATACAGTTCCTCTCCCTGCACTAACCTCAGTCATAAACAGAGATCTCCTTCCCTTTCCCACAATGCTCTGTGTGTGAGGACAGACATGAAGTGAGAAGTGCTGTCACTGTGTGTGTTCTGTGATTATTCACTATGACATAATGACTGCCGGTTATGGTCCACAGTCCCTTTCTGTGCTGGAAAATCCAGGTCGTGCCAATTTAAGGTGATTGAGTGGAATTTTGAAACATGGTAGCTGCTTTTCCACTGGCTGGTATTTCAGCTGATCCACCGTCCAGACCAGTGTGGACTAGCTAGAAACATCACAAAACCAGCTACCACCTTAAGCTGCTTTTAGCTGGATTTTCCAGTATGGTCCTGATGTGAATATCCAGGTTTCCTGAATAAAACTCCCTCTTACTATGACCAAATGAACCTGTCCTCTGAAATTCTGCTGTAAAGTTTGTGATCATTCCTGCAGTGCTGTGTGTTTAACCCCTTATTTTTCGTTGTCGTTACAAATATTCATTTTTATGTGTGCTGTTTCCATTCCAGCATAACCTGACGTTCTCTTGCACGGAATCACGCACGTTCCCTGCCTTCTTTAACTCCACCAGCTCCTTGCAGCTTCCGGGTCGGACTGACGCAGACACAGTGTCGGTCAGACTTCAGTTTCGGACATGGAATCCCAGCGGTCTGCTGTTCTTTACTCCACTCATGCCCGGAGGGGTGGAGGTCAGCCTGGTAGAGGGTAAAGTTACTGTCCACATGTACGTCGCACTGGGCAAGAATACACGTGTGGACATATCCTCAGGTAACATTACACCTGAAAACACACACTGAGAGCTCCCTGTTTCTAGACTTTCTTTAGTTTCAGCTTCCACTGGTATTTTATTTCTGTTTTTATTAAAATAAATGAATCTAAAAAGTTTTTTGCATAAAGATTTTTTTTTTTAAAAAATCCTGAAAGATTCTCATACCTCATAGCAACACCTTGGCAACCATGCAGAACACCCTAGCAACCGCACATTTAAAACACTCAGAACTTTCAGAACTGCCGTTTAGAACACCTTAGCATCTGCGAATCAACACCATGGCAACCTCACAAAACACTTCCATGAGCAACATGACTGCAACAACTCAGAACCACATAGCAACGCATTAAAATAGAACGCATTAGCATCCCTAGAGCAACACTCTAGCAAACATCCAGAACATTGAAGCAACCACAAAACAAAACATTTAAGAACACCTCAACAGTCCCGTAGCAACACCCTAGCAGTCATTTAGAACATCTTAGCATCCTCATAGCAACACCTTGGCAACCACCCAGAACACCTTAGAAATTGCAGAGCAATATGATAGCAGCCACTCAGAACCCGATAGCAGCCACTCAGAACCCAATAGCAACCCACTAAAAACACTCAAAACTCTAGCATCTCTGTAGCAACACCATAGCAGCCATTTAGAACACTTTAGCATCTGCATAGCAACACCTTAACAACCACCCAGAACATCCTAGAAACTGCAGAGCAGCATGATAGCAACCATTCAAAACAATATTGGAGCACAATAAAAACACTCAGAACCTCTAGCATCTCTGTAGCAACACCATAGCAGCCATTTAGAACACTTTAGCATCTGCATAGCAACACCTTAACAACCACCCAGAACATCCTAGAAACTGCAGAGCAGCATGATAGCAACCATTCAAAACAATATTGGAGCACAATAAAAACACTCAGAACCTCTAGCATCTCTGTAGCAACACCATAGCAGCCATTTAGAACACTTTAGCATCTGCATAGCAACACCTTAACAACCACCCAGAACATCCTAGAAACTGCATAGCAGCATGATAGCAACCATTCAAAACAATATAGCAACCCACTAAAAACACTCAGAACCTCTAGCATCTCTGTAGCAACACCATAGCAGCCATTTAGAACACTTTAGCATCTGCATAGCAACACCTTAACAACCACCCAGAACATCCTAGAAACTGCATAGCAGCATGATAGCAACCATTCAAAACAATATAGCAACACACTAAAAACACTCAGAACCTCTAGCATCTCTGTAGCAACACCATAGCAGCCATTTAGAACACTTTAGCATCTGCATAGCAACACCTTAACAACCACCCAGAACATCCTAGAAACTGCATAGCAGCATGATAGCAACCATTCAAAACAATATAGCAACACACTAAAAACACTCAGAACCTCTAGCATCCCTGTAGCCATTTAGAACATCTTAGCATCTGCATAGTAACACCTTGGCAACCACCCAGAACACCTTAGAAACTGCATAGCAGTTTGATAGCAACCATTCAACACACTAAAACACTCTAGCATCCCTGTAGCAACACCCTAGCAGCCTTTTAATAGACCTCAGCATCTGCACCTTGGCAACCACCCAAAACTATAAGAACATCTTAGTATCCCTGTAGCAACACCGTAACAATCACATAAAAATACCTTTAAAACCCTAAGAATTCCTTAAAATCCTTATAGCAACACCCTAGCAGCCATTTAGAACACCTTACCACATATCAACACCTCACCAACCCCTCACACACACACACACACACCTAAATAAATATATAAAATACAACTACCAAAATACGATAAAATACCAAAATACGATAAAATATGATAAATAAAATACGATACCATGACTAAAAGTGCCCTTGAGCAAGGCACCTAACCCCTAATTGCTCCCCAGGCGATGTAGCAATAACTGCCCACTGCTCCGGGTGTGTGTTCACTGTGTGTGTGTGTGTGTGTGTGTGTGGACTTGTTCACTACTCACTGCTGTGTGTGTGCACTTGGATGGGTTAAATGCAGAGTATGTAATTTCCCCACTGTGGGACAAATAAGGGCTTTCTAATTTAATTTCTAGAAGAGTCTGATTTCCCTTTTACTCATGGAGGTAAACCATTTTGCTGTGCAGGTTCTGGTCTTAATGATGGACAATGGCACAGTGTTCACTTTCTGGCACTGGAGAGCATCGCCATGTTGACCATTAATGGAGACGAGATGTCCACAGTGAGAGCTGCCCTCCCCATTCAGATCAGGACTGGAGGAGATTATTTTTTTGGAGGTAATTATAGGAACTCTTTTTTTCTATGCCAAACTTTATAATATATATATAAAGTTTGGAATAATGTTTAATGTTGTTGAAAAAAATCTCTGATGTGTTAAATACAATACTTATTGTGGCAATATTGAGAACAATTTTAAATAACTTTTCTAATTGAAATAAGTTTGATTTATTCCAAAGCTGAATTTTCAGCATCATTACTTCAGTCTTCAGTGTCACATGATCCTTCGGAAATCATTCTAATCATATATTATTAAATTTAATTATGATGGATACTTATTGTCGTCACCTTATTGGGCTCACTCGATCTGCTTTGCATGACTGCACATCTGAGATTACAGGTTTTAATTTCCTTGTTGCCATGTGCAGGATACTTCCCGCGGACAGACCTTTCTCCATCACAACGCTCCTTTCAGGGCTGCATGCAGCTCATACATGTCGATGACCAGTTGGTCGACTTGCAGTCTGTGGAGCAAGGCATGCTGGGTAGCTTTGAGAACGTCAGCCTGGATATGTGTGCCATCATAGACAGGTAATTCATTCGAAGAATAGACTTGCACTGATGGAGAGACCCGTTGTAAATTTGCATGCAACCACTCAAATTATTTTACAGATTCATGCATATTCTGCTTTGTTAAAAGTCAACATGCTCTCTCCTTTCAGCTTTGCTTTTCATATGGTAATGTCACGTCCCTTTGCGATGACGTCAATCCTCCATGCCATCCATATTCATTCATGAACACACTCTCACAGATGACTCCGCAAACTAATGTAGAGCAGATGTTTGCCTTTGATCGCGATGTTCTGATCAAAGCCTCTGCTGTTCTTTGGTTGTCTTTTTTTTTTTTGTTCAGTCTCTCCAAAAAGCAATAAGACGTTTCTCGAGCTGATTGCTTTATTAGAGTCATGAGGACTTTCAGAGCTGTGAAGCCACTTCGAGAAGCTTATGTAAGCCACATTTGACTCACTTCAGCAGGAGTTCCTCAAAGCTCTGTCACGTGTCCTCCCCCCATTTGATCAGGCCGACTGTGTTAACATGCAGGATCAGGGTCTACTGCAGACGGGACTTAAAGACTATAAAAATTAGGCTTTATAGAGCTACAAAGAACAGAGACTGACTGTGAGATTGCAGTTTCTTTTAACTAGTATTGCTTCAGGAAGTGGCGACCCAAAATTGTTTTATCATACAAAAGTAAACAAATGTCTATAGTAAATTGTCAAAACTCATCTTTTTTCTTTTTTTTAAATCACTGTTTATATATACACACAGGGTATAAAACTAACTTTTTTGCCACACCTACCAATGGCCGGTGACTTAAGAAAATTTACTGGCCGTAAATGTTTTTTATCGGACATGGAACTGATTTTACAGGCAGTAACATTTTAGATACCAGTGAAAATTCACAATTCTATATTCCAATATACCAGGGTAAAACTACTAGCCTGATTAATATAAATTTAAAACATTATTAAAGAAGCCAAGTAAACAGTCAGTAATAAAATAAAAACAAATAATGAAATTACAAGCCAAATCACAAATTAATACAATACAACAAAAGATACCAATGAAATAAACAGTGGTTTTCAGGTTTTTCAGGTAGGTCTGATAGTAGTTTTCAGGTACAGAAATTTAATAAAATAACACTGCATAGTAAATTACACATCCTTATTAATTAATCCTTATTAAAGTTACAAAAATTATTCAGTCAATTATTGTTTGATTAACATTAAAAACACAGATAGCTGCAGGAATATTAGGCTACTGTCACTTTAAGAGCGATCTAATACACTGATTCTAGCGCCTCCAGTTCGAACTGCCCACTCTGAGTGGGACTCAAACCTGAGCCCGTCCGCCTCTTGAGTTCAGGAGAGTGAGATTTACACGCACAGTTCTTACTAGCCTACGTCTGTTTGACATTGTCGTTCTTGACTGTTTACGTTCACTTAAGACACAACCGACTATGGTTACTAGAATACTCGCTATTTTGTGACATAATTTTGTCTGAATTTGTCTGTTAATGCAAGAAGACTTGATAGAGAGCTCAATTCGGTATTCACACGCTGTCTGAGACGAGGCTTTCCACACAACATGCGAGTAATGAAATAAGCTCCCTTTCGCTTCTTCTTGTGCTTGAATATTTATATTGTCAAAGATTGTCAACTGTCCCAAGCGTTAGAATCAATAAAAATGTTACTGGCCAACTGGCGAATGACACCGTTTCATATACTCGCCAACACCAATTTTTACTTTGGTGCTTGGCGCTGTAATGAAGGAGCGAGTCAATGGATGAGATCCATGTACAGGCTTTATTGAAAATGTAGTCAGACAAGCAATGGTCACAAAACAGCAAACAGGTATGTAGAAGGACCTGGCAGGCTCATAAACAGTTCACAGGCGAGAGGTCGAAGGCAGGCGGCAGATAAGCAATAGTCCAGTAAACAGGCAATAATCCAAGGGTATGTAGCGAAACAATCAGGACACGGGTAAACCAGGAAGACAAGACGGGAATAAACGCTTGGAAATGTAACTAAGAGTTAACAAGACCTGGCAACTTGAGTGTGTGTGAGTTAAACTTAAATATGGTGGGATGATGAGTGTCAGCTGGAGCAGTGATTAGTGACAGGTGCGAGGATTCTGGGAAATGTAGTTTGTGTATTGAGTGGGTGTGTGGTGCATGGAGTCCATGATGTGGAAGGGTGACCTCTGGTGGTAAGTGGATGAAAGATGACAGGCGCGTGTTAATTTTAGGCTATATATATATTTATATTCCTTTCCAATGAGTGGCTCGAAGGGTCCTTTCCAGTGGCTTTAATCGTTCTCTCTCTCTCTTTTTCTCAAGGTGTGTGCCAAACCACTGTGAACATGGTGGCAAGTGCTCTCAAACTGGAAACACGTTTAAATGTGCCTGTGAAGGCACTGGATACTCTGGTGCCACCTGCCACAACTGTAAGCCATCTATAATCATATTGGCCACACTTAAACTTCTGCTATGTTGTACACAGGACCAGATAGAGATCAAGCAATGCTATAAAGTGTTATAAAAGCAGTGTCTGGTGGCGTAGGAGACCATTTTGAGCTCCACAAAGAACTTTGTATTGTGTAATTCTTTAGAAAACCATCAGTGTACTCATGTCCTATAACACAGAACCTAATAAACTTACCTGTAGAACCTATAAAGAATCGTCAAGATATACTTTATAATCTCTAAAGTACTATATAGACTTTATTGAACCTTACGTGCAAAGAACCTTTAGAGAATAGACGTTTTTTGCTTTGGAATTGTCAGATGCGGATGTTTATTTTGTTTTATTATTTAGCTGACTGGTTCTCAGAAATGAAGCACTGTAGATTTTCTTGCAGTGGTGGCTGTTTTCATGCTTACACTGTGTGTTTCTGCAGCTGTGTACGAGCAGTCGTGTGAGGAGTACAAACACTTGGGTCGAACCTCAGACACATACTGGATCGACCCAGACGGCAGCGGACCGCTTGAGCCTTTCAGAGTCGCCTGCAATATGATGGGTCAGAAACACCAGACACATGAAATTCACTGAGTAAACACAAGCTAACGGGTGGATAGAGTAGCATTTTTGTTTGTCTGGACTACGCTCTCCTAGACAAACAGCATCTAAAAGCATCATATGATAAACAATAATCAAAAATCATATCTGTCTCGGAAGGCAGAGATATATATAATATATATATTATGTTCCCAAGCGTCTCGGAGTTCTGCTGGATTTATTCTGTTTTTTTCTGTTTCTTCATGAGATAGACTCGATGATGGTGAGATCAGATGTCCATGTGGAGCATATCTCACTGGATTATTACAATTAATGGCAAAAGGAATGTTTGGAAATATAAACGGATATTTCCTACAGACAAACTACAGCAAAAGATATAAATAACTGGCTTAAAACCTTTTTTTTTTTTTTTTTTTTGGTAAAAATACTAACGTGCCTAAGATTAGGCATGGTTAGATAGATAGATAGATAGATAGATAGATAGATAGATAGATAGATAGATAGATAGATCATACATCAAAAGTGTGTATAAAATACATTTAAATACAAATATATTTTAATAAATATGCACACGACATATTATAATGTGTAATGTAATATATATAAAGTTTTATATATATATATATATATATATATATATATATATTGTATAAAAAGTAAATATATCATATATTTAAATACATTCAAAAACAAAACAGAGAATATCAGCAGTTATTACATTCATATAATGTGTTAATTATATTCATTGTCATAACATTGAATAAATTAACACATAATCACCCACATTTACATTAGTGACACCTTTTTGTACCAAAAAATGACTAATGGCTGAATTATGAATGTTTCTGGAGCAAGAAACCTTAACTAACATTATAAAATATGATATTACTCATGTAAGCAATAAATGCATCCAGTTATGACGCTTATTTTAAATGAACAAACATCAGAAAAATGTGTGTGTGTGTGTTTCAGAAGACAAAGTGTGGACAATCATTGTGAACGACCTTCCAGCTCAGAGTTCTGTGGCAGCAGGTTCCAGACCTGAAGACAAGACTGTGCTCACACTCAATTACAGCATGTCTGCTGAACAGGTGAGGCTTAAAACAGCGTGAATTTAACAATTAACGCTCTTATACCTGAACAACAGATGCTGAATATGGTGCTCGCCTGCTGAACCGACTCATGTTTTTGTGGTTCAGGTGAACGCCATCACCAGCAGCGCTGAGCTCTGTGAGCAGCATGTGGCGTACTTGTGCTACAAATCACACCTGCTCAACTCGCCAGGTAAATGGATTTGGTAAAAATCGGAAAGTTTAATTGCTCAAAGTTTGAGGTGTTAAGATCTTTTCCCTTTGTTTTAGACGGTTCTCCCTCCACGTGGTGGGTCGGCAGGGGAAACGAGAAGCACTTCTACTGGGGCGGCTCAGGACCAGGCGTGCAGAAATGTGCCTGTGGCATTGAACGCAACTGCACAGATCCCAGATACTACTGCAACTGTGATGCAGATCTGAGGCAATGGTGAGATCTCAGTCTCTTCTTGTTTTGGTCAAGGTTAGTAGTTCAGCAGAAGACAAAAACCAGCTTACAGTTAAATTAGATGGTTTGATCATCCATAGTTTGTTGGAATTGTATACTACCATACAAGTTTTTGTGCATTATTTTTGTCACTACAAAATTCCAATTTGAACATAGCTCATGTCTGCCACATTGTACAATTCTATACTGCCCCCTTGTGGTCCACAATTCTTCCTCTGCATCATGTTTGTTTCTCCAGGAAAGAGGATGCTGGTATGTTGATGTATAAGGACCATCTGCCTGTCAGTCAGGTAGTGGTTGGCGATATACACCGCTCTGGATCCGAAGCCAAACTCACCATTGGGCCGCTCCGCTGCCAAGGAGATCGTAAGTGTGGTCATGCTCTCAAATGTATCAACTACAACATGCAACATAGTTCAGCCAGGTAGGACGTGTTCTTGGATCGACACCCTTTCTTGGTCCGCTCACAGAAACAATCACAGGCCTAACCACAAAACTAACTATAAAGTGCCTTTAAAATCAATGAGAAATGATAAAGGACACACTGTTGCTTTAAAATTATTCAATTATGCTTTCTTACATTTGAGTTATTCTCTATAACAGTGCATACTGTTTCTGAACTCCCTGAAGCGCCTCCATCGTAGTTTTCTTCCAGGAATGAAAACATCACTATATTCCTCATTTAAATAATTCTTGTCCAAGGCGTATGCAAAAAACGGGGTGAGCCCTTTTTAAGTTGCATTAGTAGTGTGGTAAGTGACGTGACATTTCCCAAAGCGCTTGATCAATCACAACACTCTGGTCCAGCTGACCAATCAGAGCACATTGTGCTTCTCAGAAGGAGGGGCTTCAAAGAGACAGGACTGGGAAGAGAGGTGCTGCAACAATGTCAAATATGTGAAAAATAATGTGTTTTTTGAACATTCAAGCATGGAAAACTAGAGCCCAAAATCTGAAAAGACTGAAAATAGGGCATAGTAGACAAACAAACAAACATCTACTGAGTTGACAGTGTGTTTCTTTTATAGGTCACTACTGGAACGCAGTGTCCTTCAACACACCTGCATCTTATCTTCATTTCCCCACCTTCAAAGCCGAGATCAGCGCAGACATTTCCTTCTATTTTAAGACTTCAGCCTCACATGGTGTCTTTCTGGAAAACCTGGGCAATCCAGATTTCATTCGCTTAGAACTCAAATGTAAGCTCACATGAAGAGTACTACATATTTTTAGCACCTCATCTTGAAGTAAATCCCTGTTATCTTCCCTCCAGATGAAGTGAAATGTTACTTATTAATGTTAATATTTTGAATTAGCTTTTATTTTTATATTATCATTTCCCATTTTAATATTACTTTGTTGTAGTAATTTTGTCAAGCTTTTGTCATTTTTTTATATATTTCTATTTTGCTTTAATTGAAAAGAAATTACTTTTAGTTTAGTACTCCAACTTTAACTTACGTATTTCAGTTAATTTCTAATTTTTGTTTTAAGATTGTTCTTCATCTAAAATGTATATTTTATTTTATTTTAGCTTAATTTCAATTACCGAAAACCATTTCTTAATAGCTTTAGTTTAGTTAACGAGAACAACACTGCTTTCCACAGCTGCTACAGTGGTGTCGTTCTCATTTGATGTGGGCAACGGGCCTGTGGAGTTAATCATACGCTCATCTACACCCCTCAATGATGACCAGTGGCACAGGGTGGAGGCGGAACGGAATATTAAGGAGGCTGTTTTGCGATTGGACAAGCTGCACAGGGAGGCGCGGTCAGCCCCACATCAGGGCCACACCCGCCTGCAGCTCTTCAGTCAGCTGTTTGTAGGTAAGATCTACCTAATAAATTAGACTTAATTTCAAACACAGCCTATCTGGGAATGTCCTGATTTTATTATAGCATTTTATCAGTTGTAAAACATCTTTTTTTTTCATTGTATGTTATTATTTTTGATGAGCTCACAAGGAAAAATTCCAGACAACCACGTTATGACAGTCAATCAG